>CM060947.1:13619361-14219361 GCA_030765055.1 Mantis religiosa | reverse complement strand
GCTAGACGTCGGTGGGAGGGGGGAAGGGAGGGGGGGTGAGGACCACCCAAGATGTTGCAGGTGGTATGGAAGGGACAGACACGTCTCGACTCGCATTCCCATGGCTTTTTTTAATGGAAGCCATAAATTATTGTATATGTATGTTTCAGATACAGGCGTCGTGACATCTGGCGTCTGTGGAAGGGGGAGATGAGATCGACCACCTGTTACTTGACAAAGATTATGTGGGAGAAAACACTTAAATGCATTCCCAGAGATTTTTAAGGGATGTCATAAATTATTGTAAATGTATGTTTCAGATACAGACTTCGCGATATCTAGTGTCTGTGGAAGGGGGAGATGAGATCGCCCACCTGTTACTCGACAAAGATTATGTGGAAGAAAACACTGAAATGCATTCCAACAGTTTTGGTTAGAGTGCACCCCAAGCAAACAGTCATGTGAAACCGGAAGGCTTTCTTATAAAAATTAATGGGCCCCATCAATTCTGATCTGACAATTACTGCGCCGTGGGTCATGTCAAGAGAGACACATTTATGTTGCAGGTGTAAACATGATGTAAAACTGTCTCGCTCCACCGCGTCTATGTGTCCAAGCCCCCCCCAACTTGCAACAAGAAATCGCCAAACTGTGGCTTGTAACACACATTAGCGTCACCATAAGTTTACCCAACCCTCACAACTGGAGGAGGAAGGGGGAGATGAGATCGGTCACCTGTTACTCGACAAAGATTATGTGTGAGAAAACACTGAAATGCATTCCAACTGCACATTAGCGTCACCATAAGTTTACCCAACCCTCACAACTGGAGGAGGGGCTGATGGTTCTCTCTATCCTACCGGTTGTTAACCTTTTGCAATCATTATATACATTTCAAGTAAATGCCTAATATATTTCTTTACTTGTTCATTTTCACAAGAAGTCCATAAGATTGTTTGCATGAGATCTTTTTATTTTAAACCAATTTCATTAATAAGCTGGAAAACTGAGAATTTTAATATCTAGTGATAACTTTGCGTATATTCACGGATAAAGCTGATTGGAAAACCGAGAATTTTAATATCTAGTGATAACTTTGCGTATATTCACGGATAAAGCTTATGACAATCTAGAGCGCGAGCGGCAACATATACCTTTATTTGCGAAATTATGGATAACTAAGATAGACACACCCACACATACTTTAAACTTATTTTCACTTTGTTTTTAATCGCGTTACGAATGTTTTCTTCTCTCGTTTACTAAGATTACAACGTGGGCCTTCTTAGAACTGCTTATGACAAAAACGTTTTTTTTTATTTTCTTCATGGGCTTAAAGATACAGAGTTTGAATTTAGGTGGAACACTTCATTTACGTATACATTATTCTTAATACCTGCTAATATTCTAAAGCATTTGCGCTAGCTTTTTTTTTCTGATCTATCTGCGAACTGATTTTCACGAGATAATTAGATAGAGGATTACTTAATATATCAGACTCAAAAGTATACTCTGGAAGCGGTTGCTTCATACACACACACACACACACATGTACAAGCAAGCACCAAGGAGAGGGAAAGAAAGAGAGAGGGAGGGAGTGAGAGAGGAAACAAAAATTTTTCGGAGAAAAGACCAAATTCTGTGCAAAAGTGACACACAACCGTTTAACCTCGCATGTGGCCAGTGAAGGCCAACAGGGCATTTAATTAACTACATTGATGGACTCCAAATAATCTCCCATTCAAGGAAATATTTAATGTATTTCTTCATTTACAGTTGCTTGTAGGAGAACATTCTTCAGTTTTTGTAAAAGGGTTTTAGCGCTAAGAATGAAAAGATAACCGTAATTGGTGAACCGTAATAACGAGGGACCTGCGCACTATGCACGTCATTAGAGAAAATTTAAATTGATTACACTTGGAAATCAATACCATTCTTTTACTTTCAATGTTTATGACCAATGCAGGGCGCCAGCAATTAATGCTAATTTTTAAAAATCATTTGAAGTAAATAATTCCCCGGTTAAGAACGAAATAGTACTCCATCTATAGAATACCATGAAAATTGATGGGAAAATAAAAAGTAACTCCGATGGTTAATAGCCATTGGATCCAGATTCGAATCTCATGGATGAAACTCAAATAAATCTGAATATAAATATGGTACGCATGAAACAAATGGTTTAAAATGAATATATCAGACACGCGCACACATACACACACATGCACATACACTGGAGAAAGGATGTAATAGTGTTCTCGACATGAATAATGTCTCCGAAATAATTAATTGTTATACATAATCTGCAATTTACTTCTAAGTCTTGTAAAACACCATCTAGGTACTACTGTAAATGCCTCCCTCGCCATTGGCCTGCTGATGCCAAGAGCTGAAGCGTAAGGTTGAGAGGTATGGGGAGGATGCATAAATGCCATTCGCTATTTCCTATTTGGGGGAGGGGCAGGGTTCTAATATTTACCCCGAATGTACAAACTCCTCCCAAACTTGAAAGCGTATATATATAGCTTTCCCGGAATAAGTGCAATGGTATTCAGTGCAATATTATAGAAATTGTTGGTTTGTGTCGCAGCATTTTACTTCAGTAAAGGAATTATCGGGAATTACCACAAAAATGGCAGGTGAGTTGTAATATTTTTATATCCTTAATATGAAATGCATTCTTATAAATTATATAACTTTGTTAAACAAGAATAACCGATGTTATTTAATTTAGTTTCATTTTCTTTTCATTTCAGATTCAGTTATTATCATTGAAGAAGGTAATAGATCGAATATTCATTTACAGAGTCTAGAAGCTAAATTAAATCATTGATTGTTTTATAAATTTTTCTTTCATTATTCCAGACAAGGAATCAATCATATTCCTAGAAGAGGTAATAACGATTAAAGAAGATTGCAACTGGGATAAAGACATAATGACTAGATTTTTATCCTCAGAATGTAACCTATCACAGGCGAGCACAATAAGTGCTGAGTGGTTTCAGGGTAAATAATAACTTCACCATAGGTTCTCGATTTATATCAGGGTCCCCTAATTATCAATTAAATGTGTACTATTCTTTTTATTTCAGGCGTAGGACTAACAGCGAGAAATAATCCTGACTACCCTCATGGTAATAGCACACTATCAGATGATGTTTTCATGTTTATCATTCTGTTAATTGATTAATTTTTTATTTATCTAATTCTGTTTTTTTTTTTGCAGCTCGCGCACACACGCGAACAAGCAGCGGGGAACTGTTTTCTCGTAGGGAAACATCTCCTGATGTCAATGAATGGGGTAAGTGTATACAGAGCTTACAATGCTTTCATGTTTATCATTCTGTTAATTGATTAATTTTTTATTTATCTAAGTCTGTTTTTTTTGCAGCTCGCGCACACACGCGAACAAGCAGCGGGGAACTGTTTTCTCGTAGGGAAACATCTCCTGATGTCAATGAATGGGGTAAGTGCATACAGAGCTTACAATGCTTTCATGTTTATCATTCTGTTAATTGATTAATTTTTTATTTATCTAATTCTGTTTTTTTTTCTGTAGCTCGCGCACACACGCGAACAAGCAGCGGGGAACTGTTTTCTCGTAGGGAAACATCTCCTGATGTCAATGAATGGGGTAAGTGCATACAGAGCTTACAATGCTTTCATGTTTATCATTCTGTTAATTGATTAATTTTTTATTTATCTAATTCTGTTTTTTTTTGCAGCTCGCGCACACACGCGAACAAGCAGCGGGGAACTGTTTTCTCGTAGGGAAACATCTCCTGATGTCAATGAATGGGGTAAGTGCATACAGAGCTTACAATGCTTTCATGTTTATCATTCTGTTAATTGATTAATTTTTTATTTATCTAATTCTGTTTTTTTTTTTGCAGCTCGCGCACACACGCGAACAAGCAGCGGGGAACTGTTTTCTCGTAGGGAAACATCTCCTGATGTCAATGAATGGGGTAAGTGCATACAGAGCTTACAATGCTTTCATGTTTATCATTCTGTTAATTGATTAAATTTTATTTATCTAATTCCGTTTTCCATATAATAGAACTTTTCCTTGGTTACTATATTGTCATTCAGTTTTTATGTGTCAGACCAAATGAAAATGGACAGCATTGGAGCCTGAACATATTTCGAGATGTCCCTAACACTTCCATGCCTATTTCGACCGAATTAACGAAGACGGAGGCGAGTATTCGAGAAATGCCATCACTTCTATCGCTCACAAATAATTTAATTGGCTTCGGCCCACACAAATGAACAAAGACAATGTACTATAATGTCAGAAAAGGGAAAATAATATTTGCTTACCACACATTTTATTATTACTTTAGGAATGCAATAACATGTTGCAAGTGGCAACACTATTAGGGCGATTGCACAACATACCTGGAGAGTGGCCATATTTGAGGCGTGCTAGACAGAGACGATTTCAGAACGCCGAGCATCCGAGAAATGCCATCACTTCTCCACTCACAGATAATTTAATTAGGCATTGGCCCAAACAAATGAATTAGGGCTTTGTATTATGTCAGAAACAGAAAAATGAAAATATGTATTAGTTTATCACATATGTTAATATTTTAGGAATGCAACAACAGATGTTGCAACTGGCATTACAACTTTTAGAAGCGGGCAAGCGCATGCTAAGGGCAGAAGTGCAATATAATGCGATTGCATAACATACCCAGAGACAGCAGCCATATTCCAGACGGAGACTTGAATTAGGAACGCCGAAAATTCGAGGAATGCTATCACTCCCAAATAATTTAATAAGGCTTCGGCCCACACAAATGAATGAAGACCTTATATTATAATGCCCGAAAAGGGAAAATATAAATGATTCGATAAAAACATACTTCAGGAATGCAGCTACAGATGCCGCAACGTGCAACAAATTCGAACAGGCGGGCAAGCAAATGTGCAGGGCAGCAGTGCAATGTAGGGCGATTGCACAACATACCCAGAGACAGCGGCCTATTCGAGGAATGCCATCACTTCTATAACGCACAAAAATTTTATTTTGGCTTCGGCCCACACAAATGAACAAAGACAATGTATTATGTCAGAAAAGGGAAAATAAAAATGATACGATAACATAGTTCAGGAATGCAACAATAGATGCCGCAACTTGGAACACAATTCGAACCAGCGGGCAAGCAAATGGTTAGAGCAGCAGTGCAATGTAGGGCGATTGACCAACATACCCAGAGACAGCGGCCTATTCGAGGAATGCTATCACTTCTATCACTCCCAAATAAATTAATTAGGCTTAGGCCCACACAAATTAATGAACACAATATATTATTATGCCCGAAAAGGGAAAATATAAATGATTCGATGATATGATACTTCGGAAATGCTGCTACAGATGCCGCAACCTGCAGCACAATTCGAACAAGCGGGCAAGCAAATGTTCAGGGCAGCTCTGCAATGTAGGGCGATTGATAAACATACCCAGAGACAGCGGCCTATTCGAGGAATGGTATCACATCTATCACTCCCAAATAAATTAATTAGGCTTAGGCCCACACAAATTAATAACACAATATATTATTCCCGAAAAGGGAAAATACGAGGGCTATCCAGAAAGTAGATTACGTTTTCGTCTGTTTCCGCTAGGGGCGTGGCTAGCGCGGCCATCTTGGGGTCAGAGCGTTGCGCAGCTCAGTCGGCATCTAGCCGTGCTAGTGAGAGGTTCTTGCTGTGCTCCGTTCAGATACTGTGACGGTTTGAAATGTCTGCGCTAATTGAAAATCCCGCGAGCTGCGTGCAGTAATAAGGTTTCTGACTGCAAAAAACTGTAAACGGATAGAAATCGGATAGAAATCTATCGGCAGCTGAAGTGTATGGGGACAACATTATCACTGAAGGTGGAGTGCGTGAGTGGGTCATTAGATTTAAAAATGGCCGAACCAATGTTCACGACGAAGATCGAAGTGGGAGACCCAGCATAGTGACTGCCGAACTTGTCGAAAAAGTCGATGCTAAAGTCCGTGAAAATCGAAGGTTAACAATAACGGAACTGTCTTTGAGTTTTCCACAAATTTCGCGAAGTTTGTAGCACGAAATCATCAGCAAAAAGCTTGGTTACCACAAGTTTTGTGCAAGATGGATTCCAAAAATCTTGACAGAGGACCACAAAAATCAGCGAATGGCTGCAGCGTTGAACTTTTTGGACGTTTACCATAAGGATGGCGACTCTTTACTCGATCGCATCGTTACTGGTGACGAAACATGGGTGAAACACGTGAACTGTGAAACGAAATTGCAATCAATGCAGTGGGGGCACACAAGTTCTCCCCAAAAACCCAAGAAATGCATGCAAACAATGTCGGCAAGGAAGATGATGGCGACTGTTTTTTGGGACAGAAAAGGTGTGATCTTGGTGGACTTCCTGGAAAGAGGCACTACAATAAACTCTCAAAGGTATTGCCAAACTCTCCAAAAACTCAGAAGAGCCATTCAAAAGCAGCGCAGAGGAATGTTGAGCTCTAAGATCTTGTTGATTCACGACAACGCCCGGCCCCACACGGCAAATGTCACTCGTGAAGTTCTTGAATCTTTTAAGTGGGAGTTGTTTCCTCATCCACCGTACAGTCCCGACCTGGCACCGAGCGACTTCCACCTATTCCCAGCAATGAAGAAGTGGCTGGCTATGCAGCGTTTTGATGACGACGCACAGCTGCAAGAAGAGGTAACGAAGTGGTTGAAGGCGCAGGCGGCCGAATTTTTCGACGAAGGAATTTCCAAGCTCGTAAATCGCTACGATAAATGCCTTAATTTGAATGGTGACTA
Source organism: Mantis religiosa (assembly GCA_030765055.1). Lineage (NCBI taxonomy): Eukaryota > Metazoa > Arthropoda > Insecta > Mantodea > Mantidae > Mantis > Mantis religiosa. The sequence continues at coordinate 14,212,572 of CM060947.1, read as the reverse complement.
TGTCGAAAAGTAGTATTTGAGTGTGGCTTTCATCTGTATATAATAAAATTTGTTTCCTATACTTTGTTTACTTTTTATTCCAAAACGTAATCTACTTTCTGGATAGCCCTCGTATAAATGATTCGATTATGTACTTCAGGAATGCAGCTACAGAATGTCGCAACTTGCAAAGATAATGTACTATGTCACAAAGTTGAAAATATTTGCTTACCACATATTTCATTGTTACTTTAGGCATACAATAACAGATGTTGCAACTGGCAGCACAATTAGGGCGATTGCACAACATACCCGGAGAGAGCGGCCATATTTGAGGCGTGCTAGACAGAGACGACTTTTGGAACGCCGAGCATCCGAGAAATGCCATCACCTCCATCACTCACAATGTAATTAGGCATAGGCCCATACATATGAATCAAGATAATGTATTTTGTCACAAAAGGGACCTTTATATTTATTTGTTTATAACAGCATTATTTCAGGAATGCAACAACAGATGCCCACACTGTAGGAAGTATTTCCCAAGTCGTCAGTACCGCTCAAGGAATATTTCGACTGGATTGACAGCATTGGAGCCTGAAGATATTTCGAGATACCCCTAACCCCTCCATGTCTATTTCGACCGAATTAACAAAGACGGAGGCGAGTATTCGAGAAATGCCATCACTTCTATCGCTCACAAATAATTTAATTGGCTTTGGCCCACACAAATGAACAGACAATGTATTATGTAAGAAAAGGGAAAATAATATTTGCTTACCACATATTTTATTACTTTAGGAATGCAATAACAGATGTTGCAACTGGCAACACTATGAGGACGATTGCACAACATACCCGAGGGTGGCCACATTTGAGGCGTGCTAGACAGACGATTTTGGAACGCCGAGCATCCGAGTAATGCCATCACTTCGATCGCTCACAAATAATTTAATTGGCTTCGGGCCACACAAATGAACAAAGACAATGTATTGTAATGTCAGAAAAGGGAAAATAAAAATATTTGCTTACCACACATATTTATTATTATTTTAGGAATGCAACAACAGATGCCCACACTGCAGAAAGTACTTTTCAAGTCGTCTGTACCGCTCAATGTATATTTCGACTGGATTGACAGCATTGGAGCCTGGACATATTTCGAGATACCCCTAACCCCTCCATGTCTATTTCGACCGAATTAACAAAGACGGAGGCGAGTATTCGAGAAATGCCATCACTTCTATCGCTCACAAATAATTTAATTGGCTTTGGCCCACACAAATGAACAAAGACAATGTATTATGTAAGAAAAGGGAAAATATTTGCTTAACACATTTTATCACTTTAGGAATGCAATAACAGATGTTGCAACTGGCAACACTATTAGGGCGATTGCACAACATACCCGGAGAGAGTGGCCACATTTGAGTCGTGCTAGACAGAGACGATTTTGGAACGCCGAGCATCCGAGTAATGCCATTACTTCTATCACTCAAAATGTACTTAGGCATCGGTCCAAATATATGAATCAAGATAATGTATTTTGTCACAAAAGGGAACTTTATATTTATTTCTTTACAACATATAGTATTATTTCAGGAATGCAACAACAGATGCCCACACTGCAGAAAGTACTTCAAGTCGTCTGTACCGCTCAATGTATATTTCGACTGGATTGACAGCATTGGAGCCTGAACACATTTCGAGATACCCCTAACCCCTCCATGTCTATTTCGACCGAATTAACGAAGACGGAGGGGAGTATTCGAGGAATGCCATCACTCACAAACAATTTAATTACGTATCGGCCCAAACAAATGAAGACAATGAATTATAACGTCAGATAACCAAAAGAAAAACATTTATTCGCTCTTAACATGTGCCTATTATTTCAGAAATACAGCAACAGATATTGCCACTGGCAACACAATTCGAAGAAGCGCGCAAGCGCATGCTAAGGGCAGCAGTGCAATATAATGCGATTGCATAACATACCCAGAGACAGCAGCCACATTCCAGACGGAGACTTGAATTTGGAACGACGAAAATTCGAGGAATGCTATCACTCCCAAATAATTTAATTAGGCTTCGGGCCACACAAATAAATAAAGAGAATATATTATAATGCCCGAATAGGGAAAATATAAATGATTCGATAAGATAGTTCACGAATGCAACTACAGATGCCGCAACTTGCAACACAATTCGAACAAGCGGGCAAGCAAATGTCCAGGGCAGCAGTGCAATATAGGGCGATGGCACAACATACCCAGAGACAGCGGCCTATTCGAGGAATGCTATCACTTCTATAACTCACAAAAATTTTATTTAGGCTTCGGTCCACACAAATGAACAAAGACAATGTATTATGTCAGAAAAGGGAAAATAAAAATACTTGCTTACCACATATTTTATAGGAATGCAATAACAGATGTTGCAACTGGCAACACAATTAGGGCGATTGCGCAACATACGCGGAGAGAGTGGCCATATTTGAGGCGCGCTAGACAGAGACGATTTTGGAACGCCGAGCATCCGAGAAATGCCATCACTTCTATCACTCACAATGCACTTAGGCATCGGTCCAAATATATGAATCAAGATAATGTATTTTGTCACTAAAGGGAACTTTATATTTATTTGTTCCCTAACAAAGTATTATTTCAGGAATGCAACAACAGGTGCCCGCACTGTAGGAAGTATTTTTCAAGTCGTCTGTACCGCTCAAGGTATATTTCGACTGGATTGACAGCATTGAAGCCTGAACATATTTCGAGATACCCCTGACCGCTCCATGTCTACTTCGACCGAATTAACGAAGACGGAGGCGAGTATTCGAGAAATGCCATCACTTCTATCGCTCACAAATAATTTAATTGGCTTTGGCCCACACAAATGAACAAAGACAATGTATTATGTAAGAAAAGGGAAAATAGTATTTGCTTACCACATATTTTATTATTACTTTAGGAATGCAATAACAGATGTTGCAACTGGCAACACAATTAGGGCGATTGCACAACATACCCGGGGAGAGTGGCCATATTTGAGGCGTGCTAGACAGAGACGAGTTTGGAACGCCGAGCATCCGAGAAATGCCATCACCTCTAGCACTCACAATGTAATTAGGCATCGGCCCATACATATGAATCAAGATAATGTATTTTGTCACAAAAGGGACCTTTATATTTATTTGTTTATAACATATAGTATTATTTCAGGAATGCAACAACAGATGCCCACATTGTAGGAAATATTTTTCAAGTCGTCTGTACCGCTCAATGTATATTTCGACTGGATTGACAGCATTGGAGCCTGAACATATTTCGAGATACCCCTAACCCCTCCATGTCTATTTCGACCGAATTAACAAAGACGGAGGCGAGTATTCGAGAAATGCCATCACTTCTATCGCTCACAAATAATTTAATTGGCTTTGGCCCACACAAATGAACAAAGACAATGTTTTATGTAAGACAAGGAAAAATAGTATTTGCTTACCACATATTTTATTATTACTTTAGGAATGCAATAACAGATGTTGCAACTGGCAACACAATTAGGGCGATTGCACAACATACCCGGGGAGAGTGGCCATATTTGAGGCGTGCTAGACAGAGACGAGTTTGGAACGCCGAGCATCCGAGAAATGCCATCACCTCTAGCACTCACAATGTAATTAGGCATCGGCCCATACATATGAATCAAGATAATGTATTTTGTCACAAAAGGGACCTTTATATTTATTTGTTTATAACATATAGTATTATTTCAGGAATGCAACAACAGATGCCCACACTGTAGGAAGTATTTTTCAAGTCGTCTGTACCGCTCAATGTATATTTTGACTGGAGTGACAGCATTTGAGCCTGAACACATTTCGAGATACCCCTAAGCGCTCCATGCCTATTTCGACCGAATTAACGAAGACGGAAGGGAGTATTCGAGGAATGCCATCACTCACAAATAATTTAATTACGTATCGGCCCAAACAAATGAAGACAATGAAGTATAACGTCAGATAACCAAAAGAAAACATTTATTCGCACATAACATGAGCCTATTATTTCAGAAATACAGCAACAGATATTGCCACTGGCAACACAATTCGAAGAGGCGGGCAAGCGCATGCCAAAGGCAGCGGTGCAATATAATGCGATTGCATAACATACCCAGAGACAGCGGCCATAATTCAGACGGAGACTTGAATTTGGAACGACGAAAATTCGAGGAATGCTATCACTCCCAAATAATTTAATTAGGCTTCGACCCACACAAATAAATAAAGACAATATATTATAATGCCCGAATAGGGAAAATATAAATGATTCGATAAGATAGTTCAGGAATGCAACAAGAGATGCCGCAACTTGCAACACAATTCGTACAAGCGGGCAAGCAAATGTTCAGGGCAGCAGTGCAATATAGGGCGACTGCACAACATACCCAGAGACAGCGGCCTATTCGAGGAATGCCATCACTTCTATAACTCACAAAAATTATATTTAGGCTTCGGCCCACACAAATGAACAAAGACAATGTATTATGTCAGAAACGGGAAAATAAAAATATTTGCTAACCACATATTTTATTACTTTATGAATGCAATAACAGATGCTGCAACTGGCAACACAATTAGGGCGATTGCACAACATACCCGGAGAGAGTGGCCATATTTGAGGCGTGCTAGACAGAGACGATTTTGGAACGCCGAGCATCCGAGAAATTCCATCACTTCTCCACTCACGGATAATTTAATTAGGCATTGGCCCAAACCAATGAGTTAGGGCTGTGTCACAAGGAGACTTGGTTGTGGAAGGCCGAGTATTCGAAAAATGCCATCATTTCTATCACTCACAATGTAATTACACATCGGCCCATACATATGAATCAAGACAATGTATTTTGAAACAAAAAGGAACCTTTATATTCATTTGTTTATAACATAAAGTATTATTTCAGGAATGCAACAACAGATGCCCACACTGCAGAAAATACTTTTCAAGTCGTCTGTACCGCTCAATGTATATTTCGATTGGATTGACAGCATTGGAGCCTGAACATATTTCGAGATACCCCTAACCCCTCCATGTCTATTTCGACCGAATTAACAAAGACGGAGGCGAGTATTCGAGAACTGCCATCACTTCTATCGCTCAGAAATAATTCAATTGGCTTTGGCCCACACAAATGAACAAAGACAATGTATTATGTCAGAAAAGGGAAAATAATATTTGCTTACCACATATGTTATTATTACTTTAGGAATGCAATAACAGATGTTGCATCTGGCAGCACTATTAGGGCGATTGCACAACATACCCGGCGAGAGTGGCCATATTTGAGGCGTGCTAGACAGAGACGATTTTGGAACGCCGAGCATCCGAGAAATGCCATCACTTCTATCACTCACAATGTAATTAGGCATCGGTCCAAATATATGAATCAAGATAATGTATTTTGTCACTAAAGGAACTTTATATTTATTTGTTCCCTAACAAAGTATTATTTCAGGAATGCAACAACAGATGCCCACACTGTAGGAAATATTTTACAAGTCGTCTGTACCGCTCAAGGTATATTTCGACTGGATTGACAGCATTGAAGCCTGAACATATTTCGAGATACCCCTAACCGCTCCATGTCTACTTCGACCGAATTAACAAAGACGGAGGCGAGTATTCGAGGAATGCCATCACTCACAAATAATTTAATTACGTATCGGCCCAAACAAATGAAGACAATGAATTATAACGTCAGATAACCAAAAGAAAACATTTATTCGCACATAACATGAGCCTATTATTTCAGAAATACAGCAACAGATATTGCCACTGGAAACATAATTCGAAGAAGCGCGCAAGCGCATGCCAAAGGCAGCGGTGCAATATAATGCGATTGCATAACATACCCAGAGACAGCAGCCATATTCCGGACGGAGCCTTGAATTTGGAACGACGAAAATTCGAGGAATGCTATTACTCCCAAATAATTTAATTAGGCTTCGACCCACACAAATAAATAAAGACAATATATTATAATGCCCGAATAGGGAAAATATAAATGATTCGATAAGATAGTTCACGAATGCAACAACAGATGCCGCAACTTGCAACACAATTCGAACAAGCGGGCAAGCAAATGTTCAGGGCAGCAGTGCATTATAGGGCGATTGCACAACATACCCAGAGACAGCGGCCTATTCGAGGAATGCCATCACTTCTATAACTCACAAAAATTTTATTTAGGCTTCGGCCCACACAAATGAACAAAGACAATGTATTACGTCAGAAAAGGGAAAATAAAAATATTTGCTTAACACATATTCTATACGAATGCAATAACAGATGTTGCAACTGGCAACACAATTAGGGCGATTGCACAACATACCCGGCGAGAGTAGCCATATTGGAGGCGTGCTAGACAGAGACGATTTTGGAACGCCGAGCATCCGAGAAATGCCATCACTTCTATCACTCACAATGTACTTAGGCATCGGTCCAAGATAATGTATTTTGTCACTAAAGGGAACTTTATATTTATTTGTCCCCTAACATAAAGTATTATTTCAGGAATGCAACAACAGATGCCCGCACTGTAAGAAGTATTTTTCAAGTCGTCTGTACCGCTCAATGTATATTTCGACTGGATTGACAGCATTGGAGCCTGAACATATTTCGATATACCCCTTACCGCTCCATGTCTATTTCGACCGAATTAACGAAGACAGAGGCGAGTATTCGAGGAATGCCATCACTCACAAATAATTTAATTACGCATCGGCCCAAACAAATGAAAAAAGACAAATTATAGGGTCAGATAAGCAAAAACAAAAACATTTATTCGCTCATAACATGTGACTATATCAGGATAACAGCAACAGATGATGGCACTAACATCATTCGAAGAAGCGGGCAAGCGCATGCTAAGGGCAGCAGTGAAATATAGGGCGGTCATAACATACCCAGGCACAGCGGCCATATTCGAGATGTTAGATGGAGACTTGAATGTGGAACGCCGAGCATTCGAGGAATGCCATCAGTTGCACCACTCACTAATAGTTTAATTAGGCATCGGCACAAACAAATGAATCAAGACAATGAATTATGTCACAAAAGGGAACTTAATATTTATTTGCTTACATTTATTTCAGGAATGCAACAGGGGATTCCAGGTGGCCTAGACTTTGTGTAATTTGCATGTTACCGAGTCTCTTGACATTTTTATAATTTATCAGTGATTGTGAACTTATTTAGAAAGCTGAAACGCCATTGTTTAACACAAACTAATAGTGTTACCAGTGGCCAAGTATAATCCAGAATTGTGATGGTGTCAGTGCGTAAAAGAACGAAGTTCATTTATAACAACTAATCTTTGCTTCGTTCTCCATGAGAGTGTGTGGTTATTTGTGTTCCGTTTACAGTCAGATAGTGCTGTTTTGCGAGTGACTATCCTACATATTTCTACTAGTTTTTATTAGTAATTTCACCAGCTGTCATGGCCTACGCGGCACATGATACTGGCCAGTTAGTTCGCACATCTTTAAATGTGGTTAACAATATGGATATTACCTCCGAATCAACATTACAGTCTACATCGTCAGAACAGATGGAGAGCAGGTCCACACTAGAAATTATGTCATCTTATCCTCCACAAAACCAACAGACTTCGTTTCATCAAGCTTCATCACCTTCTACGAGCTCTGGTATAACTACTGTTCACAGTGTAAATCAGTTCTTCGGCCACCTCAGCTTCAGCTGACACAGCCAACTCACTCACTCGATTCTAGTGTACCGCATGATGCTAACATGGACATTGACATAGTCAAATTGGGCAATCGCAACATTCGAGAGCAGCGCTCGCCGCCTTCTCACTGCGAAACTCAAAGTAAACGCATTTGTATGGCACCATCTTCTGAACAGTCTAACACCTCCCGTTATGCTTACGCTATCCCAACATCCAACCAATTCCATGCTTTATCTGAAAGCTCTGACCAGACAGATTCAGCTCATAACACCACACCCAAGGAGAAAGTTCCACCAATTTGTGTGCGCAACGTTCAGAATTACCAACTGTTCCTTCAGGATATTAGAGTGTGTACTCTCAGATTTTCATACTGAGCTCCGAGGTGCTCTTATCAAAGTGTTTGCCTCTACTTCAGCCGATTTCCGCCGTCTGACATCCTACTTTACTTCAATAAATCAAGAGTTTTACACTTTCAGGAACCCAGCTGACAAACTTTTCTCAGTGATTATCCGCAATCTGCCTTGTTCCCTCAGCGATAAGGAAATTTATGATGAACTCATCGCCCTTAACTTTCCTGTCAAATAGGTTACAAGTCTGCTAGGAAGAAACAAACAACCTATTCCGATATGTGCCATTGAGCTAGAAAATACAGATGGAGGTAGGGAAATACTTAACCTCACACGTCTGATGTACAGTGTTGAGTCAGTTGAACACAGACGTCGTAACACCGACCTGCCGCAGTGCACTCGATGTCAGCAATATGGCCACACCAAAAATTACTGTCAGCTGACTCCTCGCTGTGTACGATGTACTGGTGATCACCATTTCTCTAAGTGCAGTAAGTTACCTACTACGCCTGCTCAATGTGTCAACTGTGGTCAAGATCACCCGGCCAATTATCGGGGTTGCCCCCATTATCTGGAATTGAAACAACGCATCTCCCAGGGACCTCAAGCACAAGGTGCTCTCCGTCTAGCAGCAGCTTCACAGATGCGACCAGGTCAGCAACCCCAACCAATACACCCGCAGCAGTCATCACAACACTCCCAATCCAGGCAACCTCGCCCGCATGTCTCCGCAACAAGAATCACCTCCTACCTCGGAACAGCATTCCTATTCTCAGGCAGTGAGGTCCTCTGCTGCTGCTTCTTCTTCTACTACTTCCTCTCCTCGTCATCAACCTTGTTCGTCTTCTCCCCCTTCACTAAATCAGGAATCTAGCGCATCGTCTTCCTTCTGGTCGTTTCTCACTGACCTCATTAGCAAATTTTGTTCGCTATTCCGCGTCTTTGTTACCCCGTTTGTGCCATAATTAACCGAATATGCTCGCTTACTCTTCTTCTCTCAAGCACCTCATGATGGCAACCCGTAATCTGCTAACTCTTAGACGGCTCACTCTTCTAAATTGGAATACTAATGGACTACGCGCTAAACGCGCTTCTTTCATTCATTTTCTTACGATGCATAATATTGACATCGCCTGTAACAGTGAGACTCACTCCCTAACGAAACCTTTACTGTTCCTGGATACACAGTCCATCGACAGGATCGGATTGCTCCAAGAGCTTCTGGAGGTGTAGCTATTGTGATCCGACATAACATTACTCACCACTCTATATTTTTACCTGGCGTTCCCGACGTTGAAGTGGTAGGAATTAAACTCCCTACAACCGATGGTAATGATCTCACCTCATGATCAGCGCCTATAAGTCTCCTAACCGGAAACTAAATACTACTTATTTCTCCCTGCTTTTTCCTGCCAACAGCAGCACCCTTGTTCTCGGAGATCTAAACTGCAAACACTCGTCATGGGGCTGCCACTCTACTAATCCCAATGGCCGACGCCTTTACCACATATTGAACACCTGCGGCTTATCCGTCTTGGCGCCTACAGATCCCACGTATTATTCTACCAATCCTCTTAATACTCCTGACATTCTCGACATTGGCATTCACAAGAATCTCCCTCTTCCAGCATATATGTCTACACTAGCGGAACTTGACTCTGACCACTGCCCGGTCTTAATTACCTTTCAACTCACTCCGAACATATTTCCCTCAGCACCACGACTTATTAATGGCTATGTTCAATGGGATAAGTTCCATGCTCAGTTGGATTCAGCGCTCCACACTCACTTAGCTCAGAAGCTGACGTAGAGACTGCCATTAAACACCTTACAGACACTATATGCCACTATGTGCGAAATTCAACTACCTGCTTCAAGCGGACTCCTATTGCTTCTTCCTTACCTGCGCCCATTCTTCAGCTTAAACATGAAAAACACAGGATCCGACGCCAGTGGCAAAGGGAACGTCGACCTTGGCTGCGTAGGAAGCTTAATGGACTGAACCGGCTAGTAAAAGTCGAATTGGACCGTCATCGCCTTGAGACCTACAAACGATAACTGGCGAGCATCTCTCCGCATGACCACACGCTCTGGGATGCCACTCGACGACTTCTGCGAGAGCCAACTATTATACCAGCTCTGCGTACCACTGACACTCTTGTTACGGAGGTCAAAGCTAAATGTGAAGTTCTTGCAGACCACTTTGAAGGCACGTTCACACCAAACGCACCTCATGCCACCACCCCAAGTATAGAACAGCCGCTTGACGCTTCGACACCAACCAACTGTTCCCTGCAGAATCTCCTTCACTAGTCCTGCTGAACTTAGGCATTTAATTCGCTCTCTTCCTCTTAAGAGATCACCGGGACACGACTTGATTCCCAATATTGTGTTAAAAAACCTGACAAAGATGGCCCTGGCACATTTGTCTTCAACCCTGAACGCTTGTCTTCGACTTGGCTTTTTTCCTCACACCTGGAAATTGGCTCAAATCATTGTGTTTCACAAACCTAATAAACCTAAAAATCTCCCCGACAGCTATCGTGCGATAAGTTTGCTGCCTACCTTGTCCAAACTCTTTGAAAAGATTCTCCTTCGCCGTCTCCTTAAATATACCACTGAAAACCATACCATTCCACCCTTCCAATTTGGATTTCGTTCTAGACATTGTACCTCTCACCAACTACTACGTTTAACACAAACAGTAATTCATGGTTTTGAGCAACGAAAGTACACAACCGCCCTGTTCCTCGACGTAGCACATGCCTTTGATAAAGTTTGGCATGAGGGGTTAATCTTCAAACTGTATAGCATTGGACTTTCCACAGTATCTGATCACTACCATTTGTAGTTTTCTATCAGATCGCACATTTACTGTTCGCATTGGTGACATGGAGTCATCTCAGCGCCATATTACAGCAGGAGTTCCTCAGGGATCCATATTGGCGCCAATCTTATTTAGTATCTATACCTATGATCTTCCTGACTTGGCCCCTACCTCCATAGCCTTATACGCTGATGATACTGTTTTATATCATTCCGGCAGAGATCTCCCTACAACTATTCACACGCTACAAACCTCTCTTGACTGCCTCGTTGAATGGTTCGATACTTGGCGCATACGTCTAAACACTCAAAAGACCGCGGCTAAGATTTTTAGCTTACGTCGCATCTCCAACTCTCCCGAATTGCATATTAAGCATGAATCAATTCCCTGGCTACCTCCTACCACCTCCATCAAATACCTTGGAGTAATGCTGGACACTAGACTTACTTGGCGAGCCCATATTGATCGACTCATCTCGTTGGCATCAGGACGACTTTCAAAACTTGGCCCGCTACTTCACAGACACTCCTCTTGGGATTGAATGCTCTCTGCTTCTCTACAAATCTCTTGTCCGGCCACTTATCACATATGCTTCCCAGGTATGGGGTTCGGCTAGCAACACTCATCTCCGAAGGCTACAGGTCCTGCAAAATCGATTTATGCGCATCGCCACGGATGCCCCTTGGTACGTAAGAAATCAACAACTGCATAAAGAACTTGGTCTCCTTCCTCTTCACCAGTACATACGTCAGATCGCCTCCCGCTTCTTTTCAAACCTGCCAGATCTTCCAGGAGCTGTGATGTACATCGGCGTACGAACCCGCCAGCCCACGCGCCTGAAGAGACGGCTCCCACAGGATCTTCTCCTTAGTGACTCGGATTGAAAAAAAAAAAACTATGAATATTGTTTCACAATGACTGTTGTTCTTATCTCTTTGATTACTTGTTTGGTTTAATTAACTTATTTTTCTCTTGTTTCACAGTGTTAAGAAGATAATAGGAGCCAGCTTGGTTTTCCTTACATGTTATATAGTTCATAGAGATTCAATTAGCCAACAAGGATCTGTAAAGCATGTACTCCTGATCGATCATTGAATAAAATAAAAAAAAAGGAATGCAACAGATGTTGCAACTTGCTACACAATGCGAAGAAGCGGGCAAGCAAATGCTTCCAATTGGACATGAACATTAGCCTAAGGGTTGGCAAGATAACCTGTCAACACTGCAGAAAGTATTTCCCAACCATCTGAAGCCGAAACTGTAAATACACAGAATATTGAAATAATATAATTTGGAAATCAGTCCATGTTAAAAAGGTACATCTAGTGTTGGCTTAGTTTGGTTCTAAAAGTGTCAGTACGGGATGAAAATGTTCAAGCAGGTAGTAAGGGTCAGCGGCCAGGTACTTTAGCATTCCCTGAGAGCAGGTTACCCGGAAAACTGCTCTGCAAAACCTGATCGATTAAGAAAAGTGAAAGGGCGCTCACTTGGCGTGGTGACGCTAAGATTCGTGCTGAAAATGGTAGAGGAAGAGAGGGACACTTGCATAGCAACTGTCGTCGAAGGAGGTTGGTCCAGTGGCTGTTGGCCGTCACTGACCGACAGTATATTACACTGCGATAAGTTAGTGAATTTACTCTGCAGTCGTAGTAACGACATATCGCCAAACCTTTATTCAAAGTTGTGTGAACAGCATTTAAAGGAAAGCTCTGGTTCTTCTGTGCAAAACCCACACATACCTAGAGTTTAAAATCTATGCGGAGCAACTGAGGAAAATAAAACGAGAAGCAGCATTTCGCTCGTAATAGCAAAATCGAACGTGGAGTCATAGTATTCCACATTCTACCAAGCAGCGACGAGACGACAGATCAACCACGTGTTTGTTTAATAGCAGCTGCAGATCATACATACGGCATCTGTACCGCTCAATGTATATTTCGACTGGATTGACAGCATTGGAGCCTGAACATATTTCCAGATACCCTTAACCACTGGTTGTCTATTTCGACCGAATTAACGAAGACGGAGGCGAGTATTCGAGGAATGCCATCACTAGCACTCAAATAATTTAATTAGGTATCGGCACAAACAAATGAATAAAGACAATGTATTATAGTGTCAGAAAAGGTTAAGTAAAAATATTTATTTGCTTATCACATATTGTATTATTTTAGGAATATAACAAAAGATGTTGCAACTTGCAACACAATTCGGAGGAGCGGACAAGCAAATGCTGCCGAATGGAGATCTACTTTACCCTAACGGTTGGACAGATTACTTGTGAAAAGTTGCAACAAAAATTCATCCCTCAGTTGTACCGCTAAGCATTTATTTCGACTGGATCGACAGCATTAGAGCCTGAACTTATTTCGTAATACCCCTAACCGATCGTTGTCTATTTCCACCGAATTAACGAAGACGGAGGCGAGTATTCGAGGAATGCAATCACTTCTATCGCGCACAAATAATTTAATTGGATTCGGCCCATACAAATGAATAGACAATGTATTATGACAGAAAAGGTAGAATGAAAACAATGATTTGTTTACAAAATATTATTTCAGCAATGCAACAGATGTCGCAACTTATACACAATTCGCAGAAGCGGGCAAGCGCATGCTCAGGGCAGCAGTGCAATATAGGGCGATTGCACAACATACCCGGAGAAAAAGGCATTTGGGAGTTGTTCACAGACTCCATTTCACTCTTCGAGGAGAATTCGTCGAGTTTAGGCACGTGGACTGTACAACTCGTGTGGTCGACTGAGCCCAGCAAGAAATCAGCAGCTTCGGCGAAGCAGTGCCTTCCCCTTCTTCGGCAGGCGCAACAGCGCATGTCTTCATCCAGCCGGCAGCGCCTTCTGCACTGGCATGCAGCAGCCGCAGCCCAGCCAACCCTCTCCTGGCAGACCTAGAGTTAGCTCGTAGAGCTACTCCGCCAGAACCAGAGTCAGCAAGTACTCGGTACAGACCGACCGACTGACCACAACACTGCAGGCCCACAAGGTCACAGCCAAGGGTCCTGACTTAGGTTGGGACCCGGGGTCCACCCCACCTGGCGCGTCGCAAGGCGTCTGACTCTCTCTGGGGTGCCGGATGGCACCTTTAAATACACCACTGACAAAAATGCCGAGTGCCAGCAGCCAGGTAAGACCTGACGAAGTGAGTCAAGCCAAGAACCAAACTTCCCAATCCTCAACTGGCCCGCGAGTGCACATCGTGAATGCCAAAGCTAAGGCACAACTGCAGAAGGCCTCACGCCTTCCAAACCATGGAACTGCTGTTTCCATCTCCCCGGTCACACTACCAGGGAATTCACCATCTCAAGCCACCCCTCTCCAGGGTATCTCCGCTCCCCTACCTGAGAGCGATACGGATTATACCGAAGGGTTTACGACAGTGCAGGGAAGGCGTCAAAGGCCCTCCGGTTCGAAACCGGAGGGTGCTGCCCCCAGCACCCGCACACAAAAGGCGGCCAGAATCCCGCCAATTGTGTCCGACCCATTTCCCAACCACATTAAGGTGATGAGGAAATTGAGGGCGAATTTCTAGGCCACCAGATTCCCAAAATGATTAAATACGATTTCAATAAAATTGCTCATAATAGTTTCAATGATTAAATTACATAGACCATGGTAGCTCAATGGGTTAGAGCCGCTAGTCGAAAACCATGAGATCCGAGGTATAAATCTCGAATGACAGATTTTTTTTCAAATGTATTCTAAAACAACCATTCTAAACTCAATCTGTAAAAAAAAAGGTATACTGTTCTCAAAAAAGCTTTACTATTATTCTTCAAGCATCATCTCCGGATATTGAAGTCATCGATATCGTATCGCCAAATCATCGGCCATTTGAATTGATAGACATCACGTCACCAATAAATAGGCGTGATTCTGGTGAGTAATATTTTTTGAAAATACACAAGTCATTTTCTTTCGAAATTATATAAGGAATACTTAGTGATTAAATACGATTTCAATAAAATTGCTCATAATAGTTTCAATGATTAAATTACATAGACCATGGTAGCTCAATGGGTTAGAGCCGCTAGTCGAAAACCATGAGATCCGAGGTATAAATCTCGAATGACAGATTTTTTTTTCAATTGACTCTATAGAGAAATATAACTCAAATATGACTTTTTAAAAATGACAAAGGATATCATTAAGCCATGAAGGAGTGATCCATCTTCACACATAATAGGTAATAACATAAATAACCGTTCATTTTCATTAATATTTCCTTAATATATGTATATATATAAAGTTCAGTAAATATTTATAATATACCCGTAATGAGAATCGTCATACTGTTCCTAATACGATCGTTTTCGTTTCTGTTAACCTTTCTTCTTTCATTAATATTATTATTCACTTGTTTCACGTATGATTGAACAAGCTAGGCCATCGGTCATTCAGTATGCTCCACCTGTTTTCCACCACTCGCCGATGAATGACCAATCTCTCAATCAATCTTCAAATCATTCATCAAGTAACACAGAACACAACTATACCACACCCCTATCACAAGCTTCAACAGTAAGATTGATTTTCTTAAGTCCATCCCCACATTTCACAGTCCCTCGCCAAGATAGACGATACACACATCATGCAAGACGGCGACTTAATTTTTCAAATGATCAATCGCCAAATATCCCTGAGCTCCCCCCACTTTTACATATATTATTCACTTGTTTCACGTATGATTGAACAAGCTAGGCCATCGGTCATTCAGTATGCTCCACCTGTTTTCCACCACTCGCCGATGAATGACCAATCTCTCAATCAATCTTCAAATCATTCATCAAGTAACACAGAACACAACTATACCACACCCCTATCACAAGCTTCAACAGTAAGATTGATTTTCTTAAGTCCATCCCCACATTTCACAGTCCCTCGCCAAGATAGACGATACACACATCATGCAAGACGGCGACTTAATTTTTCAAATGATCAATCCCCAATTATCCCTGAGCTCCCCCCCCCCCCCACTTTTACATATATTATTCACTTGTTTCACGTATGATTGAACAAGCTAGGCCATCGGTCATTCAGTATGCTCCACCTGTTTTCCACCACTCGCCGATGAATGACCAATCTCTCAATCAATCTTCAAATCATTCATCAAGTAACACAGAACACAACTATACCACACCCCTATCACAAGCTTCAACAGTAAGATTGATTTTCTTAAGTCCATCCCCACATTTCACAGTCCCTCGCCAAGATAGACGATACACACATCATGCAAGACGGCGACTTAATTTTTCAAATGATCAATCCCCAAATATCCCTGAGTTCCCCCCCCCCCCACTTTTACATATATTATTCACTTGTTTCACGTATGATTGAACAAGCTAGGCCATCGGTCATTCAGTATGCTCCACCTGTTTTCCACCACTCGCCGATGAATGACCAATCTCTCAATCAATCTTCAAATCATTCATCAAGTAACACAGAACACAACTATACCACACCCCTATCACAAGCTTCAAAGGTAAGATTGATTTTCTTAAGTCCATCCCCACATTTCACAGTCCCTCGCCAAGATAGACGATACACACATCATGCAAGACGGCGACTTAATTTTTCAAATGATCAATCGCCAAATATCCCTGAGCTCCCCCCCACTTTTACATATATTATTCACTTGTTTCACGTATGATTGAACAAGCTAGGCCATCGGTCATTCAGTATGCTCCACCTGTTTTCCACCACTCGCCGATGAATGACCAATCTCTCAATCAATCTTCAAATCATTCATCAAGTAACACAGAACACAACTATACCACACCCCTATCACAAGCTTCAACAGTAAGATTGATTTTCTTAAGTCCATCCCCACATTTCACAGTCCCTCGCCAAGATAGACGATACACACATCATGCAAGACGGCGACTTAATTTTTCAAATGATCAATCCCCAAATATCCCTGAGTTCCCCCCCCCCCCCACTTTTACATATATTATTCACTTGTTTCACGTATGATTGAACAAGCTAGGCCATCGGTCATTCAGTATGCTCCACCTGTTTTCCACCACTCGCCGATGAATGACCAATCTCTCAATCAATCTTCAAATCATTCATCAAGTAACACAGAACACAACTATACCACACCCCTATCACAAGCTTCAAAGGTAAGATTGATTTTCTTAAGTCCATCCCCACATTTCACAGTCCCTCGCCAAGATAGACGATACACACATCATGCAAGACGGCGACTTAATTTTTCAAATGATCAATCCCCAATTATCCCTGAGCTCCCCCCCCCCCCACTTTTACATATATTATTCACTTGTTTCACGTATGATTGAACAAGCTAGGCCATCGGTCATTCAGTATGCTCCACCTGTTTTCCACCACTCGCCGATGAATGACCAATCTCTCAATCAATCTTCAAATCATTCATCAAGTAACACAGAACACAACTATACCACACCCCTATCACAAGCTTCAACAGTAAGATTGATTTTCTTAAGTCCATCCCCACATTTCACAGTCCCTCGCCAAGATAGACGATACACACATCATGCAAGACGGCGACTTAATTTTTCAAATGATCAATCCCCAAATATCCCTGAGTTCCCCCCCCCCCCCACTTTTACATATATTATTCACTTGTTTCACGTATGATTGAACAAGCTAGGCCATCGGTCATTCAGTATGCTCCACCTGTTTTCCACCACTCGCCGATGAATGACCAATCTCTCAATCAATCTTCAAATCATTCATCAAGTAACACAGAACACAACTATACCACACCCCTATCACAAGCTTCAAAGGTAAGATTGATTTTCTTAAGTCCATCCCCACATTTCACAGTCCCTCGCCAAGATAGACGATACACACATCATGCAAGACGGCGACTTAATTTTTCAAATGATCAATCGCCAAATATCCCTGAGCTCCCCCCCACTTTTACATATATTATTCACTTGTTTCACGTATGATTGAACAAGCTAGGCCATCGGTCATTCAGTATGCTCCACCTGTTTTCCACCACTCGCCGATGAATGACCAATCTCTCAATCAATCTTCAAATCATTCATCAAGTAACACAGAACACAACTATACCACACCCCTATCACAAGCTTCAACAGTAAGATTGATTTTCTTAAGTCCATCCCCACATTTCACAGTCCCTCGCCAAGATAGACGATACACACATCATGCAAGACGGCGACTTAATTTTTCAAATGATCAATCCCCAATTATCCCTGAGCTCCCCCCCCCCCACTTTTACATATATTATTCACTTGTTTCACGTATGATTGAACAAGCTAGGCCATCGGTCATTCAGTATGCTCCACCTGTTTTCCACCACTCGCCGATGAATGACCAATCTCTCAATCAATCTTCAAATCATTCATCAAGTAACACAGAACACAACTATACCACACCCCTATCACAAGCTTCAACAGTAAGATTGATTTTCTTAAGTCCATCCCCACATTTCACAGTCCCTCGCCAAGATAGACGATACACACATCATGCAAGACGGCGACTTAATTTTTCAAATGATCAATCGCCAAATATCCCTGAGCTCCCCCCCACTTTTACATATATTATTCACTTGTTTCACGTATGATTGAACAAGCTAGGCCATCGGTCATTCAGTATGCTCCACCTGTTTTCCACCACTCGCCGATGAATGACCAATCTCTCAATCAATCTTCAAATCATTCATCAAGTAACACAGAACACAACTATACCACACCCCTATCACAAGCTTCAACAGTAAGATTGATTTTCTTAAGTCCATCCCCACATTTCACAGTCCCTCGCCAAGATAGACGATACACACATCATGCAAGACGGCGACTTAATTTTTCAAATGATCAATCCCCAATTATCCCTGAGCTCCCCCCCCCCCACTTTTACATATATTATTCACTTGTTTCACGTATGATTGAACAAGCTAGGCCATCGGTCATTCAGTATGCTCCACCTGTTTTCCACCACTCGCCGATGAATGACCAATCTCTCAATCAATCTTCAAATCATTCATCAAGTAACACAGAACACAACTATACCACACCCCTATCACAAGCTTCAACAGTAAGATTGATTTTCTTAAGTCCATCCCCACATTTCACAGTCCCTCGCCAAGATAGACGATACACACATCATGCAAGACGGCGACTTAATTTTTCAAATGATCAATCGCCAAATATCCCTGAGCCCCCCCCCCCACTTTTACATATATTATTCACTTGTTTCACGTATGATTGAACAAGCTAGGCCATCGGTCATTCAGTATGCTCCACCTGTTTTCCACCACTCGCCGATGAATGACCAATCTCTCAATCAATCTTCAAATCATTCATCAAGTAACACAGAACACAACTATACCACACCCCTATCACAAGCTTCAAAGGTAAGATTGATTTTCTTAAGTCCATCCCCACATTTCACAGTCCCTCGCCAAGATAGACGATACACACATCATGCAAGACGGCGACTTAATTTTTCAAATGATCCATCGCCAAATATCCCTGAGCTCCCCCCCACTTTTACATATATTATTCACTTGTTTCACGTATGATTGAACAAGCTAGGCCATCGGTCATTCAGTATGCTCCACCTGTTTTCCACCACTCGCCGATGAATGACCAATCTCTCAATCAATCTTCAAATCATTCATCAAGTAACACAGAACACAACTATACCACACCCCTATCACAAGCTTCAACAGTAAGATTGATTTTCTTAAGTCCATCCCCACATTTCACAGTCCCTCGCCAAGATAGACGATACACACATCATGCAAGACGGCGACTTAATTTTTCAAATGATCAATCCCCAAATATCCCTGAGCTCCCCCCCACTTTTACATATATACAGTAATAAAATTAGACACTACCCCATACCATTATAAAATTAGACACTCACAACCCCAAAATACCCTCTACAAACACAGACACACAAGCATGAGAGAGAGAGATTGGGTGGAGATTTGGGCGGTAATTTGGACAATGACCTCACTGAATGCGGTAAGGAAATATCCAAAAGCATATTTGTTCTCTGAATCACGGGCGAATCGAGAATTTTTTCAAGTGTTCTTGAATATTTCCTGAGCTTATCAGTCTTTTAATATTTCCAGAGTGAAATTAGTGAGTAATTTTTTATCTAATAATCATTTCTTTTCAGTTAACACATTAACTCTCTGTAAATTATGTTTCTAACGCATTTATTCATTTTTTGTTTACAGACCGGCAATGGATTTCCTTTGTCCATTACAATGCTATCTTCTGCATGCAATGAAATCGCGTCATCGCACATCACACGAGAAACTCTACTGACAATTCAGGAAAACATGATTCTACTTTCGAGAGCTCATGTCGAAGTTTCACCGTGTACAGTGCATTGATAATATGATGTAAAAAAGGTGCTACGAAATAATCAGTGAAAAAAGAACATTTGCCAATGTACATATTGAATAATTTACTCTAAGAGCATATCCTGTAATCGGGTTATTTCAACAAGCTTATTGAAATTTTAGATCTTATTACTTAACATTTGTAAATCTCAAATTTATCTTATTTTAATAAACTAAATGATACTCTGATTTTTGTTATTTTTTTATGTTACTCCTGCTTTCCTCTCTTTATTCTATCATAAAAATATTAAAATTAGGGCTCAGCTTATTATTATTAATACCATCTACCTTAAGAAACAATGTTGCTTCAAGTTTAAGATACGTTCAAGATTTTTGTATTTCAAATGTATATGAAAAACTTTCAGCAAAATAATGGTAATTACACTAACCAGAGAGGTTCTAAGAAGTTAAGTTCATTAAATGAAATATAATAAAACCTTACTTAATACGGAACACAAGTCTGATATTTTCATTATATCTTGTAATTTAATCTTCCATCAATTTAAGCAAATGGGCGAAAGGTATTTCTTATACCTTAAAGGGAGCTTATATCGCTGTAGACAAAAAAAAGTATAGATTTCATTATCATGAATCATTTGAGAAGTTAGCATGATTCGAAACTCTTAGTCAATGTTAATCGGTATACATATTTTCCGATTAGATAGCTTGTTCGCTATACCATCAATAACTTCAAATTATCCTACAATAGCGACAGCTATCCACTCAATGACTGGAAAGGGATATTAAATAACGAACAGAAATTTTTTAATTTTTACATCAGCTTCCTTTATTGAGTTATCATACATCTACATCATCATTTTCCAGGTACACAGGTTTTTTATATCTCTTACACATACTATTAACCAAATATTCCAGGACCCATTAAGCAGCTAATCAGCGCTAAAAATTATGTGAGAAAGATGTGGCAGAGATTTCGCCATCCCGGGACAGAAGTACACCAGAGGTTCAAGACCCTGGTAAGACGGCTCCTAAGAGCACACCGCAAAGAGGCCTGGGAAAACCTGTTAAGGCACACCAATCACCAGGAGAGAAAACCGTGGCGAATAGTCCGTAGCCTGCAGAAAGACAGAACCGTACACCAGCACCCCCTACATAGCCCTAGAGGTCGACTCGTCTGAGTCGAAAGAAAAGGCAGACTATCTGGAGGCTCAATTCCAACCCAGAGTAGAGCCAATGGACGATCACCATGCTGACCTCGTGGAACAGGTGGTGGACTTCCTAGAAGCCCCGCCCCCTGACCACGAAGAGTTCCACATCCCCATTGGTACCCCTAGAGAGTTAGCGACCACGCTTAACTCTCTAAGAAACAACAAAGCCCCTGGGCAGGACCGTGTGACAGCGGAAATGCTCAAGCACTTTCCACGCAGAGCCGTGATTCACTTAACCCGGATTTATAATGCATGCCTATTCATGCGCCACTTCCCAGCTGTTTGGAAGGAGGCGCGTGTGGTGTGCGTCTTAAAAGCGGGGAAAAAGCCGGTCTTCCCTTCCAGTTACCGCTTCATCAGCCTTCTCCCAGTTTTATCGAAGGACTTCGAAAAACTGCTCCTCCCTCACTTAGAGGAAAGGGGCTGAATCCCAGAACATCAGTTTGGCTTCCGTTCTGGCCACTCCACGACTGAGCAACTACTGCGGGATGCCGAGAAGGCCTCCTGGGATTCCAGCAAAGGTCTAAAATGGCAGCAGTGTTGCTAGACGTGGAGAAGGCATTCGCCACTACTTGGCACGAAGGACTTACTTACAAACTCCTGGAGCATGAAATTCCCTGTCCATACATTTCCTTGGTGGCCGCTTTCCTCGGAAACAGAAGCTTCCGAGTAAAGCTGGAGGGAAGGCTGTCAACCGAGCGGCGCATTGGCGCTGGAGTGCCGGAAGGCAGCGTGCTGTCGCCGGCACTCTTTGCAGCTTACATGGCTGAAATACCCACGCACCACAACACCCACACCTGTCAGTACGTGGACGATCTTATGATCTTAGCAGTCAACAGAAACCCAAGGTATAGCTTTCGACAGATCCAAACTCAGCTCCGGGCCATTGGCGAATGGAGCGCAAAATGGCGAATGACATTTAACCCGGAGAAGAGCTCTGCGATTCTGATGGCGAAAACCAGAGCCAACCGGTTGCAGAACTTTGTTTAATGGTGTCATGGAATCCCGTGGGTTCAAACGGCGAAGTATCTGAGTGACGCTTGACCGTAAATTAACTTACGCTCCGCACGTCAAAGGCAAGGTCCAGCTTGGGCACGTCGCGATCAGGAACCTATATCCAATATTCTGTTCTACCACGCCCCTCCGTCTCAAACTCCAGCTGTATCGGACGATCATCCCGCCCATGATTTTGTACGGCTGTGGGATCTGGGGAACAGTGGCAAATACCACTTTCGTCAGACTCCAGACGCTGTAGAACAGGGCGCTACGGGTCATCTACGATACTGACTGGAGATTTCCCGCCCATATCCTTCATGAACATTCAAACATCCCGTACATTGTCGACGTCATTCGAGAGAGGGCACGTACAATGTACGACAAAATTCAAACCCATGGCAACCCTTTGGTGAAATCACTGGGCAGATATGACAACAGGGAACAAAGACGCTTGCCATCGTACAAACTCCCAAGAGACGTCTTGGGGCCCCTTGGTTAACCCAAGGGAAACCCCAAACATCTCCAACCTTACATAACGCCTGAGCCACCCGTACTCAAAACGGGGCAAAAGCTCTAAACAGATCCTCCCCCAAAGGGAGAACGTAACAAATCCGCCTAGCTGTTGCCTTTTGAGAACACTCAAGGGCAACCAGTTAAAACAAAAAGTTTCTCACAAACAAAAAAACCTACCGGCAGCAGAAAAAAAAGAACCCATCTTGACTAACTTCGCAGGTTAAGCCGCAAAGCGGCTAGGTACTGCGGCAGAAGACACCCGGACGGGGAAAAAGAAAAATTGCCCCACCCGACTAGGACTACCTCTGGACCTCTTGATATATATAAGGGCGCTCTACTACGGCGGACATCAGCACCCTTTAAAAAAACTAGTCATGGCAAAAGCCAGATATAAAACTTTCTAAAAACTATATAATTATAAATCAACCTATTAAAATTGCACACACACATATATATTGAAAAAAAAATCAATCAAAACTTACCAAAAATTTCGTTCACTAAATCCTAAACTAGACAAGAATCTAAAAACATCCATGGGTCTCCACGCACGGCCTACACGTGGGTGGGCCTGTTGACCGTCTCCCTCAACCACGAAGAGGAACCCACACGAGGGAGACTGTTGGCTCGGGACCCCAGGTGCGCCAAACCCGTACCTACCAAAGTAGGCCCCTGGGGGGGCTGGACCTCTGGATACCAAAAGACAATGGGACACGGACATTTTCACGAAACGCACAGGATTATGCAATGTAAATGAGTATTCATTTGAGATAGCCCTCTTCACGTCTGATATACACAAGCTTCGCTTCCACAAACGTTTTCGGGGTCAAGATAACTATGTTCTGTTATACTGGATGCAACTGATCACTATACAGTATAAAATATTCAACTTAAATACACAAGTACATTCCACAGAAACCCTGCTGCCTATCTTACAATAGTACATTGATCCAGACAGCTTCCTGACCACGGATTCCTGGAGGGCATATGGACAATGCAATAGTTTTTCAGGGTCACGGCATCGTCAACCACAGACTACATTTCGTTCACTCCCCCAGGGATAGTGACCCTATATGGGTACCCACGGGAGATTTTAATCCCCAGGACTTGGATGCAGTGGTGTGGACCAACAGCAGCTAACGTCCAACCTCTGAGGTATACCCAAAACAGATCATGGAGATCCCTAAGACAACTGCGTTCATGCACCAGCCTGTAGGATGCACCAAGCTATGTCGGGGAACGGATGGACCGCCAGAACATCATCACGGTGAATTATAAAGCAGAGGGATTCATACAGCGTTTACATATTTAGTATTTGCTCCTCAAGTGCGCTTCCTAATTTACCCCCTGGGTATTCGAGCAGCCCTAAGTAATGCGACGCGAAGCCTCAGTAATCAGTGGTCACACCTCTTTGGACTGGTCCAATTTCTTTCGAGAAGGGTGCAATTGGTGGTTAGAGGAACACCCCGACTTCGGTGAAATTGATGAAAACCATCCCAATCACCATGGAAATCAAAGAATTTACGTTCTTCCACTGGAAGCACCAGAGGAGAGTGGCATGAGGGTCATTGGGTGTTCCGGGGTATTGAAAGGGGCTCTGGAAAGTGCTTTTTGATGGAAGTACCGAACAGAAGGGAGGAAACACTTGAAGGATTAATAATGCACCATATTTTGCCTGTAAGTCACCTCATATCTGATGGGTGGGCATCCTCTGCAAATATATGCTACCTGATAGTGTGTACATCCACGATGTCATACTTCACCAAGAGAAGTTTGTTGACCCCGAAGACGCTTCCATTGATACGCAGAACGTGAACATATGGATGAGAATGAAGAGATAAATTCGCCACCAATTTGGGACAAGCAATGCCCTCTTCACGTCTCATCTACAGAAGCTTCTCTTGCACAATCGTTTTAGTGGTCAAGATAACTATGCTGTTATACTGGATGTAATAGATCATTATCCAGTATAAAATATTCAACTTAAATACATAAGTACATTCCATAGAAACTCCGCTGCCAATCTTACAACAGTACATTGATCCAGACAGCTTCCTGATCAAGGATTCCTGGAGGGTATATGGACTATGCAACACATTTTTCGGGGTCAGGGCGTCGTCAACCACAGACTACATTTCGTTCACTCCCCCAGGGATAGTGACCCTATATGGGTACCCACCAGAGACTAATCCCCAGTCCTTGGATGCACAGTGGTGTGGGCCACCAACAGCAGCCAACGTCCAACCTCTGAGGTATACCCAAAACAAAGAGAGATCATGGAGATCCCTTAAGACCACTCTGCGTTCTTGCACCAGCCTGCAGGATTCACCAAGCTATGTCGGGGAGCACATGGACCACCAGAGCATCAACACGGCGGATAATAAAACAGAGCAATTTGTAATGCTCTTACGAGATATCGCTAGAGCTTAACCAGGTGTTGGTAAAGTAGCAATGTCTGCAAACATCCAAGAGTGCAACTGTTACGTGTGCTTCCCATATTAAAGGCAACAGCTTTGCAAACTAAAATAAAACCATCTAAACACACGCCTCCTGTACTATGCTCACTCCAAATCAACCCCCGACAAGGCAACCAGAGTGCATTTCATCTTTAGTGCTTCGAACAGCTACGTTTAAATTCATTGATCCAAAAGTAAGTGGTTTTCAATGTTAATGCAGAGTCTGCATTAACTTCATCCAATTCAGTTTTGACTTATGTGGCAGTCCAACCCTTAAAATGAAAATGTTTAATAACAAAACAAAACTTTTTCCATTTTCAAATATAAAGCCACTCTTAGTGAGTAAGTAGTAGAGAATGTTCAGGGTTATATATTATTAATATTATATATAAATATATAGATATTAAATGTGAAGATGTCCAATTTATATTTAGCAGGGGATCCTGAAATAGGGGTTGGATCCAAGGCAACTAGAGTACTCAGGTAGGCCATTCCGGAGAGTCGCGCTGCCATGGCTAATGTGCATGACGTCATTGAGAATACAGTTCAACCGTGAGAGTTAAACACTAGCCCCTTAGTATGTGTTATTTAAGCTCTGCTACGCGTAAAATCGGAAGGAATAAACATCCACTTGTGTATTATAATGAAGGTTCTTTCTAGCAGTTAGTATTAAGAGTTTAAGACATGTTACTATTCATATGTACTTACTCAGTGTAGCTCAAGAAGATGACGAAGCAACCCATTGAAGACTTTTCTTTGCTGCAAGTTTCCTTATCATTTCCGCCTTCGCTCTTTTGTTTAAGTGCCTAATTCTAATGAAGGTTTTTGTCCTCACATTAAGAGAGGTCACTTTGTGATGAATTTCGGGAAGCTTGGAACTTATTATAGAAATTAAGTTTTGCATCACTCCATTACACTTCGCAGCACTTTGTCCATGGAAGCTACAAAATATTACTTCTGTACCTTGTTCTGCCGTTTCAAAACACTGTTTTCTTTCTTCAGGACTTACATCTGAGTCTTTAGTCTAATTATTTCCTCTTCAGCAACAACAGAGTGGTCAGGAGCTACCTCCGTGCTGGTCGAATTTTTTTTTTGGGAGAAAGATACTATAGTAGACAGCACCCTCTTTTGCACGGTCCTAACTTAGCACCGGCGATCTCTTGCTGATATTGCCTATTAATAAAAAGTTTTATTATTTATTATTATTCCAAGCATCAAACTTTTCTTATAAAAAAGGAGAGAATAAACTCAGTGTACACATAGAAACAAATACATAAATGGAATGTGTATCTGATAATTACCTGCAAATTGGTTTTGCTGGTACTTGCTAATACCGCCTCAAATACATCCCCATGCCAACTAGGAATTTTCTATGACGGTACAGCGTCGCCCTTTAATTTTCTTTTCAGCGGCAACTTAACAGCTCGTTTTTTAAATCCCGTTCATAGTTTACGGGCAGGAAGTGATTGGAACAAATCCTTGCATTATTCACATTAACCGGATCAGCCCTTTTACAGCGTAAAACCCACTTGCGCTGTAGTTCTCAATCTTTAGGCAAACAATGGAAAATCACATTCGTAGTTTTATACGAAGCATGTTTGCATTCAGCAACAGCGCAATGGTTTTCATAATGTTACGACAAAAAACACAGCCAATAACTACAATAGCTCATAAGCAACTGCATCCCATTTATTTCATCAGAAGGATTGTGGAATTTGCATGCATCAGCACCTTATCTTATGTGCAATCATATTGCATTACGCACATTCACGTGCAAGCGCTCTTGCGTTGTATTCTCAGTGACGTCACGCCCCTCAGTCAGCAGTGAGTGTTTTGCGAGGGAAGGCAGGAATGGCCTGCCCTGGGTTGGATCCACCACCTCCCGTTTCTCTTTTTTGCATTGCCTTGCTTGTTTGGGAAAGCCCTCCTTGGATTGGCAGACTTCAAATTTCACATTTCTCCCACTTTTCTGCCGGCAACCACCAACTCCTAACTGCCACCCTTTGCTTTAGTGACGTCCAAGTCTGATAACCAATAAAACTTTAGGGGTCAAAGTGCCCTACCCTTGCAATAGATAAAGATTTTTTCTCTAAATAATTATTCATTCTTTGATAGTTATTCTCAAAGTGTACATCCATCGCTCATAAACATAACATGGCTCATCAGCAAATGTTTAAATTAGTTCAACAGGACATACTAAATAGGGAGGCAGTGATCGCAAATGTCTGGCCATTAACCAAACTCTTGCGAGTTCTGGAATGGTTGGCCCAGCACCACTTAATTTCTAACGGTAAGAGCTGAGACACCTGTGGGGACCCATGTGATGCACAATCAACGCAACTTGGACGGGAAGAGGTGGTACTGCTGTTCCTGCAAAACAAGAAAATCCGTCCACAATGGCTACGTTTTTAGCTGCTTATTGCTGGAACAAGTGCTCTTCCTAATTTACCCCTGGGTATTCGAGCAGCCTTAAGTAATGAGATGCGAAACCTCAGTGATCACACCTCTATGGACTGGTCTAATTTCTTTCGAGAAGAGTGTGAGTGGTGATTGGAGGAACACCCCAACTTCATCAGTGAAATTGATGAAAACCATCCCATCACGTGGAAATCAAAGAATCTAAGTTCTTCCACTGCAAGTACCACAGAGAACAGTGGCGTGATGGTCATTGGGTGTTTGGGGGTATTGAATGGGGGCTCTGAGAAGTGCTTCTTGGTGGAAGTGCCAAACAGAAGAGCGGATACCCTAGGACTAATAATGCACCATATTTTGCCTGGAAGCTGCATCATATCTGATCGGTGGGCATCCTATGCAAATATACCCAACCTGATGAGCAGAGTGTACATCCACGATGTCATACTCCACCAAGAGAACTTTGTTGACCCCGAAGACGCTTCCATTGACACGCAGAACGTGGAGAACATGTGGATGAGAATGAAGGGATAAACTCGCCACCAATTTGGGACAAGCAATGCCCTCTTCACGTCTGATCTACACATGCTCCTCTTCCGCAATCGCTTTCGGGGTCAAGATATGTTCTGTTATATGGGATGTAATAGCAGAACACTATCCAGTATAAAATATTCAACTTAGATATATTTTAATGTGAAAATATTCGCTGGCCAATCACATCCAGCATCGCTCATTTCAGTGACATATTTCAAGGTGCACACTTTTTCATTTCATAAGTTGTTGTTGACTAATGGCACTGGGGATTAGTTGATTTGCATCACTTTCCCCCTAGCTTCCCAACATGAAGCCTGTAGGTTCCCACTTTTGAGAACATTACATTTGTCCAAATGGTGTTTGTTCATGATGACATCCTCTTTACAGATAGTACATTTGGGTGCAGGTATGCAGTGTATTTTATAAAGGTGTTCTGCAAGACAATCATGGCCAGTGAAATATTGGATTTCCACTATGTTCTTCATTGCGACTCCTTTATGTCACTCAATTTACAATGTTCATCAGCTGCTTCTTTACTTAGTACACTCCCATACTACAACAATGTGTGTTTTGTGGCTGAAAGACTTTGCAGCCATTGCTTCTGTGTAGTTATTTGTGATTTGTCACACAATGTGTGTTTTAACAACAATGCAGCCATTGCTTCTGTGTAATGTCTGTGACATGTAAGTCCCATCTCTTTTTCCAATAAAGCTGCTTCACTCTTTTGTACATAACATGTACATAATTGTGTTCACTCTAAAATTCAAACAGATTCCTTGGGTATGAAAGAACAAGCATTTTTTTTTTTTTTTTTTTGCTTTAATTACCAAAGTACTTCACTATTCCAAAACTTTGTGCTAATTTCCTTTTAGTTTTTAAGTAATAAAAGTGGCCACGCAGTTGTAGTGCTCCTGACACGCTTATCGGCATAAGCTTCTTCTGCTAATCTTTGCACCATCACCCAAGCATCTGTTTTGCAGATGCTCGAAACTTCACATGTGCCATTGTTAGCAAGGTAGCAGCTTAACTGTAAAATCTGAAAATGAAGTTTCCACCGGGTCCCTGGCATTCTGTAAAGAAAGTTATTTGGTGGATGTTCTATCTGAAACCAGTGGCTTGATTTATTAGTTTTATCGATCTTGCGCATTTATGCGAAAATGAGGAAAAGTGCATGCAGTTTTTGTACGAAAAGTTTATCAAGAACTAGAATGTGCTGGGAGTGTGATGCCGTCCTACATCCCATACAAAACAGGGACGGAAATTCCAAATATTTTCCTGCAGGAGAGGATATAATGAGCAATTTTCCGAGTCCGTCGCAAAAGGTACGTGGTTTGAAAAACCCAAATTGCCACCTGCGCAGGTGCTCCTAATTACATAGTTTTGCCAGCAAGCTGTCTTACAAGCAAACTGTTGTGCAGTGTTCTCATGGAGAACACAATAGCTGACTGGTTCAGCTATTGCCGAGAAATTTGTATAACAATTAACCACAAATACCTGAACAGGGGTAAAATAGGTGGTGCCGGCCATGTCATTCAAATTGATGAATGCAAAATTGGATGGCGAAAATACCATCGCGGCCGTGTTGTGGAAGGAAATTGGATCCTCAGGATGATTGACATGGTCACCACTGAAGTGCAGATGACAGTGTGTCCAGGTAACAGAAGAGATGCTGTAACCCTTTCTGGTCTGATTGAGGAGCATGTTGAACTTGCAGTACAATCCATACAAACTGTTGGAGTGGGTACAGTGGATTAATGGCTGGGGAATTTGCAGCACATCTAACAGTGAACCACAGCTTCCATTTTGTGGATCCAGTAACTTGTGCACACGAACAATACTGAGTCGCGTTGGCAATCTCTCCGGCATTGCCTATCCAGGGGCAGCAAGATCTCAGGAACAGATTAGCAGACCCCTTCCAGGAACTGATCGGAGACATTCGACAGGTTTATCCTGTTGTATAGTGCATATATTGTAAGATATATGATTAGTAGCTTTATTTTTATGTTTTAAATTTTTTTAAATGTAATTATTTTTTGTGATTTACGTCCTCCATAGTTAAGTCATATTGGATGATTCTTTTTTAAATATAGATTGTTTTTTTATTTTTATTCTTTTTTGTGATTTACGTCCCCCAAAGTTAAGTCATATCGGATGATTCTTTTTAAAATATGGATAAGAAAAAGTAATTTAAGTAATATCGAAAGTTAACTTTTTAAAAGTAGTGTAGTCGTTACATCAATGTTGGTAGTGTTGAAAATGTTCCGCTACTGACGTCAGAACATGTCACTTCGGCGCGTTCCATCAGTGCTCGTGCATGCCTCCGATGTTGGACTTGGAAAAATTTTTTTCGAGGGACTTGTTCTAAAGAAGAGCCAATAATAATTATAACTCTGACGAGCCACTGATCTTTACATCAGTTTATTTGAGTATTATAGTTTGCTGGTTTGCTTACGTAATGTTGACTATTCCAAAACTTTGTGCTAATTTCGTTTAACTTTTTAAATAATTATGATAATAGTGAGAATATCAGCAGAATATATAATAAAATAACTGGTAATGATCCACTGATCTTTACATCAGTTTATTTGGGTGTTATAGTATCACTGGTTTGCTTACATAATGTTGATTATTCCAAAACTTTGTGCTAGATTCGTTTAATTTTTTAAATAATTATAATATAAAATGATAACTCTGGCAATGATCCACTGATCTTTACGTCGCATATTACAGTATCGCTGGTTTGTTTGCCTAAGTTGGTATTTTCCGCGGTAGCATGCTCTGGAAGTTGGCAACCCCCGAGATCTGTCAGAGCCACGATATCCCTATGCACCTTATTTGCACTATTACCTAAACTAGAAAATATATGTATTTAAATAAGTATCGGTGTAAGAAATGGGGAGCACATATCCAAACATTAAAAAATAATCTTTAATAATCTTGTGAACTTGAGACTGGAACATGGATTAATTTTGTTAGGGAAAATACCAGAAAAAGCCATGTTAAAATTGGACTGCAGTAAGCTTAGTAGGTCCCTGGCTATGGGGTGGCAACGTGTGCGAGAGTTGGCTAAGGTGTAGGGAGAGGCGGAGTAAGCGGAGGGGAGGGAAGTAAGCAGTGGCGTTCCTCAACCTTTGATCAGCTTTTGAGTTGATATGTGAAATTTGCATTTTGTTAATCACCGTTAATTCGTGAAACAATTATTACTATTATTATTGTTGTTATTATTATTATGGTAACAATAATAATAAGTTCATTGAAGGTGAATATTTCGAGCTTCTGTAATTTTGATCTGGTTGATAGTCTTATAGGAATTCTTGGCCGTGACTTTTCTTTTAGAAATCATGGCTTTATGAAAAAAATGGAAGCATTGAGTAAAACAACCCTGTGTTAGAAATGATGATTATGACACCTTGTTTTAATACATCAGGTTTACCTTAATTATTGTGCTTGTATAGTGAACTCAGTAAATATGCAATGAAACTTCCCCGAATATTCTATGTCTGAATATTTTAACTTCCGCTTCTTTAAGAGGTGAGCAGCCCAATGCCTGATTTGAAGGTGAAGAAAGAGGATGATATATATGAGGGCGAAATGAATGATAGCAAAGATGAGGATGGAGCAATTGGTGGAATGCTGACGGGGGAAACCGGAGGATCCGGAGATAACCCTTCCCAGGGCCATGGTGTCCGCCAGAAACCTCAATTTGCGGTTCTCTGGAATCTAACCCGGCCGCCTTGTGACAGCCAAGCGTTCATATCACTCAGCGGCCTCTTATTTTATGCAGTTTTTGAAAACCATAGGAAATGTACGAACCCACGCGCATAGCAGAGCCCTCAGAAATTATGGCACCCTAATGCGATGTGGACCTCCGCGCGAATGTTCTGTAACAATTGAATCTTATTTCTTTAAGAAATGATAATTACTGATTTAATAAGTAACCGAATCCTTGCCAGGGGATGTGGATTTCGGCATGAATTTTCTTTAAGTAATTATGGTACAGTAAGGACTAATGTTTTTAGTAACAAAGGCTTATAATTTCTTCTGTAATATCTACTATTAATTCCTTATCGCTTTAAGAAAATTGTGTTACTGTGATTTGTAATTGTGTGTCAAAATAATTATATCTAATGTTTATAAATATTGAATACTTCGTAGCTGCCGTGTTCTCGCGCAAATCACTATGATTAATAATAATAAAATAACGTTTGCTAGAATTCTGTTATTTATAGTAATACTCCATTATTTCGCTGCACCCAACAGACAATTTTTGCCGGACCTGGCTCGACTTCTCTGGCAAGTGAAGTCCTGGCGCATGCACACTCGCTTCACCCAATTACTCGACTTTTCCCAGAGCCGCTCCACTTCTCGGACAAGAAACTACCAAGTACCAGCGCATGCGCACTCGCGTCACCGGGAACTGCTGGGCCCCTCATAATAAAATTTATATAAATAATGAGATATTAACAATAATAATAGTAATAGCAACAGGAAGAAATTCATATTGTATTGATCTTCACAGTAATTTCTGATAGTTTAATACTAAAATACTTATTAATGGTAAAGTTCATTGAAGGTGAATATTTCGAGCTACTGTAATTTTGATCTGGTTGATAGGCTTATAGGAATTCTTGGCCGTGACTTTTCTTTTAGAAATCATGGCTTTATGAAAAAAATGGAAGCATTGAGTAAAACAACCCTGTGTTAGAAATGATGATTATGACATCAGGTTTACCTTAATTATTGTGCTTGTATAGTGAACTCAGTAAATATGCAATGAAACTTCCCCGAATATTCTATGTTTGAATATTTTAACTTCTGCTTCTTTAAGTTGCCTAGTTTTTGCACTATGTTGTTTTCGCTTAAAATCCGACGGAGAACCGGGATTTTTTTTATGTAACTTACGTCCTCCAACGTTAAGTCATATCGGACAATGAATGGAATGGGTGAAATGATGCTCAAATGAGCCCAGGGTCCATAGAGCTTAGAGTTTCCAGACATTCTCCTTTAGGATAAAGGAAAACCCTGGAAAAAGCCTTATCCAGGTAACTCACCCTGACCGAGATTCCAACTTGGGACCTCTTGAACGTCAGGCAGACACGCTACCACCAGGCTACGAAGGCGGGCGTATAGCGGTATGCACAACATAAGACTGAAATAATAATGTGTGTGTGTGTGTGTGGGGGGGGTTTACTTACGAAATTGTAAAGTACTGTGTTATTATGATAGTGCACTACGTGCCTCATGAATTTAATGCAGCCAGGAGGGTGTACTTTGTTTCAACTCCCAAAGTAGTAGCAATACTATTTAGAGTTATTAGCCTTCGGCAACATAAATATCACTGGATAAAGAAGGTGTTATACTTCATTTTCTTCAAGTGTCGTCTCAATTAGGTTAAATAAATACACATTGGCTTTATTCTCCTTGAAAGCCATAAGTAGAGCTCGGAATTTTGCATATTAGCATGTTTTATTCCTGAAGAGTTACACGTGTGCAAATGATAGTAAATTTATTCACCATTTTAGTGACTTTAAATCGGAAGTTTTGCACTGCATATACATGCATATTTCAGCGTTTAGTACATATTTATTTAACTTGTGACTATTTATGTACACGCTGTACTTCCTCAGCACTAATTCGTACAAAACTTTTCACCCCGATACTATACGAAGACAACCAGACGAGAAATGTTCTCTTTTTTGGTCTGTTGCTAGGTGGCATGTTTCTAAATCCATAAAATGTCGCCGAAAAGTGAGAGGGCAACTATCAGCAATTAGCGCCCACCGTTTCGGCCAGCCTCTACTTATTAACCGCTTCGCCGATGGCCATTTAAACCCTGCACGGCCGGGAACGGATACCCAATAAACAGAACAAGACATTTAAATTGTTAAATGCTGCAAAAATGCTTCATAAATAAATATTCGTATCTTCCGTATTTTCTAAGTTATTTCAGGGAAACAAAAACTGGTTAAAAGCCCATTAAAAGCTGTATGCATCTGCGGTATCATTAAAATAGAGACTATATTAATAAAGCGATGAAATTTCATTAATTTGTATCACGTAAAGAAAGGCATTGTTTGCGTCGAACGCGCCTAATTCTGAGTACTTTTGTTTTACAAGCTATATGTGTATATCAGCTGAATAAACGAAGTGTTGGGTTCAAGGTTTCTAGGTTTCAGTTCATGCTAACACGTAATAATAACTGTTTATATTGCGTTATACACCCTGGAAGGAAACTCCATCAGCATCTCTCTAATTGCACAACTGAAGTTTATGTTAGCTGACGTAACTTCTTTCTTCGCTCAGTTGACATTGTAATTTAGATTGCATCAGAGTTCCAAGCAATTTCTTTAGCTAAATCACAGTTGAAATAGTTTTCTCAGTGCTAATCATGGCTTCAACTAGTAATGTAGCATATCAATTAGCTAGTGTAGGACGAGTGCGGGCTTCTGATATTACATCAGAAAATGTGGAAGACTTTTTGCTGTTAGACAGTGATTTGGACATTGATGGCGAGTTTTCAGATTTTGAGGGGGGTGTTGAGGATATAGGTAGCAGTGAGGAGGAAAATGACTCATTTCCGACAGGTGTTCGTGAAGAATCAACATTATGGAGGTGTCAAAATAACTCTAACACTAATAGACATACGTTCACGAGCACAACCTCTGGTGTACAACCGCATACTCAACTAACTTCTGACAGCCAACCAATTGACATTTTCACAAAATTTTTTACTACTGACTTTTTGTCTCTCATTGTTTCGGAAACAAATGTATATGCGAGTAGGGTGAAGGAAGACCTGATTTCTAAAGGCAATTTAGGACCTAAGAGTAGATTGCAGAAGTGGACAGAAGTAACAATGAATGAGATTTACAGACTACTTGGTCTAATTATGCTCATGGGTGTTATTCGTAAACCTACGCTAGACATGTACTGGTCTACAGACGACATGCTAGCTACCCCATTTTTTGGGAAATGCATGTCAAATAACAGGTTTACTTCCATTTTGCGCTTCCTTCATTTCACCTGCACAGAAAATGTGAATGATAAACTATCCAAAATCAGACCAGTTTTTGATTACATTATTTCAAAATTCAAAGAAAATTATGTGCCTAGTGAAAAGATCACTGTTGATGAAAGCTTGATGCTTTGGAAGGGCCGTTTAGGTTGGAAACAATACATCAAAACAAAGAGGGCCAGATTTGGCATAAAGAGTTTTGATGTATGTGAAAGTAAAACAGGATATCTTTACAATAGCTGCATATACACTGGCCAAGGGACTGATATCACCGGAGACAAAGATTTGGGGTTATCTGGTTCCATAGTAATGCACCTGATGGAATTTGTACTTGATCAGGGTAGGACTGTATATTTAGATAATTGGTACAGTTCCCCTAAATTATTCATGGCCTTACACAAAAGAAAAACAAATGCAATTGGAACAGTACGTTCAAATCGTATTGGTTTGCCAAAAGATGTGAATACGAAGGCTCTAAGAAGAGGAGAAATGCAGGTGCATCAGCTCCCACCCTTGACCTATGTTGCTTGGCAAGACAGGAGGGTTGTTACAGCATTATCCAATTGCAGCTCTAAAATTTTGATGATTGACACTGGAAAAATTGATGCTCGTAACAAAATGTCAATTTTCAAGCCCGATATTATCCAGGAATATAATATACATATGGGTGGAGTGGATCTAGTAGATCAGGTATTACACGCATATCCCTCTTTGCGAAAAACAATCAAATGGTATAAAAAAATATTTTTACACCAGCTGGATATAACCATATACAATTGTTTAGTAATTTGGAGAGCTCTAAACCCACGGAAAACAATGACGTACCTGGACTTTCGCATATCAATAGCTCGCAGCCTAATTGAGCAGTATAAAATTCAGAGACCTCTCCATACTGGGGGTAAAAAATCCACCACCCCAGCACCCCTCAGACTTGAAGGAAAACATTTTCCTAAAAGGATACCACCCACAGCAAAAAAGTCGCGTCCCTTCAGAAAATGTTTGGTGTGCCGCAAGAAAGGTGTCCGAAAGGAAACTAGTACGATTTGCCGTGAATGTGGAGATGTGCCCTTGTGTGTTTATCCATGTTTTGAGGTGTACCATTCAAGAAAAAACTTTTAAAGGTAAGCTTTTACTTCTTATAGAATTTATTTAAATTTACTGTAAAACATAAGGTTTAAAAGAATTATCATTAAATACGCATTAAAGGCATGTATGCGCAGGACGTCTATACACGTCCATATCGGTTTGGGGCCTTTTAACTTGGACGTCATATGACGTCCATATCGGTGAAAGGGTTAATTGTAACAATAAAAAGTTGATATGGGAAAATCGCATTATGCTATACACCATTAATTCCTGAAACTTCAAACATGCATAACGAACATTACGGTCGGCTGAGCACATGACCTATTAGGCAAGACAAAACACGAAGCAGGTATGGAAGGGCTCTCTCGGGACAGGAAATACTTCTGCCAGAACAATGGCAAAGCACATACCTTTGCAAATACAACCCAAGAAGTATATGTGCACAACTACGTATTAATGATAGCAATGAATAGTTGATATGGGAAATTTGCATTATGTTACACACCGGTATTTCCTGAAACATCAAAGATGCATAATTACGTATTACTTGTAACATCAAAGATGCATAATTACGTATTACTTGTAACATTAAGTAGTTGATATTGGAAATTCGCATTATGTTACACACAGGTATTTCCTGAAACATCAAAGATGCATAATTACGTATTACTTGTAACATTAAGTAGTTGATATTGGAAATTTGCATTATGCATTTCACGTTGCAGTGCCCAGTAGAATAACATTCGAAAGAGTACAAATGGAACACCTATATGTAACGTTACGGACGGCTGAGCAATTGTTCTAAGCCAGAGATACACGAAGCAGGTATGAATGGGCTCTCTTGGGACAGGAAGTGCTTCTGCCAGAACAATGGGCTAGCACTTAACCCTAGCGAATACAACCCAAGAGGTACATATTCTCACTTCCATATATTTGTAACTTCAAACACCATCGCAATACATATGTATATATAAAATATTTCAAAATTTAATGTACTTTTTAAAATTGCTGCTGGCGAGTACGTACGCTGCAATCTGTTACATGCTTGTCCTCTAACTGCTGGGAAGTATTTCAGCGTAAAAATGATAATTGTTTTCCCTGCATTACTTTCCTAAAGGCTGTATATGTGTCCCTATCTTAGAACAATGGACCGGTTTTCCTGGAAACAGGAAATACTTTCAGTGAGGCTTGAAAGCCTCTAGTAATGCCTTCATTGGTGCTTCTGACAGATCCGAGTTCCCCACTCCTTCTCACAAGAATAATCAGATCGTTACCTCTTCCAGTGGTCATTCACAAGTGTCAAAGCCTTCGAGATGGATGCTCGAGAGTTCCTTGCAACCGGGCGAATGAGTTATTCATCTCTGTGCGCCCACTTCGGGTACTGTTTTACTTCAGAGGAGAGACAGTTAGCAAATATACGGGGAATAGAAATTCTCAAACTATTGGATGTGCTGCCGGACAGGGCGAACTTTGGCTTCCGCGAGTGCCCTCGGTGTGGGGGAGTTCTCCGAACGGTGACTTCGACCAACAGGGGAATTGGTTGGAGGTACATTTGTGCAAACGGTCACCGCCTTGAGGCAACCAATAACACCTTTTTTCAAAGGGTGCGCCTCAACGGCGAACTTGGTTCCGACAGGGTGCTGAGATTTTTGTGCTTGTGGCTTATAAGGTTACCGTGCGAGACGATCAGGATGCAGCTCGAGATGAGCAAAGATACAGCTACAGCCTGGTGTGCCTATTTCAGGGACGTGGCACACAAGATCGCCTGGCACGACTTTCAAGTGCTTGGAGGGAATGGCGACATCGTCGAGCTGGATGAGACCCATCTCTTCAAGAGAAAGTACCAGGTTTGACGGTTGAGCATGTGGCGTCACCACTGGCTGTTTGGTGCCGTCAGCCGGACAACGAAGCAACGATTTGGGGTCCTGGTACCCAATCGGAGGAAGGAGACGCTGCGGTCCATTATGCAGCTGTACGTGGATCCGGACAGCTTCGTAGTGACGGATGACCGGCCGGGCTACCGCGGTTGTGGCAACACATTCCGAGGCCATGGGGTAGTGGTCCACAGCCGCAACTTTGTGAACCCACCCAGAAATTCGGATCCGTTCTGGGTTCCCGCTGGGGCCTACAATCCGGAATGTCTGGACCACCAGTGGATTGGGCCTGCTCCGGGCCCTGGATTGGAACCGTTGCGCCACCACACCAACCGAACGGAAAATGTGTGGGGGGGATTGAAGAAGATTCTCTCTTCCTGTACTACTATCGCCAACGTGCCCAGCTATGTAGGCGAATGGATGTATCGCGAGAACATCCTGAAACCTATTCAGTCGGAGCAGCACAAGATTGAAAGGTTCCTGCAGGACATCGCAAGGGCGTACCCGGGTGTGGGAAGAGCACCCATGAGTGCAGACATTGAGAACTGTGAGTGTCACGAATGTGTCTAGGCCCGGCTCCGGATTGTCACGGCGGCTCAATAATGCCACACGGTGGCAATAATGTAACTCCGAAGTCCTAAACCACTCCGATCCTAACGCCTTACAAGCACTCACCAACATATACCTCACCTTGGACCAGGCAGCTTATCCCTTTCCATGAATCCGCAGATGCAATTTGTCATGTTTACAGACCTGACCGGTGGAGGTTTTTTAGTGGGTAGGGCCGACGGTTCAAGTCCGTCAGTGGAGTCCCACACTCCAATCCCAGGGTTAGTGCGTAACTGCATTTTTCCTCCAATTGAAAAAAAAAAAAAAACCACCACACACACTACACTAAGTAATCCTATATAAACCGACGATAAATATTCATCAAATCAGATATAATTGCATATAAAACGTCCCTAATATTATATAAGCAAACGTCCGCCAAGTACAAAGTAACTCACACAAATCCCCCAATAAATAAGCACTAGGGCTTGGAGTTACTAAACATTCGTCTTTCAGGATAACGGAGGCCTCCGGAGACAACCCTACTCAGAAAATACAACTTAATGTTACAAGTAATACGTAATTATGCATCTTTGATGTTTCAGGAAATACCGGTGTGTAACATAATGCGAATTTCCAATATCAACTACTTAATGTTACAAGTAATACGTAATTATGCATCTTTGATGTTTCAGGAAATACTGATGTGTAACATAACGCGAATTTCCAATATCAACTACTTAATGTTACAAGTAATACGTAATTATGCATCTTTGATGTTTCAGGAAATACCGGTGTGTAACATAATGCGAATTTCCCATATCAACTATTCATTGTTATCATTAATACGTAGTTGTGCACATATACTTCTTGGGTTGTATTTACAAAGGTATGTGCTTTGCCATTGTTCTGGCAGAAGTATTTCCTGCCCCGAGAGAGCCCTTCCATACCTGCTTCGTGTTTTGTCTTGCCTAATAGGTCATGTGCTCAGCCGACCGTAATGTTCGTTATGCATGTTTGAAGTTTCAGGAATTAATGGTGTATAGCATAATGCGATTTTCCCATATCAACTTTTTATTGTTACAATTAATACGTAGAGGCTGGCCGAAACGGTGGGCGCTAATTGCTGATAGTTGCCCTCTCACTTTTTGGCGACATTTTATGGATTTAGAAACATGCCACCTAGCAACAGACCAAAAAAAGAGAACATTTCTCGTCTCGTCTTCGTATAGTATTGGGGTGAAAAGTTTTGTACGAATTAGTGCTGAGGAAGTACGTGTACATAAATAGTCAAGTTAAATAAATATGCACTAATCGCTGAAATATGCATGTATATGCAGTGCAAAACTTCCGATTTAAAGTCACTAAAATGGTGAATAAATTTACTATCATTTGCACACGTGTAACTCTTCAGGAATAAAACATGCTAATATGCAAAATTCCGAGCATCATTTGCACACGTGTAACTCTTCAGGAATAAAACATGCTAATATGCAAAATTCCGAGCTCTACTTATGGCTTTCAAGGAGAATAAAGCCAATGTGTATTTATTTAACCTAATTGAGACGACACTTGAAGAAAATGAAGTATAACACCTTCCTTATCCAGTGATATTTATGTTGCCAAAGGCTAATAACTCTAAATAGTATTGCTACTACTTTGGGAGTTGAAACAAAGTACACCCTCCTGGCTGCATTAAATTCATGAGGCACGTAGTGCACTATCATAATAACACAGTACTTTACAATTTCGTAAGTAACCCCCCCCCCCCACACATATTCCTTATTTCAGTCTTATGCTGTGCATACCGCTATACGCCCGCCTTCGTAGCCTGGTGGTAGCGTGTCTGCCTGACGTTCAAGAGGTCCCGAGTTGGAATCTCGGTCAGGGTGAGTTACCTGGATAAGGCTTTTTCCAGGGTTTTCCTTTATCCTAAAGGAGAATTTCTGGAAACTCTAAGCTCTATGGACCCTGGGCTCATTTGAGCATCATTTCACCCATTCCATTCATTGTCCGATATGACTTAACGTTGGAGGACGTAAGTTACATAAAAAAAAATCCCGGTTCTCCATCGGATTTTAAGCGAAAACAACACAGTGCAAAAACTAGGCAACTTAAAGAAGCAGAAGTTAAAATATTCAAACATAGAATATTCGGGGAAGTTTCATTGCATATTTACTGAGTTCACTATACAAGCACAATAATTAAGGTAAACCTGATGTATTAAAACAAGGTGTCATAATCATTTCTAACACAGGGTTGTTTTACTCAATGCTTCCATTTTTTTCATAAAGCCATGATTTCTAAAAGAAAAGTCATGGCCAAGAATTCCTATAAGCCTATCAACCAGATCAAAATTACAGAAGCTCGAAATATTCACCTTCAATGAACTTATTATTATTGTTAATATCTCATTATTTATATAAAATAATATTAATAATAATAATTGTTTCACGAATTAACGGTGATTAACAAAATGCAAATTTCACATAACTCAAAAGCTGATCAAAGGTTGAGGAACGCCACTGCTTACTTCCCTCCCCTCCGCTTACTCCGCCTCTCCCTACTCCTTAGCCAACTCTCGCACACGTCGCCACCCCATAGCCAGGGACCTACCGAAGTTTCCTTAAGTATTACAGTATCACTAGTTTGCTTACGTAATGTTGGTATATTCCGCGATGCCATGCTGTGGATGTTCGAGCTATGACGTCACATCCGCCATATTCGTACGCCGTGAAACTGCACCTTTACTGACATTTACCCTATCGTGTACAAAAGGAGCTAAAAACATAACACACGAATTTTTCTTTAGAAAAATCATAAAAGTTATGGTAAAATAAAACAGCCAAAAACACAAAATTTTAAACGATTTAGTTTTTCTTTTCTTCTAGTTGATTTGAAACTAGCAGGTGCTAAAAAGAGAAGGAAAATTTTATGAACCAAATGGTAACAGCGAGATCAGTCATAAAAGTACTAACATGAGCATTTCATTCCTTATAAGAACCACCAAAATTCATGACATCCCACGTGGTGGGAACAAATTCACATTGCACATCATTAAAATTTGCAAAAATAAATGTTATACTAAAATGATCTAACATTTCAAAGAATATATCCAGCGCCTAACAGCGATTTTTTCAAGATAAAACTACAGATGTCAAGTGATTACAAATCGTAATCCTGGAAGCCATTAGAAACAGACTTTTGGGGGAACACATCTGGATGGTAGCCGTACTTGATCTAGAGCCAAGGAAAGGTTTCATTCCATGGTAAAAGTATGAACTGTAGTGGCAATTGAGAAAGTAGTTTATTCACATTACATAAAAAAACACAATGTCCTCTGTTATTTACGTACCTCTGGCCCTTACACCATTTATTCTCCTTCGTACGCAACATTGGCGCCAAAGCTCCAAACGCACCACAAAACAACCACAGCAGATTACAAGCACATCGAAAAGTTGAATACTGCTGCGAATTGAGGTGCGTGGTCACGGTCACACGGTTGAACCCTGGGTTCACCTGGGTTGGTGAATAATAACTTGAATCAGCCAATCGCCTTTCGCGATCCAGTACACTAGCGCTCCAAGGGTGGCACATTAAACTCGCAATGAGTTAACGTTTCGCCATTTCTTCATCTCGGCTCGTCTCGGCTTCACCCTCACTAACAAAGATTTTCCGTCCGATATGACTTAACGTTGGAGGACGTAAAATTACAAATAAAAAAAAAATCCTCTTGGTCTGCCTATGTTTATTGTATGTGGCGTCACTGCCATTGCATTCTCTACGAACCCAATGTGTGTTTTTTTTAAATCATAATATCGATCCTTTTGTTAAATAAAAACAGTTTTTAAATGCTAATATAATGTCTTATTTTAGACAATAAAGCAGTTTGCAATTATATTTAAGAGAAGTCTCGTAGAATGATATGAAGTGATAAGACTGTAATTTATATTATATTGCACTCGACTGCTTCAATCATTACGTGCATGCTTAAAACATTCTCGCTAAACTTTACTATGTCATTTTTTGTCAGAAATAAGAGATGTAATAAAGAATTTAGCGCATTTTTTTTATTTCGCAGGCTTTATGCTACAATTTTCAAAGCCTTTTCTTATAGTGTTAGTATGCATATACACTGACTCTTAATAAATAATCGGACATACCTACTCTGTATTTCACTATGGAGTGCTCTATAAAGCAGGATAGATTATGTTATCAATCTCAAGGTACTCCTTGTGTTAAGCAAAGTTCATTTGCTATGAATATCCATTTTAGATTGAAAATGTGGATAAACTAAGAGCTTCCCCATTCAACCTTGTTTACATAATGAGTTTACAACACAAAAATAATCGGACAGCACAAATGAAATGCAATACAAACGAGAGGTAAAGTCTGTCAGTATACAAAACAACATCGTAGAAGTACATACGTCAACTGTGCACCAAGAAGGCAAGAGCCTTGTATGGGGCCCAGAGGTTAGCAGAGTACCTTTGAACAGAGACAGTTAGGGATTTATCACTATGAAAAGAACAAAACATACCGGGAAATAGCAGAGATTGGAATATCAGCAAAATTACAGTTAATTAGTGACATAATTCACCGGTATAAGTATAAAGAAAGAACTGAATCTCGAACAAAGCCAGGGTGACCAAAACTTCTTACCAATAGGCAGAAGTCTTATATTATGTGGAAGGTAAAACAGAATCCGCGTATAAGTGCTCGGTGATTTGTGCTGAGATTCAGGAAGAACTGGGACTGACAGCCCTGAAACGGTCAGAAGGGTCATGTAAAAAAAAGATTTTAATGGTCACGTAGCCAGAAAAAAGCCATACATTTCCAACAAGAATAAAAGGAAGCGATTACAATTTGCCAAAGACTTTGTTAACAAGACAACCGATTGGTGGGACCAAGTTATTTTTTTGTGACGAAAGCAAATACAACCGATGGCAGGGTGGTTGTGCAGAAGACACCAAGCACGGAGCTGGAAGAGCGCAATTTATAAGGCACAGTCAAACACGACTGAGGGAGAGTAATGGTATGGGGCTGTATTTCCTCTACGGGAGTGGAAAAGCTGGTGTTCATAGACAAAACCATGAACAAGGAAGTCTATCTTAGACTATTACAGCAAAATTTAAAACAAAGAGCAGAAATGATGTGTATTTTGGACAGCTACTTAATTTATCAGGATAACGATCCAAAGCATACGTCCCACATTGTGCAGCTATGATTACTTTACAACTGTGCTAATGTACTGCATCCACCCCCTCAGTCTTCGGATCTTAATCCCATAGAAGCAGTATGGGATAAACTGGAGAGAAGGCCATGTGGAAGACCCCATCACCTCCAAGTAGCACTTGAAGGAGAGCTTGCAAGAGGAATGGAG
The DNA here is from genome assembly GCA_030765055.1 of Mantis religiosa. NCBI lineage: Eukaryota > Metazoa > Arthropoda > Insecta > Mantodea > Mantidae > Mantis > Mantis religiosa. The sequence goes on along the minus strand of CM060947.1, from coordinate 14,168,303 downwards.
TAAAACTTTCTACAGCCTACCTGAAAAACCTAGTTCACAGCATACCAAATAGGTTGTGAGGAGTAGAGAAAAGAAGAGGGAGAGTCACCAAGTACTAAGCCATATTTTGTATCACACTCAAGTTATGTCCAATTACTTTTGAGGGCCAAAAAAGCCAAATTTCATTTTAATTCTTAAAAAAGCATGCATTTTATAATTTTTATGTGAAATAACATTTTCTTACAAGAACGAACCATGTAACTCTCGATTATTACTAATTTCAATAAAACAGCACATCAAATGTTGATTTACACTTTCAAAACTTAGTACTCTCCTTTGTCCGATTATTTATGGGAGTCTCTGTATGTACCTCATGTATGATTACATTTTCAATTTTTTGAATAATTGTTTTTTATTGTAGACAGTCGAAAAGATTAAACATTGTGTAGTACTCAGTGAAATTTTACTTAATTTGCATTAAAGTTTGCTTGAAAATGAAATAAATTCATTAGTTATTTTTTTATTGTTTCATTTATACCCCGCCGTTAACTCCAATGGTCCTATCGGCGGCCGTTCTCCTTTGGAACATATCAAAGGTGTCAACTTGTATTCGTTTGGTTTTAATCATATCACGCACACATTCACACTTCCAGACTCTGGGGAAGATGAATTATCTTGGTCGGAGAAACATCCCCATCCCCACTGCTGGGAATCGAACCCAGGACCCCTAGTACAGCAGGCAGGTGCTCTACCAACTGAGCTATGGGACCAGCCAATAGTTTTCCTGTTGATGTCCAAAGAAAATTTATGAAGAAAATTATTTCCTTTATAAAATTAGATATATCTAACATAATCTAGTTGTTAGAAAATAAGTCCATAATTCATCCAAAGTATAAACTTGAAAGAAGCGTAGGGACAGTGAAGCACATATTAGTACAAAAGTGAATCGAGAAGATATTGACACATTGCTTCACTCACACTGTTTATTCACAGGACATGTTTCAAGAGCTCTTGCTCCTATCATCAGCTGATACTCGATTAGTGTAAGTTGTAGTGGTTTCCTCTTTCTCCGTATTGTCAATAGATGGCGTGATGTACTTGTCAAAGATGTCCGGTGGTGGAGTTTCAAAATTCATGACTCTATGACGATTTTTGTTAATGACGATTTTTTCCCATACGGAAAGGTCTATGGGGTGATTAACATATTTTATTAGAGATGTTTCCAAGTTGATGTCATGTCTAGTATTCAAAAAATGAAAAGCCACTGCTGATTTTTCTGTTTCACCATTTTTAATGTTTCTTATATGTTCTTTAGTTCTGATGTTAATATTTCTTTTTGTTTTTCCTATATAAATTTTAGGGCAAGTTTCACATTTGATCTCATAGGTTCCTGGTTTTTCTTTGGTAGTGATTGAATTCTTGGGAGGGCCTTTTAACAAATCTCTGATATTAAACCTATTTTGAGGTGCAAGAGTTATGTTGTGTTTTGAGAAGATTTTTTAGAATTTGTTATAGGCTGATGGGTGGAAGGTGAATTTTTTAAAAGGTTTTTTTCTCTTTTTCTCCTGTAGGTTCCAGGGTGGTGGTTTCTTTTATTTTCTTAGCTTTGTTGAGTCTGTTAACTGTTTTGTCTACTAAATTTGGGTTGAAACAGTTGGATATAGCTACTTTTTTTATGTTAGTTAGTTTTTATTCATCCTTTTGATCATATTACATGATATAGGACACGTCAAGTACTTATAACTAAAAATTATACAATATACATATATACAACACAAGTTTGGAATGAAAATTCAACTGTATGTACAGTATAATAATAATGATGATGATAATGATGATGATGATGATAATAATAATAATAATAATAATAATAATAATAATAATAATAATAATAATACTAATAATAATAAAAATGATGATAATGATGATGATAATGATGATGATGATGATGATAATAATAATAATAATAATAATAATAATAATGATGATGATAATATGATGATAATGATGATAATAATAATAATAATAATAATAATAATAATAATAATAATAATAATAATAATAATAATAATAATAATAATAATAATAATAATAATAATAATAATGATAATGATAATGATAATGATAATGATAATGATAATGATAATGATAATGATAATGATAATGATAATAATAATAATAATAATAATAATAATAATAATAATAATAATAATAATAATAATAATAATAATAATAATAATTAATAATAACAACAATAATAACAGTTCACTTGTAGTTAACATATTCAAACAATTCACCTATACTATAAAACATTAACATCATTAACATTAACAAAATCAATTGTCAAAGTAATCATAATATTCTTTTATGCTATAAAAACAATGGAGTGAAAGAAGTTTTTTGAGACAAATTCTAAATCGATGCAGTGCAGGTATTTGCTTCAGATAATTGGGTAATTTATTATAAAGCTGGAGACCAGTATATACAAAACTTTTTTCAAAAGAACTAGTGCTATGTGTGATTACATGAAGGTTATCTTTTCTTCTGGTATCATGAGAATGTATCTGTGAGTTTGTTGTGTACATACTGAGATTATTTTTTAAGTAGCATAATGTTTCATATATGTAAATACAGGGGAGGGGCAATATATTTAATTCCTTAAATAATGGCCTACAACTGGTTCTTTTATTCACATGTAGTATTATCCTAATTTCCCGCTTTTGCATTTTAAAAATAGATTTTGCTCCTATTGAATTACCCCAAAATAATATTCCAAAGCTAAGAACAGATTGAAAATATGCATGATATAAAGATATGACCGATTTCAAGTCCATGATTTTTGAAATGACTGTGATGGCATAAGTTATTTTACTCAGTTTTTGAGATAGTTTTTGAATGTGAGCCGACCACTTTAAATTATTATCCACCCATACCCCTAGAAATTTTGAAATTATGTGTAGGTATTCTTCTTGATAATCTTCTCTGTTTAGTGGAAAGTTGATCATCCGAAAGATTAAACTGTTGAAAATGGCATGTTGGTGTTGTAGACCAGATGCTAGATAGTCCTAGACAAATCCTAGATGGTCCTAGACTATTTCCTAGATAGTCCTAGACTATCTCCTAGATAGTCCTAGACTATCTCCTAGATAGTCCTAGACTGGATCCTAGATAGTTCTTGACTATCTCCTAGAAATTCCTAGACCATCTCCTAGATAGTCCTAGACAAGACCCTAGATAGTCCTAGACAAATCCTAGATAGTCCTAGACGATATCCTAGATAGTCCTAGACAAATCCTAGATAGCCCTAGACTATCTCCTAGATAGTCCTAGACTATCTCCTAGATAGTCCTAGGCTAGATCCTAGATAGTTCTAGAATATCTCCTAGATAGTCCTAGACTATCTCCTTGTTCTTAATGTAATTATCTGTGTGTGTCGGTTTCCTGTAAGTACCAAAAGTGAGTTTGTTGTTCATTTTTTTTATCTTGATGTCCAAAAAGGGAAGTACATCATCCTCTTCTTTTCCAATGTAAATTTTATAGCTGGATTTTGTATATTCAAAAGTCTAAGACCATCTTGTGTGAGTTTTTTAGGTACTATTGCAAAAATGTCGTCAACATAGCGATACCACACTTTGAAATAATTTGGAAAAGTTTTTGTGATATGTGTTTCAAAAGCACTCATAAATAAATTTGCCAAGAAGGGAGACAATGGGTTGCCCATAGCTAGGCCCGTTTTTTGTTTATAGATCTGTCCATTAAAGCTGAAAAAAATTTTGATTGATACAAATTTCTGTAAGTTGTGAAAGTTCTTCTATTTCTTCAGATGTTATTTGTATTGATTCCAGCCATTTTTTGAGAAGTGGAATAAGCTCATTGGTAGGTATACTTGGATATAAAGAAATGACGTCAAAGGAAACTAAAGCATCTGTAGAGTTGATCTTTGTGTCCTTCAGGAGATTTAACAATTTTAACGAGTTTTTGATACTTAAATTTTCAAATTTTGTGAAGGATCTGAAGATTTGAACCAACCATTTTGATAGTTGGTAAGTGGGTGCACCAATGTTATTAATTATTGGTCTGAGGGTAATTTCAGGTTTATGTATTTAGGGTAAACCATATATGTATGGTGTTTTTGGACTGTGTATTTTATTATTCAATTTATCTCTTTTAGTCATGATTTTACTGTTTTTAATTGCTAATTCCACAGATTTGCATGCTTTCTTTAATGGATTGTTTTCTAGTTTAACAAATTCTTTTCCATTTAAAAGGTTGTCCATTTTTTTACGATAGTCTTCTTCGTCCAATATTACTATTTTGTTACCCTTGTCTGCTTTTGTGTAGACTACCGGTTTTTCATTTAAATTTTTGATTAATTTTTTATATGAATATCTTTTTGAATTTGCATTTTGAATATGATCTAGGGTTTCTATGCACTGTGTTCTGATCGTAGATTTTTTATTATCGGGCAAATTATATATCGCTATTTCAATGTCTGCGATAAAGTTTTCAATGTTTTTTGTGTAATCTACACATGTTTTTAGGCCTTTGTTTAGAAAATCTATTTCTTTCTCCGTGAATTTGCATGTGGATAGATTCGTTACATTGTTAGGTTTTTGACATGAGAGTAATAAATCTTGCTTTTTATGTGGATTTGGTTCTTGCTTCTTTTGAAGATTCATGAATTTTTGTTTCAAAATGGCTGTTTTCTTACGCATTTTCAAATTAAGAATTGACAGCATATTGTTTTCTAAGTTAGACCACAAGGCCGGGTTCATACATTTCGAAATTTTTAAGTGTAGTTCATATATTTTTAATTCTGTGGAATGTAACGAATTGTAGTGGTGGTTTATTTCCATTTTAATTACACGTTTTTCTGCTGCTTTTTGTTGTTTGCTATTATTCTTGTGTTTAACAATTTTTCTGACGAAAATGGGTGTTATATTAAATTTCAAATATTTCTTTAGAAAATGTTTATAACTTTATCATGGTTTGTGGTTATGAATATTTTTTCCCAAATATCCAATTCTGTGGGTGTATTTAAAGATTTTAATAGTTTAATGTTGTGGCCAATGTGGTTTTCTGTCCAAAAATGGTGTGACACTGCAGATTTTTCTGTTTGTTTCAACTTTATGTTCCTCTGGTGTTCTTTTTGCCTGGTTAACTAGTTTCTCCTAGTTTTTACTATGTAGCTTTTATCACAGGTTCCACAGTTTATCTGATAAATTCCGGATTTCGAAGTGTTGGGGATTGAATTTTTTAGTGGTTTATTTAGCAGGTTCTTCAGACTGAATTTGTTTTGGGGAGCTAGTTTTAAGTTAAGTCTTTTGAAGATTCGTTCAAATTTTCTAAAGGCCCATGTATGGTAGGTGAATTTTCTATATTGCCAGTTTGTTTTTAAGTGGTGTGAGAGTGGTATTTTTTGATATTATCTTGAGGTTTTCCTTTCTTTTCATCATGTTCCTTATGATGGCTGGGTTGAATCCATTTAATACTGCTATCTCTTTTATGTGTTGTTCTTTAAAAAACTACTCCTTACTCAGTGGGATGTTGTACAGCTGTTGAATTAGACTTCTAAAGGCAGCTAGTTGATGTGAAACTGGGTTGTATTCGCGGCATTAAATGAAGTATTAAAATTTAGTGCCCCTAACACCAGATGGCAGAGGAATCGGAGCACAGTAGTAGTGGAGGAAGAAGAATGTTCATTTAGTCACCAAACAGCTGAGGATGAGATCGAATGATCTTGAAAACGTTTCAATTATACAAGTAAGTGAAGTTTGAGTGTAAACATAGTGACTCATAAATCAAACTCAAAAATGAAGAATACTTCACTGTTAATAATGCTTCTGCTTTTAATATCTATTTACAAATAGTTTTTCAAAACATGGAAGGTTTCAGAACTCCCATACTCTTTAATAGCACAAAATGTGGATGTAACTCCAGATACTCATCTGCAAAATAGTAAATAAAGGGAAAATGGCATTTTTGGTGGCCAGGAGAATATTTGGAAAAGCATGGATATTGAACCAGGGACAATGTATTGGCTTTAGAAACCTGTGGTTCAAATGTCTCAAAAACGAGCATCAAATAACCATTTACATGCAATGAACAGTAACCCTGCAGCTGCAATGTAAACCCTTATTAGCTGTGCAAAAGAAGAGCAAAGCTACAAACAAATGTTAACACCAGCTCAAGCTTTTGGATCACTGCAAGATTATAAATATAATCAGCAGGCTAAAGAATTCTCAAGCAGTTGATTTCCAGTTAAACTCAAATTAACATCAGTACATAGAATATATACAACTGTGAGTCACTGGTAGCGATAAAAGTAGCAGGTATAAGAATTTTTAAGCAGTTAGCTTCACTCAAACCGTCAATACATAGAACATACCAATAGTAAACATGAGTCACTAATGGTAGGTAAATAATGCCTCATGATTGGTCTGCGCATGTCAAAAACTGAATAGGAGTTGAGTGGTTTGTTATCTACAGTGTAACAGTATAAATAATTTCCTTCAGGCTGAACTTCAATACTTGGAAATTCTTATACCTGTTAATCAGAAACCTAGTTTCTGAGATGTTACCATAATTATATGCTTCCTAGGCTTTTCTTTAAGAAATAATTCAACATTCTGCTTGAATGGAGTCTGGATAAAATCACTGTTCCATTATAGAACTGATCTGGTATTCAAGTAGCTGAAAAATGGAGAATGGATCTGGAGCTGAGGAAATTCCAAAATGGAATATTTTTGTTACTCTAGGTGTAATAGCACAGTATTCTAGGATGAAGTTCATGCAATTGAAACTCGTGTGAGAAAAAATCTATTATCTATAAAGGTTGTAACATATGAATTTTCCAGGCTGCTTTTAAGCAATTGCAAATAGCCAGATAACATCAAAGAACTGCCTACAAAACCATATAAAACTGGCAAAACATAGAGTAACATTTGAATGAGTGCTAGGGCACAAAAGGGTAGATAAAGTAAAGTAAAGAAATGATATTAAAAATCATTGTTGTATATAAAAACATCAAAAAGTGTGAAGGAATTAGAAAAAAATTGCCGCGTCACATATTAGAAAGAAGAGCCAAATCAAATATGCCATACATCGACATAAGCCTTATTTCCCATTTCCAGGACAAGAAAAAGCTTCACAATACTTGTGAATGCTCATAAATGTATATGTATTTTAATTTTGTGTTTTCACTTCGGTTTTTTTCTGTTATTCTGAAATACCCTTTATCCAACAAGGGAACTATCACTATGCTCATGCCTATTTTTGCCTGAGAGTTTGATGGCATTATCTCTGTTCTATATGGTGCCTACATGCTAAAAATCAGGTGCTGGAAGTACCCGAAAATGAGTTGTAGAAACATATAGGCATAATAACACAGCATTCTACGGAAGGGATTGTTTACCCCTGATGGGCAGCGGTCTACACATGGCATATGTAAGGAGCGCCGGCACAGAGCTCATGAGAGATGTCCAGCAGCTCCTTTCAAGTGGTTGCACGAGGCACCTTTTAGGCTTCAGTTTTGGATGTTGCAGATCTATTTTTGGCATATAGGACCTGCATAGAGTAGAGATGATGCTATCAAACTTTCAAGTGAATATAGGTGTGAGCATAGTGATACGAGACGTATCCGTAAAATAAGGTCTCCAAGGTGCTGGAGCCGTGAAGAACACTATTACGCGAGATCCGGCAACACTGGTGTGTAGCTTGGTTTCACCCCTTCAAATCCCAACCACAACGAATCCGTTGCAACCATTAGTTTTGGCTGGGCAGCCGTTTGCGATGGAGCTTCCTATCACTTCTGCCACCAAGTGCGAGTTGCATGCAGTGATCCGTTTTTTGAGTGCCAAGGGCACTACCCCCACTGAAATTCATCATCAGTTATGTGAAGTCTATGGACCACAGTGTATGGACATCAAAAACGTGCGAAAGTGGGTCAGAGAGTTCAAAGACGGACGTACACACGTCCATGACAAACAGAGCTCTGGTCGGCCTTCGGTTTCAGCCGAAACAATTGCTAAATTGGAGCAACGATCGGTGTGTGACAGTTCACGAGCTGTGCAAACTTATCCCTGAAGTCAGTAAGACTACGAATGACAAGATTTTGACCAAACATTTGCATTAGCGCAAGGTGTGTGCGAGGTGGGTCCCCAAAGTGCTCACCGAAGACCATAAATGGCAACGTGTTGAAGCGCCCACCGATACTTGGAATGCAATGCAGAACAGGGCGAGGAATTGTTGGATTTAAATGTCACTGGTGATGAAACCTGGGCGCACTACACAACACCAGAAACTAAAGAACATTCTCATCAGTGGCGGCATTCGAATTCGCCGAAGCCGTGAAAGTTCAAACAGACATTTTCTTATACAAATTGTTATATTTGTATAATATTCATTGCTTCACTGTAGCTAGCTTCATTTTCTACATAGACATTTTCTGCCGGCAAAGTGATGGCCAGTGTGTTCTGGGACAGAAAAGGTTGTTTGTTGTGCGACTTTATGCCTACCGGCACAACAATAAACACCACTAGCTACTGTGAGACTTTAAAAAAATTCCAATGGGCCATTCAAAATCGAAGGAGGGGAATGCTGGCAAAGGGAGTGATTTTTCATCATGACAACGCTCGTCCCCATACTGCATATGCAACGGCTGATCTCCTGGCCCAGTTCGGATGGAACATCCTCACCCATCCCCTCTACAGTCCAGACTTAGCACCTAATGATTATATTCTGTTTCCTGAGTTGAAGTCACACCTGGGTGGAACACATTTCCAGATCGACCATGATTTGAAAAACGAGGTTGAGCGCTACCTGCGCAATTTGGCGGAAGAGTGCTATGACAAGGGTATACAAAAACTGCCACAGCGCATGCAAAAGTGCATCGATCGCAATGGTCATTACGTTGAAAAATAGCTGTAAGTTCCGCCTTTCCAGCAATGTAACATTCATTGACAATAAACATGTTTTCTACATTAAATAAAATAATATTTTACGGACTTGCCTCGTAGTTCCCTTGTAAGATAATGAAAATTATGAAGCAGAACTGGTATCAAAATGAAAAAGATATATAATTACGATAATGTGGCTCAGTATCTTAGGTTTTTAAATTTTTTCCTTTTAAAAAGCCACTTTAATTTTAGTGCCTGTAATTTATACTTACTGAAGCACCATATAGTGACATCCTGAAATAAGCACAATGTTTTTTAATAGTGCTATCTTACATGTGAAGTTTGATTTCACATATGCAGAAAGCTTTGAATGAAGCATATAGGAATTTGAAATAAACACGACATATTTTATGCAAGCTTTATATATTTTGTAAAGTTGTACAACATAATAAATAAATGACTAACTCTTACAAAACAAAAATACAATATACACAAATGTGTTACAATACAGCTGTTTAACAGCCACTTATTAAAGAGAACATCCGAAACATAAATGGTAAATTTATATTATAGTGTCGAACATTCAAACAGTCATCTTATGCATACACAAGAAGTAACATGTTTCAGCACTGTTCCGTACATTATAAGGCTGCAGTTTCTGCTTATTATATTGCAATGGTAGAGCAGCACAAAACAATAGAATAAACACAATTGTATTTTATTTCATTCTCTTAAAACCTTGTTAATACTCACACCTGTATATGTCCTTTATAGTGGTTCCTGGATGTTTCACAATTATGTTTTGTCTTACCTTTTTACAGTATTTTTTTTGTCCAAATCAAAAAGGAGTGAAAACACTTGAGAGATAGGCATAATATGAGGAAAAATTTGCCAAAATATGAAAAACAACATAACTCAAAATATTATAAAGTACATATATGAAAGGCAAAACATCTTATACTTTTAGGGTTACGAGTAGGATCATTTCATTATTTAAAAATAAATGTATAACATTTAACAAAGTATCAAATGAAGTACAACAAATTACATGGTGCTTATCGATTTTAATCACTATGAAACCTTAAACATTATAAAATGCTACTGTTTGCTTTCTCCTTACATAATGTTACTTACAATATGCCATTAAAAGCATTGGTTTGCAGAGGACGAGGGAACTCTCCAAAAAGAGAGGGAACTTAATTTCACACATGACATCACATTACATTTGTTTAAGTGAACAAATATATTTTTTGTGAGCAATTATGGAGATAATTCTGTCGACATTTCCACAAAGTTGCACATCTGCCCCCCAAACTAAGGCTGAAATCACATTTACTTAACCTTTCTGTACTTAATATCTTAAGAACAATTCTTTGCACACATCAAATTTAACCTTCCTGGTTAGAATTTCATTCTTTATGTAGCTGTTTCTTTCTTTGAAGTCAAGCTCGTTTATGATGGTGCAAAATATATCTAGTAAGAGTAACAGATTGAACATTCCCTGTAAGTATGATTAAAGTAAAGTAAGTAAAAGTTAAGTATTCATCGTGTAATGAATTTTGACATACCAGCAATTGATTCTGATTTTAGGTTTGTTTCGTCTTCAGATGTTGGTAATGCGTAACATAACAAAAGAAAATAACATTGTAACAGAGATTTTCTTAACAACGGAGTTGGGTATTAAATGATGATGGAAGCAATATGCTTTTGAAATCAATATTATAAAGAAGAAGGAAGTATTAACATCAACTTTTTAAGTTAAGTGAAGATTCTTTTACAAATATTTTTATTTGTGTAATATCTTGCAATTTGGCGTTTCTCTGTGAAGATATATAGGTTAATATAATTTAATAAAGGAATGTCAAATTAATAACAGTATTAGTTTCAAAACATTTTAGTAAAGAAACAGATTTTTTTTTGTCCTTTCAACAGCGCACGTCATATCAAATAATGAATGAAGCAGATGATATGATACTCAAATGAGTCCAGGGTCCCTAGAACTCAGAGTTACCAGACATTCGTCTTCGTAGGATAAGGGAGAACCCTGGAAAAAGCCTTAGCCAGGTAACTCATCCTTAGTTAAATTCTAACTCGTGACCTCTTGAGTAAGAGGCACATTCACGCTATCTCACACCACGGAGGCAGGCAAGAAACATATTCAAAGTATAAACTTGAAAGAAGCGTAGAGACAGTAAAGCACAACTTAGCACAAAAGTAAATTGAGAAGATTCACTTTTGTGCTAAGAAACATATTATTTATATTATATATTTATAATATATACTTATTATGTTTATTACTTCTAGATTGGGACTGTCACTTTATAGCGTCCAGGGTCTCTCATTTTGCAAGTAACTGATCCTGTATCTTGGAAATGTTTGATGCACCTATTGGTTTTAAAAGACATAAGGATACCAACATTAATAAAGACATTTTTTAAGTTAATTGATGGAAATTAATAATTTCTTCACACTAGCCAATATAGGCTAGAGTTTTGTATAGATAGTCAACCTGAAAAATTCAATGCCGGGATTTGAACCACAGATCTCCTGGTTCTCGTCCAGTTGCTCTTACCCATTGAGCTACCATGAGAATGACAAAAAATTTATATCATATACTGACAAAAGATGTTTATGTTGCAAACAAAGGTATGTCAATTTGACGGTACCTGGGCACTTGACAACATTATGCCCCGAGGGACTTCTCTGAAAGCTGGATAGTGTTGCATAAACTCCTCTATGCCGCGGTTTAAATTTATATGTTGCACCAATTTTAATGCCAGTATGAAGGTAGCATTCAACTATAAAGATGTGGTGCTCTGTCTACATATCCAACTTTAGAGTAGAAATGAGCTACTTTACATATATACTAGAATGATAATCATGATTACCGCAAACAGGGGTGAAAGGATAAGCTGGTTGTATTAGTTATTAGCACAACCACACTCAGCACCGTAATTAGCTTAATGTTCTGCAAACATTACCGCTTCTTCTCCGTAGAGGGCACTATGATTTCAAGATACTCACCAGTCAACTATGACGTCATTCTTGCTCTAGCAGAGGGCAGGAAATCACAAATAAAAATGAACACTATATATATATATAGTGAGATTAAACCGTCAGGAAGTAAATTAAACTGAAGACTATCAATTTCTACCAATGATAACTTAGGTTGCAGGTTTAGCAGTATGCTTTTGCTAATGCTTAATGTATACATGAACATAGGAACTTTCTTCCCAGAATGAAAGCTGAGTCATGCAGTATTACCTTATACACAATATGCAATACCTAATCTGCCGGTTAAACACTGCACTTGACAGCTGGCAGTTAAGTTGGTAAACTTGCAAAATAATACATTCAAATGCACTGCCCATTTAGAACCATACACAAAGCAGCACTCCTGTTGGTCAGTCATTAATATAACGGAAGAGGGTTACCAGATTTCACTACTTCCAACTGCTGTAATTTGTGAATTGTAGCATGTACATCTAGTTGTTCTTTGTCGGTTGTGCATTATTAGTAATATATTCAGCCAGGAGATGTGATGAAAACATCACAAAAATGGTCCCAGAGAATTTAGAAAATTTTAACCAACAAATAAGTCAAGTGTGTTACTAAGTGTTGTAGTTTATCCATAATACTTGGATTGTTTCACTGTCATTACTTCATGTTTTTACAAATATCATTATATAAATCCTTTCATGGAAGTGTTGAAAACAGTGTTGTTGTATAAATTAAATTAATTGAGAGTCGATTCATAAATTTAAAAGTGAGTGTTGTTTTGTGTTATTAATCAACTCTCAATTAATTTAATTAAATCATTATATAACTTGATTTGTAAACAAACAAGGGCTATGGAATACAGCAAATGACAAATCATGTGGCCATATTTTAAGTCAGCTAATCCCAAAACAAATCCAAAAATTGAACTATTAAAACTCGTAAGTGAACCAACAGGTTTTAATGGTTTGGGAAAAATCAATAATTTGGTTCATGACCATAGCAAATGAAGTGAATAAACAGTAAAATGGCTATTAAATTATAGATGAATCGTATTTATTACACATCAGCTTCACTTATGTACCTATATTGAGGATATGTTTCGCGAACCATTGTTCGCATCATCGGCTCTAATGCAACATAGGTACCAGAAAGAAAGAACATTTTAGGCACCTAAGATACAAAAATATTGATAAGTCTGCAGTACCAGCTCATTTCTGGTCTGAAAATCATGAAATTGAAGATAGCACCAAATTACTAAAATATGCACAAAAACATAGTGAACTCATCATATGGGAGAGAATTTACATAGAATAATATAAAAACTAACTAATGGACTTCGAAATCCCGCCAGAAGACAACCCTACATTTAAATTCATCACAAAATCAACAGATGGCAGCAACAACTCCAGAACTACCTACACCACTGGATCAAGCTTCAGTTGCATTAGAGCCGATGATGCGAACGATGGTTCGTTAATTAAAAAAAGAAAAGAGTCGCATTAGAGCCGATGATGTGAACGATGGTTCACAAAACATGTCCTCAATATAGGTACGTAAGTGAAGCTAATGTGTAATAAATACGATTCATCTATAATTTAATAATTATTTCGCTTCACTGTGGTGTTCCAATACAGTTAAATTTCGATATAGTAAAATGGCTGCCTCAAATGCTTCACTAATCAACTAAAATGCATTTTGAAAGCCCGTTGCCTTCTTCATTACATGTGATCTATTACATAGATTTCAGACTTCAGCACTTTGCAGAAAATTGAGAAAGAAAAGGTCTTAAACATTTGTATTATACTGCCGGGAACACACATTTCAGAATAAACTTTACATCAGAATACCAATTTAGCTCTTCTCAACAAAGCAAAGGATAAAACTGAATCATCAATTGACAAAAGCTACTGCAGACTATAAGTCCATCAAGGATGAAATTCATTTAGCTGGAACACAATAAATTTCAAAATAAACTTCACATTTGTAATATCAGTTTAGCTCTTATCAACAAAGCTACGGATAAAACTGCAAGCATTAAATGACAAATGCTGCTATAAGCCCATCAATGGATGAAATTTATTTCGTTGGTTGTGCTTTGATCAAGCATATCAAAATTCTCCGTTTGAAAAGAAGATACTCAAAATTGGAAGTTTCTAATCATGTCAAAGCTAAGAATTCAAGAAAGCTCTCGGAAAGTAAGGGCAGAAAGTTTATATTTCCAGAAGAGGAAGATGTTGGCAGCAGTAGAAAAGATACGCATTGTAATGGCAAAAGAAAATGCCGATAAATTCATAAAATATGCTTACTTTTCATGCTACAGACTTAATTACACTTCTGTGCACTTATACCTTAAGATGTTGCAGAAAATGTTCGCATGTTTTTCCAATGTCTGACATCTAACCGCTTCGCTGATGGCCATTTAAACCCTGCACGGCCGGGAACGGATACCCACTAAACAGAACAAAACATTTAAATTGTTAAATGCTGCAAAAATATTTCATAAATAAATATTCGTATCTTCCGTATTTATTAAGTTATTTTAGTGAAACAAAAACTGTTTTAAAGCCCATTAAAGGCAGTATACATCTACAGTATCATTAAAATAGAGACTTTATTAATAAATCGTTGAAATTTCATTAATTGTATCACTGTAGAGAAAGCCATTCTTTGCGTCGAATGCGCCTAATGCTGAGTACTTTTGTTTTACAAACTATATGTGTATATCAGCTACATACACGAAGTGTTGGGTTCAAGGTTTATAGGTTTCAATTTATGCTACCACGTAATAATAACTGTATATATTGCGTTAAGACACGCTGAAAAGAAAACTCCGTCAGCATCTCGCTAATTGCACAACCGAAGTTTATGGTAGCTGATGTAACTGTTTTCTTTGCTCAGTTCATATAGTAATTTTGACTGTGTCAGAGTTCCGACCTATTTCTTTAGCTAAAACACATTTGAAATATCGAGATTTAACTGTATTGGAACACAACAGTGAAACGAAATAATTATTCATTTATAGATGAGTCGTATTTATTACACATCTGCTTCACTTACGTATTATTTACATGTTTCGCAAATCATTGTTTGCATCTTCGGCTCTTATGCGACTAAAGCTTGATCCAGTGGTGTGGGTAATTCTGGAGTTGCTGCTACCATCTGTTGATTTAGTGATGAACTTAAATGTGGGATTCTCTTCTGGCGGGATTTCAAAGTTCATTAGTTGGTTTTTATGTTTTTCTATGTATATTCTCTCCCATATGACGAGTTCACTATGTTTTTGTACATATTAGTAATTCGGTGCTATCTTCAATTTCATGATTTTCAGACCAGAAATGAGCTGCTATTGCGGACTTATCAATATTTTTATATCTTACGTGCCTAAAATGTTCTTTCTTTCTAGTGTCTATGTTTCTTTTTGTCCTAGAAAATTATGTGCCTAGTGAAAAGATCACTGTTGATGAAAGCCTGATGCTTTGGAAGGGCCGCTTAGGTTGGCATAAAGAGTTTTGATATATGTGAAAGTAAAACAGGATATAGCTGCATATACACTGGCCAAGGGACCGTTAACACCGGAGAAAAAGATTTGGGGTTATCTGGTTCCATAGTAATGTACCTGATGGAATCTGTACTTGATCAGGGTAGGACTGTATATTTAGATAATTGGTACAGTTCCCCTAAATTATTCATGGCCTTACACAAAAACAAATGCAATTGGAACAGTACACTCAAATTGTATTGGTTTGCCAAAAGATGTGAATACGAAGGCTCTAAGAAGAGGAGAAATGCAGGTGCATCAGCTCCCACCTTTGATCTATGTTGCTTGGCAAGACAGGAGGGTTGGTACAGCATTATCCAATTGCAGCTCTAACATTTTGATGATTGATACTGGAAAAATTGATGCTCGTAACAAAATGTCAATTTTCAAGCCCGATAATATCCAGGAATACAATATGCATATGGGTGGAGTGGATCTAGTAGATCAGGTATTACATGCATATCCCTCTTTGCGAAAAACAATCAAATGGTATAAAAAAGTATTTTTACAGCAGCTGGATATAACCATATACAATTGTTTAGTAATTTGGAGAGCTCTAAACCCACGGAAGGCAATGACGTACCTGGACTTTCGCATATCAATAGCATGCAGCCTAATTGAGCACTATAAAATTCAGAGACCTCTCCATACTGGAGGTGAGAAATCCCCCACCCCAGCACCCCTCAGACTTGAAGGAAAACATTTACCTAAAAGGGTACCCCCCCACAGCAAAAAAGTCGCATCCCTTTAGAAAATGTCTGGTGTGCTGCAAGAAAGGTGTCCGAAAGGAAACTAGTACGATTTGCCGTGAATGTGGAGATGTGCCCTTGTGTGTTTATCCCTGTTTTGAGGTGTACCATTCAAGAAGAAACTTTTAAAGGTAAGCTTTTACTTCTTATAGAATTTATTTAAATTTACTGTAAAACAAAGTTTAAAAGAATTATCATTAAATAAGTATTAAATGCATGTATGCACAGGACGTCTATATACGTCCATATCGGTTTGGGGCCTTTTAACTTGGACGTCATATGACGTCCGTATCGATGAAAGGGTTAAAATTCATCATAATCCTAACAATACAATGAGTTTGTTAGAATGTAAATTTGAAGTAATTTAATCTTTTGTTGTTATTTAACATTTTCAGTCAATTTATCCTCAAATCACAGTTACAGTTCAGGAGTATTCTTTTTTTCCTCTTTTCTTTACCATAAAATTTCCTGTTTTGCACATAATACAACAAAATAAAATGCAATACAGTAATATATCTGATGCTGCTTTGTGTATTATATTTCTTAAGCATTCTCTAGTTTTCATGTTTACCACAATTATTGTATTTATATATGAAAGAAGTTAGAAACAGTGGTATGTTAAGATGGAATTTACTTAAGATAGAGTCGGCATAAGTAACGCTAACATCACTAGTGTTGCTAGCTTCTTACATTAAAATAATTTTGGTAAACATGGAAAAAAAAAAAAAAAAAAGAGGCATGTTTTGAAACTTAGAAAATGCTGAAGAAATATAAGACACAAAGCAGCAATAGATACATTACTGTAAGCAAACCAAAAAATAAAAAATTGAAAAAATAATACCATCAGTCCAACAGTCAATAATATCATTATGAAAAATCTAATTATTCAAAAAAAGCAAACATAATCTTTTTGATATGAATCTTCTGGCCAAATATTATCTCTAAATAATATTTAGCTCAGGAAATCATCTACCTCCAACTGAGAAATTTCATCAGTAAACCATTGCAAAATGTTCCTGAAACATCTTCAAGATAAATGTATCATCTTGGTGAGGCTTGTTCTTTTATTTAATTATTTCCATATTTACTCAACAGTGCTGAATTTCATGCAAAGAATATGAAAGGTAAATGAACTAAGTAATCAAATTGCTACCTGCATAAATCAATGCCTTAATGTTAACATACAGCTGTATAACTGCAGCTCATTTGAATAGTCCTGGAACATGCTACCTCCTGTTATATACAAGTTAAACATACAAACACATCATTTTAACCTCCTGCCTTGTCCTGAATTAATTGCTCTGCTTTGTACACTTTCCAACAAACAAGATAATCTCTAGAGACTTTAAACAGAGTGTAGTAATTGGCAAAAAGGAGAATGGTGATGGAGACCACGTGATACCATTCTGAAGAGCGAACAAGGATGACAATCTGCATGAAAACAATTCCTAATTGCCCTCCAACCATGGAACACAGTAGTACTGATGGATTGTTGAACACAGCCTGCAAATATTTGACAGCAATGAGAAAAATTTGAAAAAATACGCAGTATTCTTTAAATACAGATTATCACAATTCAATTTTTCTGAACATGCACTATTCTACAAATATGTGAGAAATTATAATCACATTTAAGTTAATTGATGGAAATAAATAATTTCTTCCCACTAGCCATATATAGGCTAAGGTTTTGGACAGATAAGAGTCAAACTGAAAAACTCAATGCCATGGCCTGGATTTGAACCAGATCTCTTGGTTTCTGTCCCATCACTCTTACCCACTGAGCTATCATGGCCAACATGCCGTCCTAACATTAAATTTTCCAATTTAATTTTTCTTGGCATTGAATTTTAGTTTGACTCTATTATAATCACACACTTTTATTAAAATTCTTATTTCAGTTATATTAAAAATTATTAATTACAACTATGGAAAACAAAATTTAATTCTATTCTAAAATAAAGTTCTCCCTCACTAATCCTTGTTTCACGTAAGCTTGCCCCGTATCTCTTAACGGTCACGTGACCTTATCACATCTCATTGGCTGCTGTTGTGATGCAGACTGTTGTGCGGTAAAAATTAGTTCGTTATTTAACATGGTGATATATCTTTATATGTTGGAAGAGAATTGTCAAATTTATATCTTCATAATGGTTTTAATGAAATATATTATGCAACAGAATTGATTTATCTGAAATGCATGTTAATTCTTAAACAAAGTAAAGGGGAGGTTCCTTTGCATTCAAGCACATGGCACGATAGCACGTGATTTAGCGGTAGTGATGACATATTTGTTTATATGACTTTTATCACTGACCTTGTTTTGAACTGGATTAGTCATATATCACCATTCGACGGTGTGCTATGCCGAGTGCGAAAGCTAAATTATTTTAGTGATCGTCTATTGCGCGTGTACTTATTATACGTATAATGGCAGAGTCTAGCGCCAGTTTTTCGCTGAAGCATCGCAAGGGAAAACCTTTACAAAGCGGTGAAAAAAGAATTTTGGTGCATGTGTTTAATGCACTCACAGAGAAGAATCCATCTTTGTCAGTGAGAGAAGTCGAACAGCTGTGCCCTGAACTTACAGGTGTGTTAGATGCTTAGGAACATCGCGACATGAAATTGAGATAACAGGAAAACTTACCACTCCAGGGGCGATATTGCTGTGTGGCGAAGACATTATTTAAGGACAATCAGACTGTACCGAGATACAAGTTGCAAAATATACTACCTTGAGACTTGGGTGAATGAAGAACACACGACAAGTATGGCATGACATGACTTTTAAGACTGAAAGACAAGCATTTTCGCAAGGTATGTGTGCTCGTTTTAAAAAATCCCAGTGGAAAAGGCTGAAGGCCTTTCATTATAAATTTGTTCCAGTTTCATTGCTCATCCATCCAGTTTCAACTTGCTCAGTTTCATTATAAACTTCATTATTTTTGCATTCATATTCTTATTTGTATGGTTTTATCTATCTTCCCGGCAATTATTATGACGTTTACTGCAGGTTTCAAAGTGACGGGAACGCACTGCCTATGGCCTATGGCGCGAAAGCATTAGCCAATTAGAATGAGGGGGAAGTTAGCTGCATGCGGAGTGATACATGTCAGCAGGGCAAGGTTATATGAAACAGAGATTAGTTATTTTAAGCATTCTTGAGGCGATCATGCAAAGAGGTGACTTTTTAGATAAAATTTTGAAGATAATTTATTGATACTTAGTTTACCCAGCCCGGCATTATTTAAACCTGTAACAGCATTTAAGTCATGTGTGTTTGGAGGAATTTAGTAACAGTGACGTCAAAATTGATCATAAAAACTATTTGTAGTCGGTTTATTGACACTCGTCACTTACTTTTTTTATATTATTGAGGGACTAGTTTCATAGGCCATTGCCTCCATTTTCGACCTCTCTCCAACTAGTATCTGTTGTTGTCTGCTCTCTTCTCTCTGGCGGTGGAACTATGAAATTCTTTGCTAAATTATCTACTGGTGCGATTTCAAAGTTCATTAAGCGGTCCTTATTTTTCCATATGAATATGTTCTCCCATGTTGTTAGTTTATTTTGGTTTATCACTCCATTTAATAATTTGGATCAATGTCATGATTTTCGTTTCAAAAATGAAATGCTACTGCTGACTTTTTTCAACCTCTCTCCAACTAGTATCTGTTGTTGTCTGCTCTCTTCTCTCTGGCGGTGGAACTATGAACTTCTTTGCTAAATTATCTACTGGTGCGATTTCAAAGTTCATTAAGCGGTCCTTATTTTTCCTTAAGAATATGTTCTCCCATGTTAGTTTATTTTGGTTTATCACTCCTTTTAATAATTTGGATCAATGTCATGATTTTCATTTCAAAAATGAAATGCTACTGCTGACTTCTTGTTTCAATCTGATGTTTCTAAAGCGCTCTTTGACTCTGGTTTTTTGATTTCTTTTAGTTTGACCTAGGTAGCATTTTTCACAATTTTTACAACTTATTTTGTATATTCCAGATCTGTTAACTGATAGGATTTCATCTTTTGATTTTTAATTTATCAATTTAAATTTTGTTGTTGTCATTTACGTCATCCAATGTTAAGTCATATCGGACGATGAATGGAATGGGTAAAGTAATCCTCAAATGAACCCAGGGTCCAGAGAGTTTAGAGTTACCCGACATTCATCTTTCAGGATAAGGGATAACCCCGGATAAAACATTATCCAGGTAACGTACCCTGACCGAGATTCGAACTCAGGACCTCTTGAACGTGAGGCAGAAACGCTACCATCACGCTAGCAAGGCGGGTAATTTTAAAATTGTAAATGTGCTGTTAAAGTTGTAACACAGTTTTTAATTGCAATTCCTTTCTTGGAAGTGTTGAAAACAGTGTTGTTATGATAAATTAAATTTAAAGGGAGTCGATTAATGACACTAACAACCTTACTTTTAATTAAATTAATTGGGAGTCGATTAATGACACAAAACAACACTAACTTTTAAATTTTTCCGGAACCGGTTTCTGAGGCCTTCCCTCTATCTTCAGCCGGACATCGACTGAAGATAGAGGGAAGGCCTCAGAAACCGGTTCCGGGAAAATTTAAAAGTTAGTGTTGTTTTGTGTCATTAATCGACTCCCAATTAATTTAATTTATACAACAACACTGTTTTCAACACTTCCATGAAAGGATTTACATACTTTTAAATTATTCCGGAACATGTTTCAGAGACTTTGCCTCTATTCTCAGCCGGAGGCAAAGTCTCTGAAACATTAACTTTAAAGAGAGTCGATTAATGACACTAAACAACACTTTTAAATTTTCCCGGAACATGTTTCTGAGGCTTTGCATCTATCATCAGCCGGTTCTCGACTCTCTTTAAAGTTAATTTATCATAACAACACTGTTTTCAACACTTCCAAGAAAGGAATTCTCTGAAACATGTTCCGGAAAAATTTAAAAGTGTTGTTTAGTGTCATTAATCGACTCCCTTTAAATTTAACAGTTTTTAATTACCCATGATTGGAGGATGTAGTAAGTGACATCTAAATTAATTAGATAAACCATTTGTAGTCAGTTTTTAACAGTCCACCACTTACATTTTTAATTTTTGAGGTACTAATTTTGGAAGCTTTTGCTTCCATTTTCAATCTCGAAGGTCCGACTATCATTTGTTGCTGTTGTTCTTGTCGGCTAGTGTCTTCTCTTTGTTGTTGGAACTATGAACTTCTTTATAAATTATTGACTGGTGGGATTTCAAAGCTTGGACCTTATTTTTCTATATTAATATTGTCGCGATTGCATTGTTGCAACAAGGCGGCACGGCCGAAGCATTCAAAGAGACGGACAGTGCAAAGCAGAGATAAAAGCTTGCCGAAACGGTGGAGGGAGGGAGACGGATTTCTGGAGAGTTCGTCTTTCTTCTAACACCGTCCTGATTATTTGAGAACATTCCACGAATTTCTGGAATAGTGAGTAACTATAAAAGGAGCTGCCACCTGCCACTGACAGTCAGTCAGTAATTGGACACGTGCGCGTGAACAGCTGTAAAAGTGAACTCTTTTGTGGTCTATGACCTTGCAAGTTGTATGTGTATGCGATGTAATTGTGTTTCTATGGAAATAAAGAGCAATTTTTAGTGTTTGTAACTTGGACTTTTAATTTCACGAACCCACAAAATCACAATATGTTCTCTCACGTCTGTTTTGGTTTATCATCCCTTTTAATAATTTTGGATTTGGTCAGGGTCATGGTTTTCATTCCCAAATGACATTCTACTATTGACTTATCTTCCTGTTTTAGAAAGATCAAATTGAAACAGAAAGATAAGTCAGCACTACCATTTCACTTTTGGGATGAAAACCATGACCTTGACCCATACCAAATTATTAAAAGGGACAATAAACTAAAAGAAACTGACATTGTGGGAGAACATCTTAATATGGAAAAATAAGGACTAAGTGATTCCCCCTTGAAATCCAACCAGTTGATAATTTCACAAAGAAGTTCATAATTCCACCAACAAAGAAAAGACAGCAACAACAACAGATGACAGTTTGACCTTCAAGGTTGAAAATGGAAGCAAGAGCTTCCGAAACTAGGCTCAGAAAAATTAGAAATGTAAGTGACAGGGTGTTAAAAACCGACTATAGTTTTTCAACAGTTTTTAATACTTACATAAAACCTGGCATGAGTTTGATTCCCCGGTTCTGCTGCATTTGAAATACCTTCTGCTTTGTAAAGTTCCTTACAATGTTTCACAAGTGCACCCTGGTGCCATAATGTTGAATCAGCCCACCTGAAACAAGAGTACAAATTTAAATTTAGATTATAGGTCACAATAACAAATATAGTACACACCTTCTGCTAATCATGCACTGCATAATGGTCATATTCATTATGATCCAAATGCTGTAACTTTAATGCATGGAAGGAATTTAGCACTTGAAACTTTGAGTTCTCCACTACACAGCAAGCAGTTTTCTAGGAATAAGAATGAAAATGACAAAATTGGAAAGAGTTCAAACATTCATTTTCAAAAGTAGGCATAATCTACATTAAGCTTTTCAAGTCTCAGGAACACCAATGGAAAAGTAAAGTTTCTAGTTTGTAATTTATTTCTCAACCTCAACCTAACCCTAGGTTTTTGTGTATTGGAGGCCCTCTACTCCTTTTTACACATTTTGCCATTTCACCTATCCTACTCTACATTTTTTCTTAATTGTTCTTAGCCATCTCTCTTTAACTTTCCTTAAACAATTCCCTATATTTCTCCTGTTTCTTTCCCGCTTTTACTGACAAAATGTTTCTAATTACTACTTCACTACACAAATTGTCCCATTTATGTAGCCAGGCGTCCTCTCTCCATATCTCTGTTTGACTACAATATAGAATGGAAGTCTGCATTCTCTTCTCCACACAATGGACATTTATCTAGCCCCCTCTCTTGACCTATACCTTTCAAGTTTCTCACTCCTGTTCTTGTCCAAGCAAAACCTTCTTGCCCTAACTTACTACATATATCTATATATCCTTCCCTCCCCCAGGTTACTAAAGTTTCTGTTTCCTGATCATTGCACACAATATTTTGTATTTTTATTGTTATTTTCTTTAAATATTTGTTAAAAACTTAAGAAGGCATTACAACTGGTTTTCTTAAAGAAATATTTATTGAGTTATTTTAATGAAACCCATTTTGTTTCACTGTAGCAAAGTACTCTGTTCATCGAATGCATATAATTTGTAAATCGACTTGTTTTTTGAGTCTTATCACAATATGTATATATTGATTGAATAAGCGAAGTGTTCTCCAGTTCAAGGTTTTATGGTTCAATTTATGCTATCATGACTACAGGGTTCATTTAAAATGTAACTGAGCACACAGCATTTCACTCCTCCTGCGACTTGCTGAGTTTCCCCACTACCGGCTGTCTTTGTGCATGGCAGCTAGCAGTGTGCAACCAATGGACAACTCTTTTTCTTGGATCTAAATATCATCAGGAATGACACAAAAATAAAATTTGGAATTTACAGGAAACCAACACATTCAGAAAATTACATAAAAAATAATAGCCACAATCCAATTAGACAGAAACATGCAATAATAAACAGCCTTACACACAGACTAGTCAACATACCCATGGAAAAAGAAGAATATTTCAAAGAACAAAAATCAATACTACACATAGCAGAAGAAAATGGATACAACAAAAGTTTGGTGTTGAAGAAAATTAGAAAAGCTAAACTAAAGAAAACCATTAAGGAAGCAACCACATTTACAAAAGAAAGA
Organism: Mantis religiosa; assembly: GCA_030765055.1. Classification (NCBI taxonomy): domain Eukaryota; kingdom Metazoa; phylum Arthropoda; class Insecta; order Mantodea; family Mantidae; genus Mantis; species Mantis religiosa. The sequence goes on along the minus strand of CM060947.1, from coordinate 14,144,368 downwards.
GAAAGCAACAGCATATTCAGTTCATTCACATATCACCCAAAAACATTTAATAAATTTAAAAAGATCTTCAAGGAACAAAATATCACCTTGGCACCTACTAATAGACACTCAATTTTAAAACTGCTAAATTCAAAAACAAAAGAAGAAATCCCATCAGTTAACAGATCCGGAATATACCAGATAAGTTGTAAGAATTGTGAAAAATGCTACATAGGTCAAACTAAAAGAAATCTAAAAACCAGAGTCAAAGAGCACTTTAGAAACATCAGATTGAAACAAGAAGATAAGTCAGCAGTAGCATTTCACTTTTGGAATGAAAACCATGACATTGATCCAAATCCAAAATTATTAAAAAGAGTGATAAACCAAAATAAATTGACATGGGAGAACATATTCATTTAGAAAAATAAGGACCACGTAATGAACTTTGAAATCCCACCAGTAGATAATTTGACAAGGAAGTTCATAGTTCCACCACCAGAGAGAGAGAGCAGACAACAGATGCCAGTTGGAAAGAGATTGAAAATGGAGGCAAAGGCCTTTGAAACTAGTATCTCATAAATATAAACAAGTGAGTGACCAGTATTAATAAACCAACTACAAATAGTTTCTGAGATAGAAACATCTGTTACCACTTGCTATTCTTTCTTGAATTTCCACTGATGTTTTATTATCTACCATTATTATAGATCCCAGATATATAAATTTTTCCACTCTTTGATATTCTTTCTCATGTAATTTAACTGTAGGTTCTCTTCTTCTTGCTTCTCCATCACCTCCCATCAACATATATTTGGTTTAACTAACGTTTACTACCAATCCTAGATCTTGTGCTTTCTCTTCCAACACTACATAACTTTCCTCAAGAGCTCTTATATTCCTTGCGAGAATTGCCACATCGTCAGCATATGCCACTATATATAATGATCTGAAAAGTATGATTCCTCCAGGGTTTATGGGTAATTGTCGAATTACTTTTTCCAGTACTAAATTAAGCAGCTGTATGGATAGCACATCTCCTTGTTTCAAACCCCTCTCTACGGTAAACATACCTGATAAATTAGTTCCATTCTGAACCTCCATTTTGTCAATTCCATAGTCATTCTTGCCAATCTCACCAGTTTCGGTGGTATTCCGAACTCTCTCATTATCTGATAAGTTTTAGCTCTATCCAGGCTATCATTTTAAACACCTGTTTAAAATCTACAGCTGATGAAGCTGTCTGTCGTATTCATAAAACTGTTCAGTATTTGTCGTAATATAAAAATCTGGTCTAATGTAGAGCGTTGTTTCCTAAATCCTGCTTGGTAATCCCCAAGTATTTTTCTAACCATCGCTCCAGTCGTATGGCAAGTATCTTTCCAAAAACATTGTAAGTTCCATCAAGCAGTACAATCCCACAGTGATTTTCACACTCTGCCTTGTCTCCTTTTTTATGTATTTGACAGATTATTCCCACATTCCAGTCATTAGGCATTTCTTCCTTTGTCCATATTTCATTAATTCGCAAACAGTCTTCTCCAGTTTTCCATATTTCAGTAATTCTGGTTCTACTCCATCTTCTCCTGCAGCTTTATTGTTCTTTAATGCTTTGGTTGTCTTCCTGATTTCTGCTATATCAGGCTGTTCTACTTCCACATCCTGTTCCTGTTTTTCCCTTATTCATCTTTATGGTCATACAGAAAGTGAGATTTTAAAATATTGGAGCAAACCACTTTTTAAAAACATGACTTAAAGTCTCCTATAAAGAAATTTGTAATAAAAGTATATTTTGCAAAAATTTATCTTGCTTAACAAAATATAAAATGAAACAAAACTTCCGTAAGAATAGTTTATATAAGAGAAGGAAAGCCATAAGAATGTAGGACTCAAAAACTTTCTTTTAAATATTGTTACTGTTTAAAAGTTGACACTATTTTTATTTCAGCACTTAAGCTTAACATATGGAAATAAATACTTACATGTGATCGAGATTTAACTATATTGGAACACCACATGGTGTTCCAATACAGTTAAATCTCGATATATTGAAGTGACGTTAAGTCAAGAGGAACACGCGAAAGTTAGATCCAACCAACTTTAAAAACCGGACAACATGGAGGTAAGATCGTTCACATTTGAAAATTTCAACGAACATTTCGGCAACAAGAAAGAAATAAAACAATATTTGAAAACGAAAGTGAAGCAGATGTGTAAAAAATACGACTCATCTAAAATTTAATACTTACATGTGAGTTGGAATGTGAGATGTACGTCCTTCTATTCTTGCCCAACGTCCTAGATGCTGTGCTGCTCGGTGAAGTACATCACAGTATCTGCATAGAAAGAACATACTCCTTTTATTGATTAATTTCTAATATTGTTGCTAGATGCTATGTGATTTTGTTTTTTTCAACCTATTTTGCATTTTAATGCATATCTTTCTTTTCTAAAACTGTTTAATGGACACACTCCTCTTTTATTACTAGTGTTACACTGCCACATTGCAGGTCTGCCGTGTAAGAGTTGAGCGAGAATAGAGGAATTGCTTCGCCTGGTTTATTGGCTGGAAGAGCAGAAAAGACAGACTTTCACAGGGTACCTAACAGCTAACATCATGAAGGCATTGCCAAGCTAGAAGTCAGTAGTATTATTACTATGCAAATATAAGAGCTGAGGCTTTCACGGCCAGCATTGTTAACTGCATTATACACATCTTCCGGGCTTGTAGGCCGTGGTCCAATTTGCTTTACTTCACTTCACTAATGATGTCCTGACATTAAATTCTGCAGTTGACTCATATATTTTCCTGGTAAACCACTAGGGGCTCTCATATTCGAGATACACAGTTGCGACTTACTATCATAAGTACTTTAGTCCCAGGCTTCATCGTTTAACTCTTATTATTTAAGGTAATCAATGGAAATTAATTCTTTCTTCTCACTAGCCATGTATAGGCTAAGATTTTGAGTAGATAAGAGTCAAACTGAAAAATTCAATGCCATGGTCAGGATCTGAACCATGGATATCCTGGTTTCCGTCCAATCACTCTTACACTCTTGTGTAATTATTATTATTATTTTAAATTTTCTACTGTTGACGAGTCACCTGTTTACTGAGTTTTTACTCACTATCTGTAAGCGTATGTGACAATAAAGCTTCTTACCCACTGAATGATTAACTGTCATTATCTGTCATAAGCATATTTCCTGTCTTAGTGCTATTGACAATCTTGGCTGGGGAATCAGAAGTGGCATCTGATTTGCCCCCTGTGAACAATCTTTGGAAGTTTATTGTTCCACCAAAAAGAGATTTCCCAGCCAATACAAACAGTACTAAGAATCAGTTGAACATACACTGATGATGGGGGTCAAGCCTTAGTCTTTGAAATATGGTATCCAATCCAACTCATCTTTATAATAATCAAAAGTTACACAATGAGTTGACTAGATACTCTGTACTTCAAATCATCTTCATAAATTACTAGTACATCATTGCCTTTAACATTTCTACTCAACTGGAATGAAAGTTGCATTTCATCACTTCTCTAGATAATTCAAAGTAATCATACAATTGTAACTTTTTTTATTACTTGTAAAAATGTAACAAAAGAGCTTTCATTTGTTATTACAGTCTCACTTATTTCAAATGTCATGTAAAGATTATTCAGAATTTTAATTTGAAATAAATTTATGGTACATAAGAGAATCACAACACAAATGGAGGTGAGCAATTTCTGATGCTGCATTACAAGTGCCAGCTGCTTTAATTATCAGGAAAGTGTAAGTGCATTAATAACTGAAAAAAAAATATATATATATATATTGATACTTCTATTATCCTATTTTGTATTTCTGAGATTATTATTAGAATAAGCCAAGCAAATTACTAACCATTCATACAAATTTAAATATTTAGCAAAAGAAAGGGTAAGATATTACCTATTATTTTTTTTCAAAATGTAAAACAGTTACATTTTTCAACATGTAAAGAGGCAAGGATCTGTTGCTTAAAATGGCAGTCTCAATGATCTGTTAGACTACAACCTTTTTTCGAAAAACATTAAAAAATGCTACATACATGCATCTCAAAGGGAGAAATTAAGAACCAGAGGTTTATAGGTGGTAGTTAAGTGTATACCTTGTAATATTTGTAAGTGAATGGAACTGAGAAAAACTTACTTGACTGGATAGCAATGGGCTATATACATCATGAAACAGCCAAGCCAGACAAACACCAAGTGCTGGGTAGCCCAATACACATCATAATACAGGAAGCTCTGTACAGAAGAAACAACAAATTATATTTAATGAATGTTATTTCTAGTTTCAAAAGAATACATAAACATATTAAAAAAATAAATCATTTCAAGCTGAAAATAATACTGAAATCAGTATAAAAAGCTCACTCTTCTACATGCTACTCTGAAAAGATCTTTTTATTTTATTTATTAACACAGATGAACTTTCATTACATATTTGCATACCTGTTGCAGGTATACATAGAATACAGGGCTTTTTATGGACTACAAGAAAGTTCCAAAAAAGTTTCTTTGAAATATTCTTCTTTTTCCATGGGTATGTTTATGTTGACCAGACAACATACCCATGGAAAAAGAAGAATATTTCAAAGAACAAAAAGCAATAATACACATAGCTGAAAAAAATGGATACAACAAAAGTTTGGTGTTGAAGAAAATTAGTAAAGCTAAACTAAAGAAAATCATTAAGGAAACAACCACATTTACTAAGAAAAAGAAAGCAACAGTTCATTCACATATCACCCAAAAACATTTAATAAATTTAAAAAGATCTTCAAGGAACAAAATATCATCTTGGCACCTACTAATAGACACTCAATTTTAAAATTGCTAAATTCAAAAACAAAAGATGAAATCCCATCAGTTAACAGATCCGGAATATACCAGATAAGTTGTAAGAATTGTGAAAAATGCTACATAGGTCAAACAAAAGGAAATCTGAAAACCAGAGTCAAAGAGCACTTTAGGAACATCAGATTGAAACTAAGTCAGCAGTAGCATTTCATTTTTGGAATGAAAATCATGACACTGATACCAATCCAAATGATAAACCAAAATAAACTGGCAAAATGAGAGAACATATTCATATGGAAAAATAAGGATTGCATAATGAACTTTGAAATCGCACCAGTAGTAATTTGACAAAAAAGTTCATAGTTCCACCACCACAGAGAGAGAGAGAGAGAGAGAGAGAGAGAGAGAGAGAGAGAGAGAGAGAGAGAGAGAGAGAGAGAGAGCAAACAACAGATGCCAGTTGGAAAGAGATTGAAAATGGAGGCCATTGAAACTAGTCTCTCATTAATATAAAAAAGTAAGTGACGAGTATCAATAAACCAACTACAAATAGTTTTTGCAATTAATTTTGACGTCACTGTTACTGAATTCCTCCAAACACATAAAAAATGGGTACTGGCACAAAAAATGTAGATATATATTGTGTGCTTTAATGAGACCTACATTCCTCATGTAGCAAAATCTTGTTCATTTCTTGGCTGTTACCATTATAAAGAAGTTACTCAGCATGATGAGAATTCACAGGCTATTCACAGAAAATTCAAGGTAAACATTTTATTTATCATGTGGCTTTTTAATAAAAAGTGAGAAAATAAAAATGAAACATTTTCGTGAAAAGAGTAGTTTGGGGTGGGTTGAATTTACTTGACAGATGCTAAACTTAAGTACCAAAGTTTTGTATAATAAATAACATAAATCAAATTTTGGGGTACGTTTGCTTCACTTACACTAATTACCAGGGCACTGAATCTGATGACATTTCATTACTGACACTTTTTGGTTAGTTTTCTTATTTTAACATTTTAGGTCAATTTTAATATTTTTAGGGAATTTTTTGGTCATTTTTAAACATCTTGCAACAAGTATGATAATGGTGATGACACGAGTCTTGACTGTGTGGGCTCTATGTGAATTGACTTTGTCATAGGAGATTTCTCTTTCTCACTGCCATGCAAAGCTTGAGCTTGCAACTAATAATAATAATTCTTAAACTGCATCATCTCTTGTAATGACATGAGTCTTGACCGCGTGGCTTCTGGCTGGGTTCACTTCATCAATGGGGATTTCCCTTTCTCATTCCCTTGCATTGCTTGGAGTTGCAACTGTGTTACTAATCCTTGTTTCACATAAGCTTGCCCCATATCTCTTAACGGTCAGGTGACCTAGCACCCTCTCATTGGCTGCTGTTGTGGTATAGACTGTTGTGCGGTAAAAATTAGTTCATTATTTAACATGGTGATATATATCGAAATTTAACTGTATTGGAACACCACAGTGAAGCGAAAAATTATTAAATTTTAGATGAGTCGTATTTTTTACACATCTGCTTCACTTTCGTACCTATTTTGAGGACATGTTTCGCAAATCATCATTTGCATCTACGGCTCTTATGCGACTCTTACACATCTGCTTCACTTTCGTACCTATTTTGAGGACATGTTTCGCAAATCATCGTTTGCATCTACGGCTCTTATGTGACTCTTACACATCTGCTTCACTTTCGTACCTATTTTGAGGACATGTTTCGCAAATCATCGTTTGCATCTACGGCTCTTATGCGAGTAAGAGTCGCATAAGAGCTGTAGATGCAAACGATGATTTGCGAAACATGTCCTCAAAATAGGTACGAAAGTGAAGCAGATGTGTAAAAAATGCGACTCATCTAAAATTTAATAATGGCGATATATCTTTATATGTTGGAAGAGAAGTGTCAAATTTATATTTTTGTAACTGTTTGAATTAAATATATTACGCAACAGAGTTGATTTATCTGAAATGCATGTTAATTCTTAAATGAAGTAAAGAGGTTCCTTTGCTTTCAAGCCCACCTTTCAGATGACATGTGCTTTAGCGGTAGTGGTGACATATTTGTTTATATGACTTATCACTGACCTTGTTTTGAACTGGATTTGTCATATATTGCCATTCGAAGGTGTGCTGTGCCGAGTACGAGAGCTAAATTATTTTATTGGTTGTTTACTGCGCATGTACTTATATGTATAAAGGCAGATTCTACTGCCAGTTTTTTGCTGTAGCATCGCAACAGTAAACCTTTACAAAGCGGTGAACAAAGAATTGTGGTGCATGTGTTTAATGCACTCACAGAGAAGAATCCGTCTTTGTCAGTGAGAGAAGTCGAACAGCTGTGCTCTGAACTTATAGGTGTGAGTGTTAGGTCCGTAGGAACATCACAACATGAAATTGAGACAACAGGAAAACTTACCACTCCAGGCAAAAGCAGGAATAAACAAAAGCACATGCTCGGAGAATGCAATAAGTTCGTGAAAAGTGCTGTGCATCGTCATGTGCATAGTTTTTTCTTTAGAAATGAACTCCCTAACATAAATATTTCGTCTGCTGTAAATAAGGATGCAGATTTATCAAATTTCAGCAGATCTAGTCTGTATAGATTGCTTATGCAGCTGGGGTTTGTGAATGAAAAGAGGCAAGAAAAATGTGCCAAGAAACAGAGGCGATATTGCTGTGTGGCGAAGACGTTCTTTAAGGACAATCAGACTGTACCGGGATACAAGTTGCAAAATATACTACCTTGATGAGACTTGGGTGAATGAAGAACACACAAAAAGTAAATTATGGCGTGACACAACTTTTAAGACTGAAATACAAACATTTTTGCAAGGTATGTGTGCTGGTTTAAAAAATCTGTGAAAAAGGCCAAATGCCTTTCATTATAAACTTGTTTCAGTTTCATTGCTCATTCATTCAGTTTCAACTTCCTCAGTTTCATTATAAACTTATATTGTTGCATACCTTCATATCCTTATTTGTATGATTTTATCTATCTTCCCGGCAATTATGACCTTTACTGCAGGTTTAATAGTGACGGGAAGGCACCGCCTATGGCTTATGGCGCAAAATCATTAACCAATTAGGGTGAGGGGGAAGGTAGTTGCACACGGAGTGATGCATGTCAGCAGGGCAAGGTTATATGAAAGAGAGGTCAGTGAACTAGCCAATTTGTAACACTATGTTGTGCATTGTGTTACCTACATGTTACATACACTTATGTGAAAGTGAAGCCTAGTGTTGTTAAAAGATTAAAGAATACTGTAAACAAGTTTGGCTAGGTTTCTCTGCAGATATTTCCATAGATAGATAATTTATTCATCTTGTAAATCAAACATTGTACACAGAGTACTATAGTTTTGTAAGCTTTGTGAAATTAAGATAGCTTCTGAGAAACCATTCACAATGCAACAACATATCACAAATGAGAAACATAAGCAGGCTATGAAAAATTCTACGTGGAATAATGTGCAAATGCTACCCTAATGTGTAGGATTAAATGTTGGTGCAGGTCGCAATTTTTTAAGGAGTTATGTGACGTGTTTGTGTCTGCAAATATTCCTCTAAAAAGCTGAATAATGCTAAATTGAAATACTTCCTGGAACATCTTGTGGGTTTGATTACCAGACAAGTCAACATTAAGAGAGAATCATATTCCATTATGCTACAAAGAAATTATACAAAATAGAAGAGAGCACGTCACAGGAAAGAAAATATATGTTTGCATCGATGAAACTACGGACAGAGAAGGTCGGTACATAGCCAATATAAAAGAAGGGATGCTATATCTGAATGGACCAGGTAAAATATTTCTGCTGACTTCTGAAGTATTAGAGAAAGGAAATCATACAAGTATATGTATTCTATTCACTAATTCCATGTCATTGCTTTGGCCTAATGGATTCTGGTATGAAGATGTGGTGCTTTTTATTACCGATGCCACCCCATATATGGTTAAAGTGGTAAAATCAATCAAAGACTTTTATTTGTGAATGATATATGCAACCTGTTTGGCACATGACTTACATAGAGTGGTGGAAGAAATGGGGTCACACTTTTCCAAGCAGATGCACTTATTTCAAATACTATGAAGCTACAAAGTATAAACTTGAAAGAAGCGTAGAGACAGTGAAGCATAACTTAGCACAAAAGTGAATCGAGAAGATATTGACACACTGCTTCACTCACACTAGTGTGTGTATGAAGCAGTGTGTCAATATCTTCTCGATTCACTTTTGTACTATGAAGCTATTTGTCAAATTCCCCGCATGCAGAGATCTTTTTTTGTTGCATGCTTTCAAACATGAAGTCCTTTCTAAATTCCCTTGATGCGGAAGATGCTAGAATGATTAAGGTAGTCCAACAGGTGTTAAATGATACTGAATAGAGGGGCAATTAGCTAACATCCAGTTAAACTGTTTATTGAGGGCTGTTTACCATCTACGATTCAAAATATTCAAGAAAGGGGCATTGCACTAGACAAGACTTTAGTTAAGAAAGTTGAAGATACATAGAATATCATGACTGGTGAAATTGGCAAGAGATTTAAATAAACTTACAAATGTATTAGAAAAAAAAAAACTCAGGATACAAAACATTTTGCACGATAGTTAAAGTACTTTCATGGGAAAGTTTTAAAACTGTGGAGATACAAGAGGAATGATACTCGGTGACTTGTTGCTATTCAAATATGCTCCTATAGGCAGTGCAGAAGTGGAAAGAAGTTTTTCAATGTACAACAATGTCCTCGCCGACAACTGTCGTTTCTTCATATTTGAGAATCTTCGAATGTACACCATTATTTACTAAAATAGAGTGGATAGCTGTTAATTTAAGGCATGATTTTTATTTTTTCTAATAAATTTATTTAATTTTAGGTATACTCAAATTGCTAATTAATTCGTAAATTTTGTTCCTATTTTCTACTTTTTAGTGTTGAAAATTAAGTATGTATACCTATTAATTCAATAATATTTCATTTATAATTACAATTTATAACTTTTGATTTATAATTTTTAGGAAACCGAATTTTCCGCTATTTTTTTTAATAATTATTAGGTCATTTTCAATGAATTTTCAAGTAGTTTTTATAGTTATTTTTCAAGAATTTTTAGGTCATCAAAATTCACCCCCTGCTAATTAGTAAGTGAAGCCAAAGTGTTCCAAAACTCAATTCATACAACTGAACTTACATTCACTGTTACAAAGCATCAAAAATGGAAATTGTCCTTTCACACTAGTAACGAGTACCCCAAAGTTTGGAAAGGTAAAGTCAGACTGAAAAATTCAATGCCATAGCTGGGATTTGAACCATGGATCTGCCTGTCTCCATCCAGTTGCTCTTAACAATTGAGCTACCATGGCCAACTGCCAGAGACCACGAGGTCCATGGTTCAAATGCCAGCTATGAAGTTTTCAGCATGACTATCTTTCCATGCATCAAAAAGTTAAATGAGCATCAACATTTTTATTTTTGAGCTACACACTTTTTCTTTCTTTTTTCTTTTTTTGGAATGGGGGTGGTTAGACTCAAGGAATTTCAAAATGAGATTATGCAGAGAATTCTTTCATAAAATTTTGGGATGGAATGCAATACTTCCACTGTTTAGTATAAGTAATAGAGAAAGTAATAGCTTAGTAATACTTTTTTTATTTGTAAATGTTTGATAAGAATGTTTTTATCACACTTTTGTACAATGCTGAATATAACAAGCTGTTTGGTTATACATTTTTCTTTTTGGTTACTCTCTTTTTCTAAATATGTTTTGTTATTCAAAGGACTTCAAAACATGTACTTACAGTGAAAATACTATATCATATTTATAGATGCAATACATTTCTCTACCTTTGGAAAGATGGTTATAGAGAATGCATAGATAAAAAGTTAAGGAGAATTTGGGTCCTTTGGTACAACTTGCATAATGAATATAATTGCATAATTACCTGTGCAAAACAGCAGGGTACGAAACCTGCATAGTATGCATTTAAAACTGAACTGAAGAGAATTTGCTTCATTCGATTATTGAAGTCTGTCTTAAGTATTTCAACTTCTTCTCTGATTGCTTGTGGAGATACGGAACAATTGTGCAATGGTTTCACTGAAAGAAACAAAGAATATTAACCAAAAGGCACATAGCATCCTTGATCTCCTGGCTAAAATCTTGAAAATAGTGCAATTTAGAACAAGTTTGGTAATGCCTCCAATGACAGTTTATTGCTTGCTAACTTGTGTAAACTACCTATTTTGAACATTTTAAACACGTAGTTTTTTTACTAAACTATATACTAACAGAGTATCTGCTACTAAAAAGAGCAATAAGATTAATTCTGGGATTGAAACAATCAGATTATTGTAGACAAGCTTTCAAAGACCTAAACATCTTAATCCTATACTCTCTATACATGTGTGAAGTCATATTACAGTTATATAGCAACAAAATGTAGGTAAAACAATCAAATACAAGCACTTCACTAGAGGAAACAAACTTTTCTATCCACTCACACAGATTATGAAATATATAAAACCAAACCTACTGCTGCAGCCATTAGTTTATAATAAGCTCCCTACCTATTTAAAAAATATTAATAATATGAATAAATTCAGGAAAGAATTAAAGAAATTTTGCCTGGAAGGCTGCTTCTATTCACTTGATGAATATCTTAAAGATTTAATTACTGCATAAATAAGTATATGGCATATGGGTTTAGAAGGCATATGAGCTGAACCAATGTGTGCACACGGTGTTGCCCTGTGTGTCATATCGGACGATGAATGGAATGAATGAAATGATGCTCAAATAAATCTGGGGTCCATGGAGCTTAGAGCTACCCAACATTCGTTTTTCAGGATAAGGGAACAAATTATTCTTATGATACTCTATTTGCTTAATGTATAACAAAATGCAACAGCAGTTTCATTATTGGTACTCATGGTTCCTGTCTGTGACACATAGAGAAAGGAACATAGAGACATGTTCATTATTGCCTAATGAAATAATGGAGGTGATGCACGACAAACAAGCTGCTTTGAAATTCTGCTTTCATTTCAACAAATCCTCAACTAGGGCCTATACAATGTTACAGTAGGCCTATGATGAGTCTATTCTTCTCTATAGCATTCATCGAAGGTGATTTAAGCTGTTTAAGAGGGGAGACAATCAGTTTCAAAGGAAGGTGGACCTGGTGCTCCAGTTACTACTCTTACAGAAGACAACATCAACACTGCTGCTGTCACTGTGAGAGAAGATTGTTGAATAAACTTAAAAACACTTTTTCTAAAAAAACTGAAAAACATTGCAACACTATATCAGGCATAAAAGATTACATTTCCGTGAAACAGGCTGAATGCTGCACCATGAAAATTCACAGACGTATACCGCCAATGTTATTGCTGAATATATTGTAAAAATCAATGTGAAGTGTATCGAGATTTAACTGTATTGGAACACCACAGTGAAGCGAAATAATTATTAATTTTTAGATGAGTCGTACTTATTACACATCTGCTTCACTTTCGTACCTATTTTGAGGACATGTTTCGCAAATCATTGTTTGCATCTTCGGCTCTTATGCAACTAAAGTTTGATCCAGTGGTGTGGGTAATTCTAATTCACTAAATCAACAGAAGGCAGCAACAACTCCAGAATTACCCACACCACTGGATCAAACTTTAGTCGCATAAGAGCCGAAGATGCAAACAATGATTTGCGAAACATGTCCTCAAAATAGGTACGAAAGTGAAGCAGATGTGTAATAAATACGACTCATCTAAAAATTAATAATGTGAAGTGTGTTTCCGACCCTCCCTTCAGTCTGGACTTAGGCCCATGTAACTTTTTCCTATTCCCTAATGTGAAGAAACACCTTCGTGGGAGACATTATGCATCTTCAAAAGTACTAGTGAAGGCTGCAGAGGTGATTTTGAAGGATTTTTCAAAAATGATTTCCAGCATGTCTTTATAGACTGGCAGAAATGCTGGGACAAGTGCATCACATCTAAGGAATACTATTTTGAGATCGACCATTAAAATTATGAGGATGAGTAAATGTAAAAATTATGATCATTCTTTATTGAACAGCCCTAGTGGGGCAAGGCCTGTGAACCCGACTGCTGGCCTCTTGCCCACATACGCAAGGCAGAGGTGGGCGATCATCCAACCGATACAAGGAGGAGATGTGGTCAGCATCTTGGCACCCCCAGCTGGAAAGTTGGCTTTTGCAACCAGGGTTCGCTACCTATCGTAGCTCCTCACTTTCATCATGATGCTGAGTGGGTACAGGTCCTATACCTGAGACTTAAAATGTGCACCCCCCAGGGGTGGGATTGATTTCGGGTTGCTTTCCGTGGCAGGGAACCAAAGCATGATGGTGCATGACATCTACGCCATGGTGCACTCGTCCTCAATACTGTAAAGAAAATCAAAATGGACTGCAATTTTATGCAACTTTACTTAAATCAACAGAATTGGTGGGTCCAACACTACAGTCAAAGTTGACCATACTTATTGATGCACTGAAATGTGTTGAACATGATCCAATGTCAAACTGACAGCCTTCTAACACTGATCAAGAGTGGTGCACATGACCATTAAAGTTTATGCACTTCTAGCTGAAATCAAGTGTCTGGATGCTAATACTGGACGTTTTGGACATGTGAATACTGTTGCGAACCCATTATTTACGATAGTGCGCCACAGAGAGATAAAGGGACAGATGGTACCAATCGAAGATAAACAGCTTGCCTAAGCAGATAAACATGATTTCTTGTTTCTGCAACTTGGACTTTTAATTCTACGAACCCACAAAGTCACAATACAAAAGTCTAAAATGACAAAAGATCAACTTGGTATCATCATCTAGTAATGAAGTTTTAAAGCCAACATTTTTCATGAAAGAGTATACATTTTTTTGGAATTTAGACTAAGCACTTTACAATATCATTTTTGTTCAGATTAGCATTTAAGTGAATTGTAAATTCACAGAAAAGTATGTTACCTGTTACAGTTCTTCCTTTGCATTCTTCTTTGGTAAGTGGGGGCAGAGATGTAACATCGAAAAATGGACTGATGCTCAAACCAAACAAGATGAAATAAACGGATATGCTGCAACAAATTAACTGTTATCAAATCATTTGATCTACTTTAACCTAGCACACACAAAGGTTTTCGTCTAAAGCATCAACAGAAAGTTCAATTTAAATTTATAACAATTTATATTGACATCCAGATGAAGTATCACATTCCTGTTAGTCACATCAATGTATTTGTAAATGGGGACATTGGTTACTGCATAAGGAGTTTAGAAGTCTACTGGAACTGCCTTGGATAACTACATTAACAGAGATACAGATTTACTTTTGAAGTAACAAATGTTTGACACTTTCATTTGGTTACTGAAAGAGTATACTAAGTACTTAAGTTTAAATGTATTTTATTGACAATTTGAATTTCCAAATCTGTTAAAAAGTCTTTGCTTAATCAATTTCTTAACTTCTTTAATGATCAACAAGGCTAAATATGTATTTATTTCTACAAACAAATGATTTGAGTTAGTTTTTAAAACACAAGTTAAAGTGCCAAGGTTGGTAATGCCTGAATATGTAAATAGTTAAATACTTACGGATAGCAAAGATAAAATATATTTACAATAGGATGATTCTGCATTATATGGTAAGCACAAGATACCAACGATGCTAGAACTAGCCCCAGCAGGATCAATCTGAAAACAAGATACAGATCACAAAATAAACCTTTATTTGTTCATTAATGATTTAAATAATAAAACACATTTCTTGTATTTGGCTTATATACATTTTTTTTAAAATACTAACTGGCTAATTCACCACTGTATAGGTTCAGCTCCTCTCCTTATAGTATGGCAAAGTTTTTAATGATTATTTCATTCAATTGTCACATGCTTGTTATCAACCAACAAAGTTTGGCATCTCTTGAGATATCACTTCATTACCACTGATAATACTGAAGAAAATGATTTTATTGGACAAAACATTAGCTCATTATTGAACTATAACAGTATCGACATGCAGTGATTAACAGGCAGGAAACCATTGGGTATTTGAATGTTTTTCCTGTCATTTACAAATTCCCTGCAGTATATGTGGCGGGCTATAATACTCTGGACTGGACTACACTACGGAGGGGATTTGGCATGGAGGTCCGAACTTGGTCTATTGTTCCTATGCCCCAAGTAGGGCACCTCCAGGAGGAAGGATGAGCCAAGACAGTGCTGAAGGCAGAATCCCAACACTTTACCAGATGGAAACTTCCCGGCAGGCAGTACAACCAGCATCCCACCCTACTGTGATCTGGAAACAGTCCCACCCAACCAGTTTCGGAGATCATCCTGTCATATAACACTGAGACACCTGCCGACACTACTACCCTGAAAGAGTCCATCAGATGTGAGATGATGTGAAATAATGGAGATGAAATGGAGGGACAGGAAATTTGGGGGATGTAATTAACCTATCCAGCATTTGCCTCGTGACCTAGGCAAACCCCCCAAAAAACTCATGAGTCAGGTAGGTCAGTAAAAGGAATTGAACCTGGATCTCCAGAACGCGGGTCACAGACAAAACTGCCTAAATCATCCCGCTCATCAGTTATAATTTTCTAGTATGCTTGTTATGAATATAAAAATGTTATTTAAAATTAAAAGAAAACAACACACCATATCAATTTCTCCTTAGACCATCTATAATGAAAACATAAATGCAATAATAGACTAACATTGTTCACAACAAGCAGTGTGCTCATGTGTGACCGTAAAAAAATTATGATCATTCTTTATTGAACAGCCTTCGTAAATCTCATGAAACATAAAATTCCTTAACTGTTCTAAAATATTTCACTTACTATGCATTTTTACTAACAATCAATACCTTTTTATATATTATTAAAATAAAACAAACCTCAGAAGCTGTTGAAGGATTGGCCATACTGACGCTGGGCTCCAACTCATCACTATCCTTGAGAGTGCACAGTACACCAGACGACGGCCAAGAATAGTTGCAATGAAACCCACCAAATAGGGGTCAATAAGATAGAAGTTCTGTAACAACAAAAATAAAAGAGCATTCTGATAACATAGCTTATTACTCAATATAATTTTCTAGTTTGTTAATAGATCCTCCAATATGATTTAAAGCTAAAGGGTGTAAATAAACGAGAAAGTTGGATTACAGGGTAACATTTTTCTCCCTGGGATTACAGATTTTCTGTTCCATCATAGCCATTATTAATTTGATATTTCATTTTTATTCTAGTACCACAGCTTTTGAAGATTCTCTCAGAATTTGTAGCATATCTTTCCTCTGATTTATACTTACAAAAGTTGAACTTTCCAAAAATGTGCAGATATTACTTCTTCAATGAGAATCTGAGAGACATACACCATAGGTGAATAAGCTAAAATTAGTTTTCATTCTGTAACAAGACAGGTTTTGTAATTTCATTTTCCAGTAAGATTGTGTGTCTCTCTTTTCTTTGTTGCATTTATGGACTGTTGTAATTCTCAGCATCCCATTCCACGAGGGCGGTTCAATAAGTAGAGTACACACCAGATAGGAAGTCGTATGACAGCACATGCGCACAGGCCACCAGTCCAGTGTAGACCTCACCTCCATTTCTCCGTTTCAACCACAAGGAATGTCAGTACAGGCAGCCGGGGAGGAAAGTGACAACTCTCATTGACATTTCCAACCCCTTTCATATCCAAATTACCCCTCACCGGAGGACTTCCTATTTGGTCCATACTCTATGTTATGAAGATACCAGTATTTTCAAACACAAATTATTTCTCAACATAGTCCCCTTTTAGGGATGTACACTTCTCCAAAAGCTCCTACCATTTTAAACCCTCCAAAAAATAAGCATTGTCAAGCTCTGCAAAATATGCCTCTGTCTCCAAGATGACCTCAGCTGATCTAAATTTTGCTCCTGCAAACCATTTCTTCATGTTTGGGAAGAAATCACAGGAAACTAGGTCAGGAGAATATGGGGATGTGGCAGCAATTCATGCAGTTTGGCAACAGCAACTCTGGATGAATGCGTGGCATTATCATGGCAAAACAGAACTTTCACCTAAGCCATAAGGGGCCATGTCTCCTTCAGTTTCTTGTCGAATTGGGCCAATAATTCACTGTAGTATGCTCCAGTATTCATTTTTCCTTTTATCTTTTTTTCGCATCCCGAAAAATTCTCACCATCACTCTTCCAGCCAATGGGGCCATCTTGTCTGCTTTGGAGATGATTCTCAGAAAGCAACTCATTGTTTTGATTGTTGCTTGGTTTCTGGAGTATAATGATGAATCCAGGTCTCATCGACAGTGACAACTCAATGCAAAAAGTCCTTCGGATTTCACTTGGACAGCTCCTAACACAGCTTTGAAGTTGAAGGCAGCACCCGTTTATTGTCTACTGTGAGCAAACACAGGCCAACAGCCCGCCTTGGTAGCGTGGTGGTAGCATGTCTGCCTCACGTTCAAGAGGTCCCGAGTTCGAATCTCGGTCAGGGTGAATTACCTGGATAAGGTTTTTTCCGGGGTTTTCCCTTATCCTGTAACATGAATGTCGTGTAACTCTAAGCTCCATGGACCCCGGACTCATTTGAGCATCATTTCGTCCATTCCATTCATTGTCCGATATGACTTAACGTTGGAGGACGTAAATTACAAAAAATCGGGCCAACAGATTTCTTGTCATACAAAATAGAATTGCCATTTCTGTCAATACTGGCCTCTGCCACTTCCGTGAACTTTTGTTAAATGGTCAACAAGGATCATATTGTGGACTTTTTCCAATGACTTCCTCAGTAACAACATCTGCAGCATGTCCTGGGCACTCCTTGTCAAAAACGGATGTTCGACCACCTTTAAATTTGCTATACCAATATCTGTTGACATTGAAGGCAAAGGTCTCCTTATATAGCATCCAATTTTGCTCTTATCCCCTTGTAATTTTCCCATCTAAGAGTAAAAAGCAAATCACCTAACAATACTGCACTTTTTCCATTTTAACAAAAGCATATTGAACTTATTGATATGTCTGTAAAATCCAAACTAACCTATGAATCAGCACCAGATTTGTTTTTATCAATGTGTAACAAATGACAGTACATGATGCTACAAATGCAACACCATATATTTTGAAACATGGGTACTTATGGAACAGCTCTCGTATATTGGACATGTAAGATGCTGACCGTGAAAGCCTCAGGACATATATCCCAGATTCTCTGATCAAGCGATATCTCACAAAACCACTTACTGATATTTACAATTCCTCACTCAAAGCAGGTTGCTTTCCAAATGTATTTAAGATAGCTCAAGTCAATCTGTAGCAGGCCTATTCTTAGATTTAATGAAAGCATTTGATACAGTTGATCAAATTGTATTAAAGAAGCTAGATGATTATGGTGTTAGAGGACTAGCTAATAGACGGTTCGCTTATCTTGAAAATAGGTTCCAAATGGTTGAATTAGGGGTTTGCTCAAATCCTGCTGTTATAGTATCTGGCATTACTAAGGGATACATTTTGGGACCAATCCTACTTCTAATTTATACCAATGATCTTCCATCTTACCTATTACCAATCAATAGTGTTCTCTTTGCAGATGATACAAATCTTTATTTTCAGAAATAATGATGAAAGATTCATGCAGGAAGAAATCAATTATACCATTACAGAATTAGAGATATGGATGACTATTAAGCTTTTCATAAATATCAGTAAGACAGAAACTTTTAAATTCAATCAATAACTGGGAGTTGATAATCCTGTTTTAGTCTCAATATTTAATATACTGGTAGGTGAAAAAATGTACACCAAGCTTTTGAGAATTGCTGATTTCCAGCTCAACTGGATAGAGCATGTCAACTTTCTAGCCAACAAATTAAGTCATGTAATGTTATGCTATAAGGGTGCTATAAAATGTGTAATTTAGAGGTCTTAAAAAGTGTATTTTAGCTATTTATACTCATATTGAAATATAAGATCCCCTTTTGGATCTTCCAATAACTGCACTAAGGTGTACCCCCCCCCCAAATATATATATATATATATATATATATATATAATTTATTTTATTTATTTGTACAGTTTCCTTTACAATTTCAGCACCATAAAATTTAACACTGATCATGCTGTAGTTTACCCCCTGTACAAATACATGAAATTGCTGACTCAAGATTTACTTGCTGACTCAGGTCCCCTGGCTATAAGCCTTCAGTTTTCCTGAGCACTTTGGTGTCTTTTCTTCTTGAACTTTGCTTCTTTTATTCTAATCCACTTCTCTCTTATCTTATATAAGAAATCTCCTATACATCTATTTTTCTTTTCTCCCATCCCTGTTAGCATGTGTACTGCCAATATCTCTTACACTGTCCCATTTCTCATCCTAAATTTTTCTCCTGCAATTTGTTAACTCTTTCCATTCTATCAGGTAATGAACAGTGCTCTCTTCGTCTCCACAAAATTCACATCCCCGCCTCATTACTTCTCAACCCTTTTAAGTATAATATTCCTACTCTCATCCATGCTATGCCTTCTCTTCCAGTTTTGCCACATTGATCTATATATTTTTCCCTAACCCATCCTGTCTTTAATTGCTTATAAATTTTCAAAGATTTCCTTTCTTCTATACTTTCCCACATCTCTTGCCCATCTAAGTCTTGTACTCTAATTCTCGCTTCCTTCTAAAAACCACTATAATAATAATAATAATAATAATAATAATAATAATAATAATAATAATAATAATAATAATAATAATAATAATAATAATAATAATAATAATAATAATAATAATAATAATAATAATAATAATAATAATAATAATAATTAATAGTAATAGTAATAGTAGTAGTAGTAGTAATAATAATAATAATAATAATAATAATAATAATAATAATAATAATAA
This sequence comes from Mantis religiosa, assembly GCA_030765055.1. Classification (NCBI taxonomy): domain Eukaryota; kingdom Metazoa; phylum Arthropoda; class Insecta; order Mantodea; family Mantidae; genus Mantis; species Mantis religiosa. Next base: position 14,124,591 of record CM060947.1, on the reverse strand, counting down.
TAATAATAATAATAATAATAATAATAATAATAATAATAATAATAATAAGTTTAATCAAACAAGTGAACCAATGTACTCCAAATAAACATTTTTTTCTGATCTAAAACTTCTACCCTTACCGGGTATTTATATCTTAGATACAGTTTCATTCATTATGAAAATAAAAGCATCTTTAAGCTTAACAATGAATACCATTCATACAGTACATGAATAGCAATATCAATCCATCTCCATCCGCCTCGGTAGCATGTCTGCCTCACGTTCAAGAGGTCCCAAGTTCGAACCTCGGTCAGAGTGAGTTACCTGGATAAGGTTCTTTCCAGGGGTTTCCCTTATCCTCTAAGCTGTTATCAACAGTTTAACTTACAGGCTGGTTAATGTACCTTTAAACAAGATAGAATATAACAAAGAGTACAATAACATCATTCACTTTGCAGAATACAATGGATACAGTGCTGAATTGGTCAACAAGAAAATAGATATTCAAAAGACAACTAAGATGCAAACAAGTAACTACTCTCTCCCCAATTAGCAATGAAACCTCATACAGAAAATTTACGTATCATCCCAGAGCTACACACCTTTTCCAAAAAGTCTTCAAAGAACACAATATTACTTTGGCCCCACAGAACAAATTTAGTGTACAACACCTTTTGAAATCACATAATACAAAGGAGATACCCACAGGCAGAAAATCAGGAGTGTACCGCATAAATTGCAAGGACTGTGACAAATTCTACATTGGAAAAACAAAAAGGAACGTGAACATTAGGCTTAAAGAGCACTTTAGGAACATAAGGAATAAAGAAATAGATAAATCGGCGGTAGCGTACCATGTTTAGAAGGAAAATCATGACATAGAACGAGAAATTCACTTACTAAAAAGTGTCCAAGGTCCAGCTGCATTAACCACGTGGGAAAAAATCTTTATAAAGAAATATGAAAGTAAATTGTTTAATTTCGATACTACCTTTGAAGACAACCCCAATTTCAAGTTCATCAAGATACCGACAGAGACGCACCTATCACCTCCGAGGAGTTCACTGAACCGGCATCCATTAGTTGACAACAGCTGATGATGTTAGGAAGATCCTAACGAAACGCGTTCTAGGTAAATACTAGCAATAAATGGAGCATAGATTATTAGTTCGACTCAAAATTGTATTACACTGAGTATTCCTACTTTTATATGAGGGCTGTTCAATGAAGAATGATCATAACTTTTTTACGGTCATAATTTTTAGCACTAAAATTCAATCTTATTATATTCTGTTAGCCTAATGTGAAACAAACACACCGTAGCAGTTTCATTGTTGGTACTCCTGGTTCTTGCCTGTGAGAACCAGGCAAGTTCAGACATGTTCAGTATCACCTACCGCTGCAATGGAGGTAACAGGCAGTTAAAGTTGATGTAAGAGGAAGATCCGAAGTTTCTTTCAAACATAATCACTGCTGATGAAACTTGGCTACATCATTTTGATCCTGACAGCAAACAGCAAAGCACAGTGTGGAAATCTCCTTCATCACCAACCCCCAAAAAGCAAAAGTGGTTGCTTCCGCTGGGAAAGTTATGGTCATCTCATTCTTTGATATTCATGGAATGCTTTATCAGCATGTTGTACCTGCGCACACATCAGTAACTGGACAATACTACAGGGATGTCCTGAAAACATTGCAAGTCCATATCAGGCACAAAAGACCACATTTCCGTGAAGCAGGCTGGATGCTGCACCACGATAATGCACGACCGCATATTGCCAAAGTTGTTGTTGAATATCTTGCAAAAATCAACGTGAAGTGCATCCCTCACCCTCCCTATAGTCCGGATTTAGCCCCATGTGACTTTTCTCTATTCCCTAACTTGAAGAAACTACTTCGTGGGAGGCATTATCCATCATCAGAAGCAGTGGTGAAGGCTGTGGAGGAAATTTTGAAGGATCTCTCAAAATGGTTTCCAGCATGTCTTTGAAGACTGGCAGAAACACTGGGACAAGTACATCGCATTCAGGGGAGACTATTTTGAGAAGGACCATCAAAATTATGAGGATAAGTAAAGGTACGTGATCATTCTTTATTGAACAGCCCTCGTACAATTGCTTCTTTGCTTTTTATGTCCAATACCATGAAAGTAATAGGTTACAATTAAATTGGCTAAGAACACTTTATTTATGAGAGGAATAACGGTTCCACTTTTTGTTTTACTTCTCAAATTGACATTATTGATGAATAACTGCATCTTCCTGTTGTAAGCATCATCCAGACTGATTTTATTAGGCATATGGCATCTTTCTGGGATTGACAGCACAAAAGCATAGAATAAACTATGCTAATAACTTCTGCTTCGCATATAGATCTTATTTTGGTATGCCTGTGGCAGATCAAGACAAGAACTGGGTACCATATGTTGTATGTGGGAGTTGCAGATCTACTCTTGAGGCCTGGTATAGAGGACAAAACAAACATGAAATTTGGTGTACCTAGGTTTTGGCAAGAACCAACAGTTCACCTTTCCACTACTATTTCTGTGTTACTGACTTGTCTCTTAAAGGATGTAAGAAAACCAATGTTTTTGCATATACAGACTTGGCATTACCTCTTAGGTCTATTCCACATGGCTTCCTATTCCTCCTCCTAAAATACTGAAAGAATGTGAAGACATTAGTGAATCAAATACCGAAATCGACCATGTAGAAGACTTCTGACACGATGAAGATGCTATTCCTCACTACCCCCACACAAAATGAGTTAAATGACTTGCTCAAAGATCTAAGACTTACAAAATGCAAAGCAGAAATCCTATCATTAAGACTAAAGCAGTAGAACCTATTGAGTAAGACATTTCCAGACTGTTGGCCAGAAAAATATGAAGTGGGAACCCTTTGTGGAGCAGGGAATAATATTAATATCTCCCCTCCATATTAAGCTTGGGCTCGTCAAGCATTTTGTAAAGGTACATCAGATGCAATGAAGTACCTCCAGAATGTGTTCCCCTAACTACTCCCAAGTGAAAAAATTACTTTGTGATAACACATTCATCAGCAAGCTTCTAGCAAAGAAAGACCTGGTAGAGCTTTGGGGATGTAAACGGTTTCCTAGGTAATCACAGAATGGAAAATTACAGGGATGTGGTAGATGGTCTTTTGAAGAACTACAAATCAGTGGGGAGCAGAATGTCTCTATAGTTGCAATTACTCCACTCGCACCTGGATGTTTTCAAGTCTCACATGGGTGCATATTCAGAGGAACAGGTTAAAATGTTCCACCAGGACTTACAATTGTTTGAAGGAAGGTACCAGGGGCAACGAGTGACTGTGTTGGTGTATGTTATGTCATCGTGCTGCTTTCAGGGCTGTACAAAGTTTATTTCTACTGGAAATAAAGAGCATTTTGAATTTCTGCAAACTAGACTTATAATTTTACGAACCCACAAAGTCACAATATTGATTTATAGCTAAATTATAATTATTATAGCAATGGTCCTCTAGTGTCTATCTTTAATTTTCTGATTGTATATTCTAAGGCTACATTAAAAGGACCAGGTTTCAGTTCCATATAAATAATAACTAAACACTAGTAACACAACTTCACTTATCTTATTTAACTCTTGGGGACCGGTTTCAAAGCAAACATCTGCTTTATCCTCAGCCATTCAGCTTGACACTCACCCACTAACTGACGGACTGACCTTGACCACTACCGGAGTTTGAAGGATAGCTCCTTATCTAACTGCCATCTATCGGGGACAACACAAACTTATTGATGATGTCTATAGGAGGGATATCAAAATTCATTACGCGATCCTTATTTTTCAAAATAAATATCTTCTCCCAAACCATTAAATCTATCGGTTCCTTCAATTGTTTCAATAATTTAACTTCTGGATTTACTTCATGATTATATGACCAAAAATGATCAGCTACTGCCGATTTCTCGGTCTGTTTATATTTAATATTTCTAAAATGTTCTTTCGCTCTGGTTTCTAAATTACGCTTGGTTCTACCAATATAGATCTTATCGCATTCTAAACAGTTAACTTGATAAATACCAGATTTTTTGTTGTCTGAAATTTTGTCTTTTTTAGAAAACTGTAGCAAATTCTTTATACTGTAATTATTATGAGGTGCTAGTATTATACCCACTTCTTTGAAAATTTTTTGGAACTTTTTATTTGCCCACGGATGATAAGTAAATTTTTTGAAAATATAGTCCTCTTTTACTTTTTTAAGAGTGGAAACATCATTAACATTTTTTTGATATTTAAATTTTTCCATTCTTCTGATGATAAAATCTTTATTAAAGCCGTTAATTAAAGCAGTGTTTACAATATGTTTATATTCCGCATTAAATTCTTCTTCATTTAGAGGTATGTTTATCAATCTGTAAATCAAACTATTAAAAACAGCAAATTTGTGTGACATAGGGTTAAAACTTTTATTTTTGATATAATTATCCGTGTGAGTTGACTTTCTATAGATGCCAAAACTTAATTTATTGTTATTTTTCATTATTTTTAGATCTAGAAAGGGGATGTAGCCATTGTTTTCAATTTCTATTGTGAACTTGAAGTTCCATATGTTTCAAAGTTACTATAACCGGAAAATTACTTACCTGGAAATTTGTGTGATAGCTGTGTAACTTTCCAGATAAATAAACATTTTAAACAAGTGGAGGAGATATTTTCTGGATGGAGTCATAGGGCCATCACTCTCACAATTCAGAAACATTACTTTATAGCTGAAGTAAGCACCATATTGAAAAGCAACTAGATATAAACTAATGCCCACTGAAATGATCAAGATTGCAAAATGAATGTCGCCAACATTGGAAAACATTAAAGTTTAGCTACTCTAATGTTTTGGCTATGCTTTCCCCAACTGCTTCACTCCTCTGCTTACATAAAAACATCCCTCGACTACGCTTTGCAGTTTAGAGCCCTCAATATCCCAACTACACTTTGAGGTTTAGGATTCTATAATGCATACCTTCCACTATGGTGTGTAAATGTTGACAACAGCTGAAAAGCTGCAGGAATGTTCCCATAATGTCTTAGGTGGAATGTGTGCATTGTCTGCATATGCTGACTGCCATGTTTTGTAATTGTTGAATTTTAAACTAAAATGCTAATAGTTACACAGAGGTTATCAGGGATGTTCAGTATTTTTTATGATATTTGCTTATTTATTTATTAAAAGAAAGATATAATCTGTGTTGTTTTGTCAATTTCAACTTTGAAATAAACAGACCATTAATCCAGGGCTGAGGTCAGTTCATCTCCTTGTGTCATTCCCTTTGTAATAAGTAGGGAGCAGATTTATAGGTACTAAAAATGTGTGAACTAGGCATGCAAAAAGGCACTAAAAATGGGCAAAATAGGCACTTAAATAGGTACTAAAAATTTGCTGAATAAACACTTAGAAATACACAATTTTAGTAAATGGCTCTTAAAATGCACTATAACAAAATGACAATCATCGCAACATATGCTGCAACAAATTCGCTAAATGCATACTATTTTGCAGTTCCCTAGGTGAAATAGTTCTACATTTATTCATAAATGTCTCCATAGCAAGTTAAAATAACAGATATTGTCGTATAATCAAAATAAATATAAATCCACTTCACTAAGTAAGAACCATAATGTGCAGAAATGTGTGGAGTAATTAACTATGTCAAAAAACAAAAACATGAGTCTTTGTGGGCAGTGGGGCGTGCCATAAGGGTGAAAATTGAAATATCTGAAGCTTTTGTTAGATTTGTTTCAAATGTATACCATTTATTTTTGTGATCACTCAAGAATGGAATAATACCAAGTTTCAGCTTTCTAGTTACAATAGCTTCTGAGGAATTAACAGTTTATGTCTAAATTACAGGCGATTTTCAAAATGTCCCACATATTGTAATTTTAAAAATTGATGCTTGGGGTGAAAGATTCTGCTCTCATTTTAACCCATTAATGACCTGTACCTATGTGAAATATTTGTCTTTGCCATATCAACGAAGGAAAAAAATAATCATACCTATTTAACAGTTTTTATTTTCCTAAGCGTTTTCAGTAAGAAGTAAGCATTATAATGCTTTTCAATATATATAACAAAAACACAACAAATGTAAATGGGTAAACTTAATATTCAGTTACCCTTACAGACATGTTTAGAATTTCATACAGATTAATATATAACTGCATCCTGTGGAACATTTTGAAGTTAGGAAAATGTAGAAAATATGGAATCTGAGAAATCTGAGGTTAAAATTACATAATAGCAGCTACGATACAGGTTTAGTTATTTAAATGCTCATGTGACATTTTCTGTAGAGCCACGAGAAAAAGAAAGCTTTATATTATTGAAGTATGTCTATATTCTATCACTGAGAGAAAACTTACCGACATAGACAAGTGAGGTAAATGGAAATTTCTAGTGACTTCTTGACTGATAGAGGTTATTCGGATTTTTGGTTTGTTTTAGAAATATCTAGAATTGATCAATGAGGTATTTAAGAAGGCGACGACTCGCCAAGAGTCAGTCGCGAGAGTCGTGAACACATGTTGTGTAACAAGAGAACAGCTGTAGAGTGTTGTTGTAACAAGAGCTGATGTAATCAGAACACTGTTATTGTCATCGACCTTGGAAGATTGTGTTGTATATGTGATGTAATATTGTTACGTGAGAATTGAACAGTGTATTTCTATGGAAATAAAGAACATTTAGAATTTCGGCAAATTGGACTTTTAACTCTACGAACCCACAAAGTCACAATATTAATTTTAAGACAAAAAAGACTAAATTTGGCATTAATATAAGTTTTGGTCCAAGTTGCACAGATGTGTCTCCTTAATAAACCCCTTTTTGCATATCTAATGTGCAGCAGTAAGAAATTTCTCTCCCCCAGAAACTTCAAGTTGAAACCAACAATGGAAAAGCTGTTGTCACAAATTACAAGCAGAAGAAATTGGCTAACAAGGCAATTTTAGGCACTAATAAGCAGAATAGGCACAAACATATGAAACAGGCATTTATAGGCACTATAAACTAAGAAATTAGGCTAATAATTGCAGGAAACGTGTTTATAACTTAAAAGCTTATGTTTCTGAACAAAGGAATAAAACAGGCAAATAGGGCAGAATCCACCCCCTAGTGATAAGATCCTTCAAGATCCCTTTTCTCATTAGTGTTTATTTTAATGTTCTGAGAGCTCTGTTGTAATTAGTATTATAAAGAGGATATTTTACCATCTAACCTACATCTTTCTACAAGTTCTTACCTGGATATGTTTTAACATAAGGGATCATGCAAGATTTTGTAAATCATGCTTCCAACACCATATATCTAACCCTGAAAACTCAGGTAAAAAATGGGAGCTTATATGTAAATGTCTTACCATTGCATATCTGGTATACGAGTGAGGGAGCCACCATACAGTCTTATAAAGATGCAGAAACTGCAGAAATGATGTCATGCCTGTAAATATGAACATTATGCCTTCAAACATAACATTGCTATCTTGTGGCATGTGTGGAATTGGTATGTGTTTTGGCAACATTACTCTTGAAGTTGTGCTGCTATCTGCTGCCTGACCTGGTATCCTGTAAACAAACCATTTACAAACCAATTTAAGCAGCTTAACAAGTAAATAAATCTAAAACTGGAATAGTTCAGAAATGCATAGATCTTTATGAAAGAATCAGAAGGTAATAGACAAAAAATTAAGGGGCTAAGAGGGGACTTTGTAATTTGTAATTTATTTCTCATCTTTTCTTTTACATCATCAAATGGAAATACAAAATCAAGATTACAATTATAAAATCCATACTGGAAAATGCCATATATTCCTAAATCCTGAAAATCCTACCATGTTGCTTGCCATTGAATAATAATTCGGTCCCTATACACCTAACCCTAGGTTTGTGTATTGGAGGCCCTCTACTTCTTTTCACACTTTTTGCTATTTCACCTATCCTAATGTACATTTTTGTCTTAATTGTTCTTAGCCATCCCTCTTTAACTTTCCCTAAATAATTCCCTATATGTCTCCTGTTCTTTTCCCCTTTTACTGACAAAATTTTTCTAATTACTACTTCACCCCCAAATTGTCCCATTTACATAGCCAAGCCTGCTCTCTCCATATCTTTGTTTGACTACAATATAATATACAATGGAAATCTGCATTCTCTTCTCCACAAAATGGGTATTTATCTAGCTCCCTCTCTTGACCTATACCTTTCAAGTTTCTTACTCCTATTCTCGCCCTAACTTGCTACATATATCTATATATCCTTCCCTCCCCTAGGTTGTTTTTATTTCTCTATATAATCTTAGTGAGCTTTTGTCACTTGTATTGGCGAAAATGTCTTGTCTGTCAATATCTCCTAATCTTAGCTTAACTTCTTTCCAGAAGCCTTTATACCCATACTATGCATTTATCCAAGAATGACCTATACCTATCTGCTACAACACGTCATTCATTTTATGTACCCAAGACCCACCTCAGTTACTTCTCCTTTGAATATGAAAACATTCTTTAATAATATTGCTATCTTCCAAGTTAGCGATTCTGTATAGATATTTCATTGCCCTTGACAAGATTTTAATTTTAGTAAAAAGCCTACCCAGTTCCAATTGTGCTGCCCCATTAGGTGATGCTATCGTAATCCCAATATATATTTACAAAAGGATCTATCACTCTATCAGTCTCTTTCCAAGCCTCATCTACTCCCCATACCTCCGATCCATGTAACATTCTATTTTCTACTACTGCTGTATAAATCCTCTCCAACCATTTGACATTTATATCTGACAGTTTACTGTAGCATGATCTTATCACTTACTTATTGTAGTAAGTACTTGATTTCCAGGCTTCATCATTTGATTTGATTTGATTTGATTTATTGATTCATCCATTAAAACATGTACATGTTATAGGACACGTCAAATTAAAAACTAAGTACAATATTTATAATTAAGGTAGCTAACTAAATATTTACAAATTTAAAAATTCATCCACGCTGTAGAAGCTATTGGCTCTAAGGAAGTTTAATAACAATTTCTTAAATTGATGTTGTGATTCAATCTTTTTTATAGATTCAGGTAGCTTATTGTAAAGATGTAAGCCAGCATATGTGAAACTATTTTCATACATCTTTGTTTTGTGTGACTTCAGAAATAAATTATTCTTTGTTCTAGTGTTGTGTATATGAATTTCAGAATTTGTTTTGAATAAACTTAGGCTTGCTTTCATATGTACAAGAGTTTCATATATGTATATACTTGGCAGTGGTAAGATACCTGATTTACTGAAGTATGGCTTACAACTAGTTGTGCTTGAGACATCTGCTATGATTCTAATTATTTTCTTTTGGTATCTGAATACTTTTATACTGTCTTTAGAATTTCCCCAAAAAATTATACCATATGCCAACACACTGTGTATATATGAAAAGTACACTATTCTCCGAACTTTCAAGCTTGACATGCCTGTAATCGCCCTCTTTTTTTTTTTTTTTATTTTATTTTATCCATCGATCAGCAATTATGCTTTACAGATGTTTGTTATAAGATACATAGGAACAGGACACATAACAATGGAGGTAGCCATGAACGACTCCTCTAACTAAATGTGGAGGATAACTGTAACACAAATTGAGAACTTAAAGTCTGATGGTAGTAATCACGTGTCTGAGTCGTCTGTGCTGGAGACGTCACTTAGGAGAAGATCTTGGGGCAGTCTGCGCTTCAGGCGAGTTGGCTGGCGAGTGCGACAGCCGAGACGGTAGGTAACAGCTCCAGGGACCTCCTGGAGATGGTAAAAGAATGGACGTGCCAGGCGTCGGATGTATTGGTGAACGGGTAGAAGACCAAACTCATGATGAAGCTGCTGGTTTCGGATGAACCATGGAGCGTTTGTAACTGTACGAAGCACCCTGTTTTGTAGTACCTGCAGTCGGCGGAGATTAGTCTTACTGGTGCCACCCCAGACTGGAGCTGCATAGGTAAAAATGGGACGGACTAGAGATGTGTAAAGAAGCAGGGAGGATTCATAACCAAGTGAAGTGCGCCTGTTGAGTAGAGGGTACAGTTTTGATATCCGGGCAAATGCAAGCGTAACAGACCGACAGATGTGGGCGTTCCAAGTAAGTCGAGTGTCCAGTAACACCCCAAGGTATTTCACTGGCACATTGCTTGGTAACCATGAGAGCGGTTCCCCCAGCAGCCGTAGTGATGGAGGATCCCTATAAGGTCGTAAAGAGAAGATCTTAACCTCTGTCTTGTTAGTATTGAGGGAAATGCGCCAGTGAGAGAACCAATGAGCTAATTGATCTAGGGCAATTTGCAGTTTCTGAATGGCATGAAGAATATTGACGTGAGAATAATAGAGAGCAGTATCATCTGTGTATAACGCCGTACAAACTGGAGCTATATCAGGAAGATCATAAGTGAATATATTAAAGAGGAGTGGTGCAAGTACTGAACCTTGAGGTACACCTGCTAAAATAGGCCGTCGGGTGGATGTGAAACCAGCAATGCGCACCACAAAGGTTCTATTGGTGAGAAAACTTGCTATGATTTGTATCAGATAATAAGGGAGACCAATGCGATATGTTTTAAGTAGTAGTCCACTGTGCCACACCTTGTCGAATGCCTGGGCGATATCTAGGAATGCTGCTACGGTGTATTGCCTGTTTTCGAAACCTTGAATAATAGACTGCGTGATTCTGAGCAATTGGTGAGTGGTAGCATGCTTCGGGTGAAAGCCAAACTGAAAAGACGGAATTATCTGATTATGGATCAAAAAATGAGAAATACGTTGATGAATAATCTTTTCAAAAAGCTTAGAAAGTGTAGGTAATAAGCTGATTGGTCTGTAACTTGAGGGAAGATTTTTTGGCTTGTTGGGTTTGTGGAAGACTATAATTTCCGCATGTTTCCATGTAGATGGAAAATGGCCAATGCACAGAGCAGCATTGAAGATTGATGATAAATAAGCTAGGGTTTTGTTTGTCAAATTCTTCAGCACAACGTTAGGGATAAGGTCATGACCGGGAGACTTTTTAACGGGAAGACGATGGATAAAGCGGGACAATTCACGTGGAGTAGTGAACGAAATTCTGTTGTGCGCTGTAGGACGAAGTTGGTACTCAAGGAGTTCCCTGTCCACGGAAGAGGGAATATTAGAGTCAAGACAGGTGTTAGGCATGAATGTACGCTCGTAGTGAGTAGCTAGAGCGTCACACTTGGCAGCAGAGTCACTCAAAAGGGTCCCATCAACCTGAAGAGGTGGAATCACTGTTGGCTCTCGGAGAATCCTCTTAGTGATGTTCCATAAGGTATGATCTCCGGGACGGATAGTGGCTAATTGTCGCTGGTACTCCTGAAATCGGTGTTGCTCTAGTGCGGTCCGTACTTGTCGAATGAGACTATTTAATCTTTGGCGCAGCCAGGGTAGACGCTGACGTTGCCACAATCGACGGATGCGATGTTTCTCTTGGATGAGTTGAGTAATATGGATAGGCAAGGAGGGGAAATGGCGAGGTTGAGGACTGCGGATAGTAGAGGATCGTACACTGGAAGAGAGCGCAGAGGTAAAATGGTGAACGGCAGTGTCTATGGCATCCGCAGTACCCAGTTGATAAGATGTGTGGAGTGCAGCATCCAGGTGTGTGCGAAAGATGTCCCAGTTGACAAAACCATCGATGAGTCGCGGGATTTGTGGCAAAATATTAGGAGTGAGGTTAAATGTGACCAACACTGGACAGTGATCGGAATCGAACGCTGGCAGTGCAGAAATCGATGCAGGTAATCGTATATTGCGATGTACCCCAATGTCCAAAATGTCAGGAGCTACCTGTGGGTTGCCAGAATAGTAAGTCGGTTCTGTGGGAGCCAGTATGTGAAGACCAGTGGCATTAATAGTGTCAAACAGACACCGTCCATTCGGGTTTGTGACTCTACAGCCCCAAGAATAGTGCTTCGAGTTCAAATCCCCTAGCAAGAGAGTGCAGCTTTCTGCTGGGAAAAGGAAAGAGAAATAGTGAGTATTAAGCTTACTATTTGGGGGCTTGTAAGCACTCATTAGAACGAGATCGTTGCTATCGCGAAGAGAGAGTTTAACGCCCACTACCTCAAAACCGGGAATCACAGGTAGGAATATTTCATGATGAGTCAGAGAACGTTTAACTAGCACAGCTACTCCCCCAGAGGCGGTAGGTGCATTCCGATCAAATCTATAAATCTTGTAGCCTGGAACAGAGAAACGTTCATTCGGGAGAAGATGAGTCTCGGTGATACAGGCAGCATCTATACTGTGCAAGCTGAGAAAGGCAGCGAAGGAGGCACGTTTAGTGCGTATGCCATTAGCGTTCCAGTTCAGGAGAGTGAGTGATGAAAGAGATGGCCTATTACACGCCACCATTTCGGAAAATAGTTAGAAGAGCGTTTTGGAAACATTGTGTAAATTGCGGTAAGAGAGGAGTGAGGAACGTGGATAAAGAACTCAGAAGTTGAGTGAACAGGCTAATTAGCAGAGCCGAGAGAGATGAAGAGTCAGAGGGATCTTGTTGTGCAGTAGTACGCCTCGTCGAGGAAGCAGAAGTTACACTGGCATAAGTTGCTGGTGAAGAAGTTGGAGGTACTGGTGATACAGCTGGGGGTTGTAATGGTTGCTGTGCAGGATTGTCTGATTGTTGTAGGAGACGAGAGCGATGAGAATTCCCAGGCTGTTGCCTTGTGTTGCTATTTTGTGTTCTGAATTTCAGTTCTAAATAATGCCGACAACCTCGGTAGTTAGCTGGATGGTTTTCATGACAATGAACACATTGAGCTGGAGTGTCTCTCGGTTTAGTGCACTGTGAGAAGTGATGATTCTCTAGACAGCGAACACACCTCGGGGTCAGCTGACAATAGTTCTTTGTGTGACCGTAATTCTGACAGCGGGTGCATTGCGGTATGTCAGTGTTACGACGGCGATGTTCCACCTTAACAACACTGTAGAACAGGCGAGTTAGGTTGAGTATAGCTTTACCATCATCGCTATTTAACAATTCCACCGCACAGAGAGGAATGGGTTGTTTCGACCGATTCATAAGTCGAGTGACCTTCCGCACTGGGTAGTTCTGTAAGCACAGTTCGTCATAGATTTCCTTATCAGTGAGCGAAGGAGGGATGTCTCGGATAATTACCGAGAAAAGCTTATCTGTCGGATTTCTGTAAGTGTAGTATTCCTGTTGTATGGAGCTGAAGTATGTAGTAAGTTTACGGAAATCGTCAGAAGTAGAGGGATGAACCTTAAGGATAGACCCGCGAAGCTCTGTGTGAAATTCAGAGGTAACATTATTTTTTAGATCTTGTAATAGAAGTTGATAGTTACCAATGTTGCGCAAGCAAATTGGTGGAACTTTTTCCTTAGGTGTCTCGGAGTTGCTTGTCTCGTCCATGGCTGTGTTGTTTTCTAGTAGTGCGAAGCGGTTGTGCGTGGAAACAGAGTAAGCATAGCGCGAGGCACTTGTTTGTTCTGATGGGGGAGCTGTAGAGCGACGCTTACTCGGGCCAGCTGTGGCAGCAGCGTGTGTAGCAGCACGACTAGAGGTGGTTGCAGGTGAACTGTTAGATGGGGCAGTCTCATGCATGATAACGTCACTCGTAGTTTTAGCGGTAACTATAGCAGCAGTTGACGTGGTAAGATGTAATTGTGACGGGCGTAAGGGTGATTGACGCACTGGTGAATTAGGATTAAAAGTATTGGTGCGAGAAACCTGGGTTGGCTGCGTAGACACTGGTTGAGCTTGCTGTAGAGACACTGGTAACTGTGGGAATTCACTAGTGGTATTATAAACCATATCGATAGCTGAGCGTACTAGATGGCCGGTAGTTTCCGGCGTGAGAGACATAATAGGTGAGGAAAGAAAAGAAAAAAAAATAGAGAAAGAGAAAGAAACACACCTGTACCCAAAGGGCACTAGTACACGTCAGTAAAAGAACACTGTTTGCACTGATTGTGAAAATACAATTCACTAGAAGATATCGTATTCCACAGTTAAACACAGTTACACTGTAAACACTCACGGAAGCAGCGCGCACAAAACACGTCTGTCTGCCGCGACTGTCGGTACACGACTCTCGTAATCGCCCTCATTAACCCTTTCACCGATATGGACGTCATATGACGTCCAAGTTAAAAGGCCCCAAACCGATATGGACGTGTATAGACGTCCTGCGCATACATGCATTTAATGCGTATTTAATGATAATTCTTTTAAACCTTATGTTTTACAGTAAATTTAAATAAATTCTATAAGAAGTAAAAGCTTACCTTTAAAAGTTTTTTCTTGAATGGTACACCTCAAAACATGGATAAACACACAAGGGCACATCTCCACATTCACGGCAAATCGTACTAGTTTCCTTTCGGACACCTTTCTTGCGGCACACCAAACATTTTCTGAAGGGACGCGACTTTTTTGCTGTGGGTGGTATCCTTTTAGGAAAATGTTTTCCTTCAAGTCTGAGGGGTGCTGGGGTGGTGGATTTTTTACCCCCAGTATGGAGAGGTCTCTGAATTTTATACTGCTCAATTAGGCTGCGAGCTATTGATATGCGAAAGTCCAGGTACGTCATTGTCTTCCGTGGGTTTAGAGCTCTCCAAATTACTAAACAATTGTATATGGTTATATCCAGCTGGTGTAAAAATACTTTTTTATACCATTTGATTGTTTTTCGCAAAGAGGGATATGCGTGTAATACCTGATCTACTAGATCCACTCCACCCATATGCATATTATATTCCTGGATAATATCGGGCTTGAAAATTGACATTTTGTTACGAGCATCAATTTTTCCAGTGTCAATCATCAAAATTTTAGAGCTGCAATTGGATAATGCTGTAACAACCCTCCTGTCTTGCCAAGCAACATAGGTCAAGGGTGGGAGCTGATGCACCTGCATTTCTCCTCTTCTTAGAGCCTTCGTATTCACATCTTTTGGCAAACCAATACGATTTGAACGTACTGTTCCAATTGCATTTGTTTTTCTTTTGTGTAAGGCCATGAATAATTTAGGGGAACTGTACCAATTATCTAAATATACAGTCCTACCCTGATCAAGTACAGATTCCATCAGGTGCATTACTATGGAACCAGATAACCCCAAATCTTTTTCTCCGGTGTTATCAGTCCCTTGGCCAGTGTATATGCAGCTATTGTAAAGATATCCTGTTTTACTTTCACATACATCAAAACTCTTTATGCCAAATCTGGCCCTCTTTGTTTTGATGTATTGTTTCCAACCTAAACGGCCCTTCCAAAGCATCAAGCTTTCATCAACAGTGATCTTTTCACTAGGCACATAATTTTCTTTGAATTTTGAAATAATGTAATCAAAAACTGGTCTGATTTTGGATAGTTTATCATTCACATTTTCTGTGCAGGTGAAATGAAGGAAGCGCAAAATGGAAGTAAACCTGTTATTTGACATGCATTTCCCAAAAAATGGGGTAGCTAGCATGTCGTCTGTAGACCAGTACATGTCTAGCGTAGGTTTACGAATAACACCCATGAGCATAATTAGACCAAGTAGTCTGTAAATCTCATTCATTGTTACTTCTGTCCACTTCTGCAATCTACTCTTAGGTCCTAAATTGCCTTTAGAAATCAGGTCTTCCTTCACCCTACTCGCATATACATTTGTTTCCGAAACAATGAGAGACAGTAAGTCAGTAGTAAAAAATTTTGTGAAAATGTCAATTGGTTGGCTGTCAGAAGTTAGTTGAGTATGCGGTTGTACACCAGAGGTTGTGCTCGTGAACGTATGTCTATTAGTGTTAGAGTTATTTTGACACCTCCATAATGTTGATTCTTCACGAACACCTGTCGGAAATGAGTCATTTTCCTCCTCACTGCTACCTATATCCTCAACACCCCCCTCAAAATCTGAAAACTCGCCATCAATGTCCAAATCACTGTCTAACAGCAAAAAGTCTTCCACATTTTCTGATGTAATATCAGAAGCCCGCACTCGTCCTACACTAGCTAATTGATTTGCTACATTACTAGTTGAAGCCATGATTGCTCTCTATTCTCCAGATAAGATCTGAACCAATCTAAAGCTAACCCCCTTATGCCATATGAGGATAATTTTTCTAGTAAAAGTTTGTGATCAACCAGGTCAAACGCCTTTGTAAGATCTAAAAAAATGCCTATCCCTAGTTGTTTACTATCTAGTGTTTCATACACTTGTTCAATGAAATTCATCAGTGCAGAACTTGTTGATTTATTTTTTCGAAAACCATTTTGATTGTCATTAATTACTTTAAATTTTTCCAAAAAGCTTGTTACTCTTTTATACATTATTTGTTCGAAGATCTTTGCAAAAGTTGAAATTATGGAAATTGGCCTGTAATTTCCTACCTCCCCTTTGTTACCTTTTTTAAAGATGGGTTTCACTTTACCTTTTTTTTAACCTGTTGGGGAACGTCCCACTTGAAAGTGAAAGATTTATCAAGTACATCAGTGGTTCAATTACGAATAAGGAGCAACGCTTTATGACGCAGTTAGAGTAACCGTCTATTCCTACTGATTTCTTATTCAATTTTTTTATAACATCTTTAACTTCCTCAACTGTTACTGGAATTAAAAACATGCTATGTTCATTTTTCTTTACACTTAATCTTTCCTTCTTTCCTAGAGAATGAGTATTTAACAGTTTCTCCGCTACAGTTGAATAAAACTGGTTGAATAATTCTGAAATTTGTTTAGGATCACTTACTTTTTGGCCATTAATTTCTAGATGGTAATTTTCTTTCAATGTGGGTCCATTTTTTATTTCGTGCTTAATTACTTGCCATATGGATTTAGTTTTATTAACTGCTTTATTTATTGTTTCATCGTTATGTAACTTTTTGGCTGCTCTTATAACTTTATTATATATATAAAAATTATTTGTGGTTGGTTTATTGACACTCGTCACTTACTTTTTCATATATTTATGAGAGACTAGTTTCAAAGGCCCTGGCCTCCATTTTCAATCTCTTCCCAACTGAGCCAGGGCCTTTGAAACTAGTCTCTCATAAATATATGAAAAAGTAAGTGACGAGTGTCAATAAACCAACCACAAATAATTTTTATATTAATTTTGACGTCACTGTTACTAAATTCCTCCAAACACACATCATTTATTATATATATTTCGATATTTTACATAATAGGCCTTAAAATCCGGTGTAGTCTTGTTTTCCTTCATGAATCTGCTCAAGAATTTTAATCTATCACCAGATTTGCGGATTCCTGTTGTGATCCACTTATTACCTAGATTGTTCATTGCTACTTTAACCCTTTCACCGATATGGACGTCATATGACGTCCAAGTTAAAAGGCCCCAAACCGATATGGACGTGTATAGACGTCCTGCGCATACATGCATTTAATGCTCATGTAACGCCAATTATTTTAATCTTGCTGTTTTACAATAAATTTAAATTAGTTCTATAAGGAATGTAAACGTATCCTTAAAGGTTTCTTTTTGAATTGTACACCTCCAAACCTGGATAAACACCCAAGGGCACATCTGCAGATTCACCCCAATAATATTGGTTTCCTTGCGAACTTCTTTTTCGCAACACACTGCACATTTTCGAAATGGTTACAAGTTTTTTGGGTGTGGGTGGTATACTTTTAGGAAAGTGTTTTCTCTCAAGTATGAGGGATGATGTGGTGAATTTTGCTACCCCCTAGTATAAAGAGGCCTCTGAGTATTATAATACTCAATTAGGTTACGAGCTCTTTATACGCGCAAGTACAGGTAGATGAATATCTTTTACAGCTCTGAAAATTACTATACAACTGTGCATAGTTACATCCAGTGGTATAAAAATACTTTTTTTTTACCATTTAACTCTTTTCCGTAAAGAGGGATAGCTGGTAATAGCTGATCCGTATCACGCATATTTGACCCGCCATTTCCCCAAACAATGGAGTAGCTAACATGCCAGCTGTAGACCAGTACACGTCACTGCTACGTATGTCCTAAAGATCTCCTTCATAATCGTACAACAAATCTTCCAGATTTTCTACAGTAATATCAGAAGCCTGTACACATCATACCCAAGCTAATTTATTTGCTACATTACTGGGATAAGCCATGGTTAACATTGAAATTTAACAATTTCAAATGTGCCATACATTTAGCTCTTGATAGCCACAAGAAATCACTCTGAACAAAGAGACAGTATAAATAACTGAAATACAGAGCGAAAACTGCTGCATAAGGCTACTAGAAACCTTGGTTGAGAAACACTGTAATAACAGATGCTGACAGAGTTTTCATTCCAGTGTGTGAGTGTGTGACGCAACATATTCTCGTCATATTATCGCTTGGCATAGCATAAATAAACTAAACTTGAACCTGAGAAGTCGCTTACGTAGCTATACATACATACTATGGCTCGTATACACACAAAACAAAATGATTCACATATTAGGCGCGTTCGGCACAAAGAATGGCTTTTGCTACAGTGAAACAAAGTAGTGAAATTTCAACAATTTATTAATGTAGTCTCTACTTTATTGTTACTGTAGATTTATACTGCCTTTAATGAGTTTTAAACTAGTTTTTGTTTCGTTTAAATAACTTAATAAATACGGAAGATACGGAATTGTATTTATGATGCATTTTTACAGCATTTAACAATTTAAATGTCCTGTTCTGTTTATTGGGTATCCGTTGCCGGCCCCTGAAGGATTTAAATGGCCATCGGCGAAGCGGTTAACTATTGGTATGGCTGTTACAAAGTGAAAATCAAATGTGTCCAAAAATGCATTCATGGCATCCTTTAGATTTCGCTCAGTGTACACGCTTTCCCAAGATTCTTTACTTAATAGAAAATTTAGATAGCTTAGATTGTCATCATTAGCAAGTCTAACCTTTTTGAATATTTTTTTTTGCATTCTCTTTTGGGTTATGCTGATCTACTGGGACAACTAATTTTAACATTTGTGCGTAATGATCTGACAGGGCTGTGTCAAAAATCTGAATTTCATATTTCCACTTATTTATATTCAGCACTACTTGGTCAATCGCAGAATAAGACGAATTCGAGACACGGGTTGGTAATTTAACTATGTTTTCCATTCCATACATATTAAAGACATTTTGCAGCTGCTTTTTATTTGCGTTTTCTGTTAAATAGTTTATATTCACATCCCCTACTATAATTACAGATTTTTTTGTCTTTTTAAAGAAGTCTAAAATGATTTCTAAATTTTGAAGGAAAATTTTGGTATTGCTTGTGGGATTTCGGTACACACAAATAACAATTAGTTTGCTGTTTAATAGTTCACACATGCTGGCTTCAAAGTGTTCCTCCTGGTTTAAGTATTTAAACATAACAATCTCCCTAAATTTAACTGATTCATTTACATATATACATGATCCACCATTTTTCTTGTTTGACCTACAGAAGGAAGATGCTAGCACATAGTTAGGTATATTAAAATACTCAGTTTCATCTTCTCCCAACCAATGTTCCGTTAAACAAATTGCTGTAGAGTTTTTTAAAGCAGATGTTAATAGTACTTCAATATTACACTTTTTGTTCCTTAAGCTTTGGATGTTTTGGTGGAAGATTGATAGGTTGAATTTACTATTGTTACTAATTTTACAGCTAGTATTTACACCAGTATTTGTTTTCTCAGGAGGATTGCTATCAAAGCCTACATGCTTTTCACCTTCTTCATACGTTTCTAATTTACCCGACTTTTACATACTACACCTATTACATCTTTTATAGCTTCACTCAGTGTAAACGATCCTTTTCTGTTTAGATGTAGACCATCCTTGCCAAGGCACGAGTAGTCCAGCTTCTTGTCTAGGTCCACATAAATAGCTCTTAGAGCATGGCATGCCCATCTAATATTTTCATTAACACTATTTACATACCTATCACCTAAGTCACGCCTTCTCACTATACTGTTCACTACTAGTTTAGCATTTGAAAACTTCTTCTTGGTCGCACGTATAAGATTGTACATGTTACCCAGAATCTCTTCGGCATTCCGCGAGTTTTTTAGATTGTTTGTACCAACATGTAGCACAATCACTTCGGTATCTTCTGGTCTTCCAGTGATGCTGGGATCATTGAGTTTACCACACATTTGCTGCACATTTATTCCACTTAGAGACCTCAACTTAACCCCATCCACATTTACATGTTTAATAATAGAATCCCCAAGCACTAACACTTTGCATTTTTCCGTTTCCGGCTTGTCCGTTCCTTCCCCTTCATGTTTCCTGATTTTGAGGTTAGGGTTAATCCACTTGAATTTGGAGCTTACTGCTGTTTCTTTCTTCTTTTTCTGCAGACCAGTATTTGCAGTGAGTCCTTCATCAACGGAAAGCTGAGATTCACTATCGAATGACGATAGCAAAGTAAACCTGTTGCTTGTAGGAATAGGCTCCTTCATTTTCATCACAATTTTATTTGAGTCATCTCCACTATTATGTCATTATCCACTATTATATTAATTGATGGAAATTAATCATTCCTCCATACTAGCCGTGTATAGATAGTCAAGCTGAAAAATTCAATGCCATGATTGGGATCTGAACCACAGATCTCCCAGTTTCCATCCAGTCGCTCTTAACCTTTGAACTACCAGGCCAATCTGCCATCATATTGTAATTTGGGGGAGATTGATTATAACTAATAGAGTAGCAGTAATGGGTAGTGATATTTATGCCACCCTATATTTAGTCTATGAGATGACAAAATCATTGCTTATACAAGGAACCCTAGTGGTTTACTGAGAAAACATGCAAGTCAATTGGAGAATTTAATGTTATGACAGCACATTGGCCCTGGTAGCTCAAAGGTTACGAGTGACCGGACGGAAACTGGGAGATTCGTGGTTCAGATCCCGGCCATGGCACTGAATTTTTCATGTGTCAGGAAATATACGATATTATAATACAAAATATCTATTTGTGTATCAAGTAGACTAAAACTTTTGTGTTCATGCTGCATTCAATTATATCAAATTAAATATATAAATGTAATATAAGTGCTGTATAAATACAAAAGGCATAGTCCTTTGTTAACATTTCCACAGCTGTCTTGAATCCTAACCTATGAACCTTACCGATGCTTCTTAGGAAACACTACAATAGTGGATGCAGATATAGATGGTAGTACTTATTCTGAGAGCTCATTTCTAAGTAGCAAACTTGTGACTGAAAATATGGATAAAAATCTCAAAGAAATTTTAGGTTAGCCTCTGGTTCCCAAGGTTGTGTTGAAACACAGTGGAGGTCAATAGAGTTTCTGGACATAAAAATCCATAGCATGGCTTCCTTAGAAAGAGAAGTAAAGATGGTGTTCCTATGTCATAAATTTACAGCATGTAAATGAACCAGGTTGAAGGGGCCTCTAAGTAAAACTAGGCAATTTTTACATCTGAGAACTGATACAAATGTTTATGGGTGTACACAAGTTCCCCGTTGGAACGCCAATTTGATGCAAATATAATATAATGGCGAACACAGAAGTCGGCAAGCAATGAGGTTTCTCTCAGGGTATGCGTGGATGGGTGTGAGAAGGAAATTTTACAACACTGGAATGCCCGTCTCCAAGTTATTTATTCACTGCTTCTCCTTTTCAAACCTCGAAATGGAAGCTGCCGACCGAGGGTTACCAATCTCGGTTTAGAGCTATTGAATACTAATTGTTTATTACTAGATAAATTTTTGATGACCCGTCAAATATTCAAGACAGAACAAGTTGACCGCTCTAATAGGCTTCACGTCTCAGACTCCTCTCTTAGCGGCTGCACGCCGAAGAACCTGATCGGCTTCACGCCGAAGACTGTTTATAATGGCTTCCTAGCCACGAACTGTCCCCATCGGCCTTATGCCGAAGAGTGCCCCCTGACCACAGCTGCGCGTGTGTATATCTCTAACTTTCCCTCTCAAAATTCCTTTTCAGACAAAATCCCTTTGTGGCTGTTTTGGTCGCCATTGTAAATGAACCAAAGAATTCCCTATTCATACACGTCAAGTGACAATTCCTTTAGAAACCTTCTAAGGACACTGCTTCTTAAATGGCTTTGTTACACACTTTCCCCAACTCAACTGGCCTTGCCCTGGTCTTGACAAAGAACCAACATTCCTTTGACATCTATCATGACTGCTTTTGGCAAACCATAATTTCGGTATCAGAACTAAAGCAGTTGAAGAGTGCCCTATACAGAAAACACTCAATTTCAATTGAAAATCTATTTGATTCTGTCTGATGCTGCCTCTTGATAGGTAATAGTGGAGAGATCACCAGTGCAACTCATTGTTGTTAATGTGGACATTTATTATAGGGTCCATGAAATCCAAGCTTGATTTACAGTTACATGGGCTGAAAACCCCCAACCTTTAAGCCATTGTATCCACCTCAGTAGTTGCTGTGGACTATGCTAGCAAACTCCATCTCTAAAATTAGTGGGGCATACTGTCATCTGTACTACATTGGTGATGTAATAAGCCCAAGGACCCAGCTTCCTTTCATGATGCTACCGCAATGGTACTTCCCTCTTCCAATATTGCATTCTTTGATCTGGACAAAATGGCCGGCATTGCCTATTTTGTCCCCGTTTATGTATTTGTTATACAATGAAGTACACCTTCCAACAATAGCTGAACCAATAAGATATTGCTCTGTAGCTTACGCTTGAGTCTCAAATGGAACACTAAATAATGGTTTGTCTGTACGAAAATGGCAGGCATAGATGAGTGTAACTAGGAATACTTGGGATGGTAACCTAGACTTCTTGAACCAAGTACCCTTTGTCACAGATCTCAAGAACTGCTCATCCCCTCACCTTCATAAAAATATCTCACATCTGCAACCCCATTTCCTAAGCGGTGAAAGAGGGCATCATACTAATGACGTAACATGCACATTCTTAATAAACTGTACATACGTATGCATACAGGAACATGCATACACTTCCTTAAACATGAGACAATGGTGCAAGATCTACAATATTAATGAACCTAGCTATAGCAGTGAAATATAACTTAACCTTACCAAGTTTATTTACGGAATGGCTGGGAACGAACAGAATATTCATTTTCAAAATAAATAGTAAAGAAGCATGCTTCTTATAATGTCATATGTGGTGGACATGTAGTTTTAATATTGTTGAAAAGACATAACTGGGGCTTTGGTGCAGAGGTTTATAGTAAATGGCTCTACAACTATCAAGGTTATTCAGTGTTATTCATTGGCTACTTTGGCAGGTTTGACAGCACTCATTTCAGCCAGTCATATATTGGACTTGGACTTCTTTCCCTCCAAAACCTAAAGTAAAGAACAACATCTGCTTTCTTAAAAGTGCTTATATAATTCTAACCTAAAAACTCTGACATGAACTACAACTCGTTTTATGAATTTAGGATAATGCTCGCTTTGCTCGAGTCATTTAATTCTTAGTGGAAGCAATAAATAAAACCAGTTTTCTTAAAAGTGTTCATATGGATCTAACTTAAGTGCAACCTTAATTTGTCTTCATCTAAAGTCCATGGTAACCTGCATGCAAAAACGTCATAAGCAAGCCAGTCTTCACAAATAAACTATATTTTAGTATATCACTGTATTATTTTTCTGGGTTTTCCTATGTATTGCATTTAACTGTGTACAGATATTTTGACATATTCTACATGTGTGTGAATTACTACAGGATCAATAAATTGAATTGAATATTCCCAAGCAGAGCTCATTACACATTCTCAAGAACAGCAAATAAAAACATAGTGGTACTTCCCCACCATTAACTACAGAAAATGTTATTAATAATTTGTAACAAAGTATTGTAATCTTAAGCTATATATTCCTGCTTACTTGGATTTGTGTGTGTCATCATTTGTCAGGATGGTAGCAGGTGTTGGTGGCGGTGGTGGAGGACGATTTGGGTTAGTTCTGCTGATATTTCTTCTTCCACCAGGCATTATTGTATTTTCTTCTGCCTTAGGCACAATTCCCTTCTGAAAAATAGGCGCTGATTTAATCTTCTGCCGTAACTAATTCCGAACGAACATGCTGGTCAAAAATATTTACTTGATTGTAATCAATGGTAAAAATATAACTTATTTCCCACTGGTGTTTACAATGAACTAAACTTATAAACGGATAAGAATCATTTTGTTTTTTAAAAGCTTTTCTGTGTCGCTGAGCAACCTATTTGGCTGTCTGCTACATAAAAATAACTTCCCGAAAAGAAAACTCTTTGGCGTCGAACTGCAACATTGCGGATTCAAAAATCCCTACTTTCGTTAACTCCTTAATATGAAGAACATTATACTTCTTGCTATGAGGCGCATTTAATTCAAAGGGGTGAAACATTTTACAAATTTGTTATAAAAATACGTCGAATAACTTGGGTTTTTACATCTTGTAATACAAAGGAAAATAATATGCACGAAACAAAATGGCCAACATCCACATACAATGCCGCCACTTACGTGTATGTTAATGTTGTTGGTAAGTTCTCACAGGACCATCACTGAGCCAACAACTGAATCTGGGCGAAGTTTGTTTTCTAGAATATGTGTTCATGCATCAAAAATAATATCATGCTCCCTTATGTTTTTTCCTCCGATTAACACATGCCTATGCAAGAAAATACCAACTCCCTTTTGTAATTAAAACTTTAAAATAAACCTTTTAATCTGACTGGCCAATGACAGATAAGGATATAATCCTCAATCAACACCCCTAATACGATGGGATGCCATAATTTTAACATTTTAATGCAGTGTTAAAGCATGTATAAGCAATGAAGACAAACAATACTGGAGAATTGCTATTTTATATGAAAATATGCATGCCCATGCACAAATTTCGTTTCTTGGTGTCAAGATATACATTAAAATGCACGGTGCAACATTCAGGGGTATATGGAAGGACATGTGTTTAGTACGCATCTCAAGAATGAGTAATAATACCTTCAAACTTTACTTGTTAAATGAGGATGACAAATTTTTTACGATCATTTACAATTAGAGGGAGCGCAGGAGGACGTCTTCCAGATGCTGGGTCTCTGGTAAGTTTCCTTCGACGGCTCACGGCGTGGGAATGTAGAGGTAATGTACTGTTCCACCATCGTCGTACACCCCATGCAGCAGCAAAACCTACAATTATTGGCACCAAGGCAACCACTGACATTGTTCTGTTGTCATTCTCCGAACTTCTGTCCCATGGTTGCATTCTGACAACACTCCAAACATCACATCCACGTTGCTCACTGTAATTAAAAAAAAAAAAAAAAAACTTAATCTCCAGATGAAAAAAGTCAATGAAGCCAACATGATAAATCCATCTTTATCATGTGTGAGAATTTAAAATCTGAAATTACATTGTATTTGTGTTAAATTTGTTTATTAAATGGCAAAATGCTATGCTTCTTAAGCCTGTAAAGTACATGTGTAAAATATTTCTGCTCTAAGAACTGTAAAAAAAGGTAATAAGGGTTCATATTTTACGCTTTACATTATCTATTTTTAAACGCGGTCAGCCATCGGCAGAGTTCGTCGATGCTCGGCGTTTATCTGTTTGTCCCTATGCCCTAGTGACACACGAATTTCTCCGAGTAATTCCGATTCTTGATGCCAGACAAAAGTCTCCTTCAAAGAACAACATGGCTGCATCTGCTTTAAATGTAGCTATTGTAAGTAATTACAGTAGATCGTTGTTAATTATAGTGATTAACATCATTTTAGAATTGAAAAGCCTAAATCGTATGTTTCAATTGCCATGTTTCTCTATAAACAACCCCTTATTGCTAACAAGAATACCAAATAAAATGTGTTAAATTTCTTTTCAGACGAGAGCATTTTCGTCTTCTGCTGCTCGGTTGCAGAAAACCGTAAAGGTAAGAAAACACAAAAGGGAAGAGTAATAACTTCTGCTATGTATAAACTTGAGCATTGAACATACTTGGATGTCGAAATATAAACTTGTATGAAATATCACTTGCCCATATATGTTATGCGGGACACTGAAGCAAAAGTGCACATTCCAAATTATTGCATATATTACGATAAAGGAAAATATAATTCAGTTTTCTACATTTGCAACAATATTACTGTAAGATGTGTGCAAGAATTTGTTAGCTCTTGCTTGCACAAAATCTCCATTTTGTGAAGTAGCATTAAGTTAACCTATGCAGTAGTTCACATAATAGGAATACTCATTCTACAGCTGGGTTCATGTTCTCAGCTCCTGCAAAGAGCAGGTGTAAGCCTTGCCAAGTGACTGAAGAACCAATCGTATTGATCCTTCAGTTTTGTCTGCTATTCAATATAAATAGTAAATAAAGTGGTATAGTCCGTGAAAAAAAAAACCACCTACACAAGGAACATTGTTTAATGTAGCCAGTGAAGTTTAGCTGAGCAGTTTCAAACAAGATCGCAGATCAAATTTCGACAAGAATAGTCGTAGCCAAATGTGGAGGTTATTGCCTATAGAGGATAAAGGGAGCTCTTAGCCATCTTACAAGAAAAGACAACCTAAACCGGGGTCTTGGACTTCAATTCTGCTTTGAAACCGGCCATAAAACTGCATCAAAAGCAATGTAGAAAGAATAATTATGGATCATATAGTAACATGAACAGCTGCATTTTCTGTAACATTGTACCGTACGTCAAAACATGGGGATCGTTAAAATTTGTATACAGTTACTTACCCTGATGATGAAACGAACATTCCCTTGAGTTTCTGTTTGTGTATATTTATACGTCACTGAAAATATGGGAAATAAGTTTTCAATACTAGAATGTGTCTTAAGTGCATATGTTCTGAGTCTATTACTTTCATTGTGTTTATTTTGGTCTTTTAAACCCTACTCTTACTAGGCTGTTGAAAGATGGCTTGCTGCCCTAAAAGTTAATGCTATCTCTTAAAATAATAAGCAGTTTGGCTATTGTAGGGGCACTTTTCTCCTGGACATAGATTGGTTATTCATTTTGGAGTGTCCCCCCCCCCCCCCTGTTAAATGATGTTTCTGATTTTTGTTTTGTTCCTGAATAATTCTTTTCACCATTCTTTCTCAGTCTCCTTGGTATCTGAAACTCACTTTTAAACATTTTTAATATTTTAAAAATATATCTGATGTAAACAGTTTTTTGCTTTTAGCTTTGTTTTTCATGTGTGCCCATACATTTGAAGCAATTTCTCGACCCTTAAATGTGTAATATTTTGAACCCTTATTAAGAAAATACTGGTGGCATGATCGATCAATGCCTCACAAATTAACAATACTCATTGCAAGGTTCTAATTGTGTATTCTACAGGACACTCCACAACAACTATGATTTAGTAAGGATTAAGTTTTTCCTCCCCTTCTGCTGTACATGATTTCATTCAGCAGTGATATGAGCTCATGAAAGAGTAGGTTTGTCTACCAGAACTACACTCGAGACCAGGGACCAAGAATGATGAGTCCAGCTGTACTTGTCTGCTAAGCTAACCAAGTAATGTGCTAATACACTACAGATTTCGTTTTTCAAGATGCCATTCAATAATTGTGCACAGAGAGAAATGACATTGAAATGTTATGAAGTACTTAACAACATTTTAGTATTTAATGGAATTTTCAATTATGGTACTTACACTAGGGAAGTCATCAGCATTTCTAGTATCATTAAATATTTGCATTTTCTTTTTAGCCACCAATTCAGGTGTTTGGACTTGATGGACGATATGCGACTGCACTTTATTGTGCAGCAAGCAAACAAAAAAGCCTTGATGCTGTAGAGAAGGAGCTACTAAAATTCAAGGTAGGTAAAATAAATTTGTTAAATCTAAAAGTTTAAAATATAGAACTCTTTCAAGGTAACATTTAATGAATCAAAACATACTGTATATTCTTAATTTTTATTCCTAGGGCACGTTGCAGACTGATACGAAGCTGAGAGAATTCATATTAGATCCTTCTTTGAAACGTTCCATAAAAGTTGATGCCATTAAGCAAATTTCAGCCAAATACCCTTTGTCACCCCCAGTAGCTAATCTTTTAGGTAAGAAACATTTTCTG
Organism: Mantis religiosa; assembly: GCA_030765055.1. Lineage (NCBI taxonomy): Eukaryota > Metazoa > Arthropoda > Insecta > Mantodea > Mantidae > Mantis > Mantis religiosa. The sequence goes on along the minus strand of CM060947.1, from coordinate 14,096,534 downwards.
TATATGTCAATAACTGCAGTGTTTTTATAATGTATTATAATAAAATATTTTTGTTTAAGCACTTCTTGCTGAAAACGGACGATTGAAGAATCTGCATGGTATTATTTCTGCATTCCAAACAATAATGGCAGCAGATCGAGGTGAAGTACCCTGTGAAGTGATTTCTGCTAAGGTAGGCAAAGCAAACTAAAAGCATTAACCAGCTCTTAAAAATTTGAAAAATAAATTGTTTGTTAGTATAACATTTTGGACACCAGCTAAGTGTTAAACCGACTTTCTCAATCAAGATTTTGGCCAACTTAACTTTGCACTGTGAGAATGGTAGAGATATGCCAGAAGACTTAGTTAATATCAACATTTAGTGGTGGACCACGAAGTGGTATTTTAAAGTAGATCATTAAACATTAAAGCGATAGTAAATAACTTTTTTTTTTTTCCCCCCAAACATAATTTACAATAAGGAATACATCAAATTTCTTGTTTAAACTAGTGAAATGCTATTTAAAGAAACAATGCATTCATTACCTTTTTACTTTTTCCATGTCCCTAGTAGGTTGGACAAGTATTGCTTTTCACCCAAAAATTTATTACGTACCAACATTTTGCTAGAAAAGTATGTTTTGAGACTGCTGAATAATTAAAACATACATTTAAAAAAGAAGTCATATCTGAACCGCATAACCCTAAAGCAAAAGTTGGATAAACCCCAAACCCTGTTATGTGTGTTTGGAGGAGTTCAGTAACAGTGATGTCCAAATTGAATAAAACAATTTTTACTACTCTGTTGCTTAAATTTTTATTTTCTGAGGGGCTAGTTTCAGGAGCTGTTGCTTCCATTTTCAACCTTGAAAGTCTGATTGCTGCTGTCTGTGGTCTTCTCTCTGGTGGTGGAACTATGAACTTCTTTATCAAATTATAAACAGGTGGTATTTCAAAATTCATTACTCAGCCCTTATGTTTTCATATTAAGATGTTCTCCCATGTTATCACTTTGTTTTCAATCCAAAAGTGAAATGCTACTGCTGATTTTATCTTCTTGCTTCAAATGGCAGAAGAAATTGGTTACAACAAAAGTCTGGTATTTAAGAAAATTAGAAAAACCAAGCTAAGAAAAACGATTAAGGAAGCAAACACATTCACTGAAGAAAATGAAAGCAACAGTATTCACTGGATTTCAAGTACCACCCCAAAAACATTTAATACATTCAAAAAGATTTTTAAAGAACAAAACATCATCTTGACACCTCAGTAATAAAATTGTTAAATTCAAAAACAGAAAATGAAATCTACTTATCAATAAATCCTGAATGTACCAAATAAGTTGTAAGGATTGTGCAGAATGCTAAATAGTGTTTACAAACTAAAAAATACCTAAAAACCAGACTCAAAGAACATTTTAGAAACCTCAAATTGAAACAGGAAGATGAGTCAACAGTAGCATTTCACTTTTGGAACGAAAACTAGGACCTTCACCCAAATTAAAAATTATTACAAGGGATGAATCAAAACAAGAAGAATATGGAGAAATAAGGACCAAGTAATGAACTTTGAAATCCTACCAGTAGATAATTTGATAAAGAAGTTCATTATTTCACCACAAGAGAGAAGAAAGACAATGGTCAGACCTTCAAGGTTGAAAATGGAAGCAACAGCTTCCAAAACTAGTCCCTCAGAAAAAAAAATGTGATGGAGTGCTAAAATCCAACTACAAATACTTTTTTTTTTGATCAAAGACTTGTTCATCTTCCAAAGATATAAAACAAAGATTTTCAAAAAATATCTACCTACTCCAAATTATCCTTTACATGAAACATTATTCAGTATGCTTTATTTTCTCAAAAAAAGACTAGCAGTTGTCAGATAAAATATATCTAAGATATTCACATAAATATGTTTATCCCGAATTTTCCGGGAATAGTCTTGGAATACTTCTTTCAGAAAGCAATTTGTATAATGGGCAAACCAAAAGAGAGACAAACTTATTCAGAACTGTAGATCTGTTTAAAACACAATTTATTTCAAATAATTTTGTGGTATCAGTCATCTTCAAGATATGTTATTGATTTGAGTTTGTCAATATTCTGTCATTTTCTAATGTGCCATCACTATTTAGTTGATTTTTGTTGTAGAAAGAGCATGGAATTTCAAGTCGTATACAAGATTGACTCATTTGCCTAATTTTAGTATTCATACAGAAATTATTTAGAATATGAAGTATTTCAGAAAGTGGATTAAAATTAGGCAAATGAGTCAACCTTGTATACACTTTTCTCCACTTAAAAGTTTTTTATGAAGACTAGTTTCTGGAAGCTTCTTCCCGATCCTCCTCAGTTCTGTAGTTGTCCAGCCCTTCAAATGAAAATGTTTAATTACAGCACAAAACTCTGTTTTTTCCATTTTCAATTGCGGCTACCACTGACCAGTTCTGATGGCTGTCAACAATGAACTGTATTACAATTCCTTTCTTGGAAGTGTTGAAAACAGTGTTGTTATAATACATTAAATTTAAAGGGAGTCAATTAATTATAAGATTAATAAAAGTAAGTGTTCTTTAGTATCATTAATCGACTCCCTTTAAATTTAATGAAGTGTATATTGTAGTACATTCATATTTTATGTACAATCTTTTGAATAATCAAGCTTAGATAACCCACAAAGTTGCAACAAAAAATTTCCATCCCTTCATTGAAATTTACCAGACTTACCGAACGACCCTCATAGCACACCTTTCAATTTCCCCATCATATAAGTGTACCACAACTACTATTCAATCCAAACCAGAGTACCTAACAAACTATTTGTATTATCCATATGGAAGTAGTTCACAAACATTCCAGAAAAAAGAAATGAAGTCAATTTATTTTGTTTCAGCCCTTGGATGAAGCACTGAAGAATGAGCTGCAGACAGCTTTAAATTCATTTCTAAAGAAAGGAGAGAAATTACTGCTTACTGTTAAGGTGGATCCAGCAATTATTGGAGGACTTATAGTTAGCATTGGTGACAAGTATGTAGACATGAGTATTGCCAGCAAAATCAAGAAATACTCTGATGTCATAGCAGCAGCAGTGTAATCTGTAAAACTTCTATATAGAGAAATGTGCTAATACATGTATACTTGTAGATTATAATTAAACATAATTATGTTGCGTTCTAATGTTGTTTTTTTCCTCTTCTATCTAGTAAAATGGAATTGCTGCTAGGTTTGATTTGGATGGGAAACATGAAACATGAGATTTGAAGAAACTTGTTTCACAGAGAAATTGTACTGCCCAGTTTAGTTAATTGTTGAGTCAATTTTGACACCTCACTTAACTAAGATTATAAGTTGACTGATACTCTTGTACATCACATACCACAAATCTTCTTTCAACGTGTTACGTCTCCAGTTGAAGGCATTATCAAGAAATTAACTCAATTGACAATTTCTTGATAATGCATTAAAGTGGAGTCGAAGGCATTGAAAGAACATTTTTAGTACATGAACAGAGTATTTCAGTTTACTCGTATAATTTTAATTATTACATTTCTTCACTATGTTAATTTCAATTTAACTTCAAACTACCTCGCTTATTTAATAAGAAAATATATTTCACAAGCTAATTTGGAGGGTTAGCTTCTGAAACACATTTTTGTTATTAAATTGATATAATGTGAAAATTGACTTAACTAATTGTTACTGCTGCACATACAAAGTCCAGCATATACAATTTTAATTGCAAGTTAAATATACCCAATAGATAGTTAACATGAAAAATTCAATGCCATGACCGGGATTTGAATCACAGATCTCCTCGTTTTTGTCCAGTCGCTCTAACCCATTGAGCTACCATGGCCAACGTGCCGTCCTGACATTAAATTCTCCAGTTGACTTATATATTTCCCCGGTAGACCACTAGGGGCTCTCACATTTAAGATACACCGTTTGTGGCGACTTACTATCGTAAGTACTTGAATCCCAGGCTTCATCATTTAACTCTTATTATTTTAGTTGATTGATGGAAATTAATCATTTCTTCACACTAGCCTAGTGTGAATTATTATAGTGATATTGAATATTATAGTGAATTAGTGATAGTGTGAATTATTTGGCTAGTGTGAAGAAATGATTAATTTCCATCAACTAAAATCATACCCAATATTTGTATAATTTTGTGTACAAATACCACCTGAGGTAAAACATAGCAAATAGTACACTAAGGCAACGCAGCAGTGAAATTTGGCAAGAGCACAAAAATTGTGCTTATACTGCAACAGTTTTGTTTTAATAGCCATTTAAATAAACTTGCATTAAGGTGAAGTGCAACATTGAACTAGCATTGAATCAGATACAGTAACATCTATATCACTAACACTTAATTTTGACTTAACCAACATCAAGAGCTTTTGCTTCCATCACCAGAAGTAGTCAACTAGCATCTCGTTTGAGGAGTGATGAACTTCCCTAGTGGATATGGAGATAGCAATTCAAAATTCATTAAATGGTGCTCATCTTATGAGAATCTTATCCCAAATATCCAGATCTGTAGTGTACTGTATGAGCAAGATTTCTTGAGTGTTGGGATCCCAAATGGTCATTCGGTAGTTTTGCCTATTTTCGTAAACACAGATGACAACTTTGAAATAGGAAATTCTCTATACACTGTGACATCTAGTGGCTAATATGTTAAGCTTTCACACATATGCCATTTCATTTTGAGCAGTTTTGAGGTTAATTATTAGCTAACCAGTTTACAACAAATCTAAAAGCAAGACTGTTGTCAATGTTATGGCTCTTAAAAGGGGACACACTATTTTTCACCTACCTCCGTATAACTGTGAGCTGAATGCAATTGAGCTGGTGTGGGCAAAAAAATGTTTACACAGTACACAATGTTAACGAGAGCCACAAATGTCGGAAACTTCCATAGAAGCGACGGATTGGGAAGGATACAATAAGAAGGTCCAAGAGCTGGAAATGCAATATTGGAGAAATGATTGTGTAATAGAAAATGCAATTAATGAAATTATTAACACATTAGAGAATACCAGCGATGAAAGTGATGCAGTAGACTTGGAAATCGAAAAATCACAAGAGTGAGTGTTTATAGCTATCACAATATTTTTTTTCTACTTTTGTGTGTTTCATAACAGTAAATATATAAGCATACAGCATATTGGATGGAGTTCAATTGTTTGTTGCCACATCTCATACCTTTGGCGCATATCTTAACTTATCTTACCGCAATTTGCCTGAATTGTTTTTCTAGGTTGGCCACACTGCAGAATCCAAAGCCTGTTAGCTCTGTCTTCCCTCTGCATGCACCACACCGTAAATCCAGTGCTCAAGAAATCTTGCACATATAGTATAGTCGGTTATGAGTTATGTTACATGATGCTTCAGAAGGGAAGCTAGTGAACCTGTGTTGCAGATTTATAGCATATACAAGAACTTCAAGTCTGATAAAATGGCCTCTGAGCAAAATTAGGCAGTCTGTCATGCCCATATATACAGATGCCACCCTTAGTTTATAGGGCAATGTAAATAAGTCGGGAAAATGCATTACTGCACCAGCAATTGTGATTGGAGGGGTATATGCACTATTTTACTCCCACATGGCACTGTCAACGAACTTTTGTGAAAAGTTTTGCACTGCCATTTTTGATGTTTGAATAGCTTATGCAGCAGCACTTTTACATTAACATTTAATGTCTACTGTGTAATATATTTTCCCTTTTGTATTTTAAAAAGTGACTGAATGCTTACAAAACTTAAATATTTGATTTCTTCACATAACACCTTATTTAAGAGTTAAATGTTCAGGCTCGGGTCTTTCTGCAGAATAGTAGTGCTAAATAACTGCAAGTAGCCACTTTAGCAATGACTTGGAAGTTCTACTGGTATGCACTTATACTGAATTAGTATCTGATAATGGACGAATTTCTATAACGAATTCCTCTTCTGAATTTTTCTTTGATAATTCTTGTGCCACAACAATATATCTTCATGCTCAATAATTATATTTTTTCAGTTTCTGTTCACAAATTCAAAACCAATGTCAAGAATGATGTTGAAGCTCGTTTTAGTAAAGCTAGGCAATTCAGAATTGTTTACTCTTGAAGCACTTTTGTAATTGTCGGTGGTTCGTTTCTTTCAAAGAAGTTATGCATCTTGCACAAACAGCACTTTTAACAAATTCATCACTTTCACCTTTCAACTTAGCTGTGAGCGATATTAATACACACTTGGCGCTGAAGCACTGGTCCATTCTGCTGACAAATTAAGTTCTCCCTCACTTAAGTCGGGTATTTTCACAAAACTTGCAAAACACATTCAAATAATTTGTTTCTCACCACTTTTTAACAATTTCCCTCTGTGATGTTTACATATATTTATGGAAGCAGCCATTTTGTACAACTGATTTCTTACTTCCTTCTCTTTTAAACTGTGCAAGTGCAATGGGCATTCTGATTAATAAATACAAATTATGCTTATATATACCAAATAAAATACTAATTACTGTTTGTTGCATTTGTAATAAGGTGAAGTCTTTGAAAATGCAAACTGTATTTTTCATCTATAGATATATATAAGGCTAAACAGCCAATGATGTCACACTCTATACATGCTTTTGTTTACATTGCCATCTAAACTAAGGATGGCCCCTGTATAGAATGGAATGCTGAGAACCACAGCAATTAAAGTCATACATATAAACTAAATTTCAGTTGATGGAAATAATCATTTCTTCCACACCAGCCATGTGTAGGCCAAGGTTTGAATGAGTAGAGCCAGACTGAAAAATTCATAGTGGTTTAACTATGAAGCCTGGGACTTACGTATTTACAGCATAGTAAGTCGCCACAAATAGGTGTGTCTCTCATAGCATAGGAAAACATTCGAGTCAGTTGGAGAATTTTCATGTCAGTATGTTGGCCATAGTAGCTCAGATGGTTAGAGCAACCACACAGAGCGGGAGATCCGTGGTTCAAATCCCGGCTGTGGCATTGAATGTTTCAGTCTGGGTCTACTCATTTAAATTTCAGTTTTTCTTTATTTTTCTTTCAGCAGTTTTCAGCATTCAAAGTGTTATATGTACCATAGTTTTTAACTTAAATGCTTGGAGAGAACTTAAGATTATAACAATTAAAAATTAAAAAGTCTGCATAGTTTATTCACCAATATTTTCCATAATTTAAGTTGGCCTGTGTATTGAAATTATTTTATTTATTATAATTTCACTTTAATTTTATCTGTACAAAAGTTTTATATACAGTTGTCATGGCACTGTTTCTCTCTTAAAGCTATCTAAATGGTTGATGGCCTTTGGGAAAACCTTGTTCCACCAAACAAGGGCTTTTCATCATATTTTAATTGCTACCTATATTGGTTTCCCTGTGGGGAGACCTCATTCCACCAAACAGACGTTGGATGTACTTATCACTAGAGGTCTAATGGTAGAATGATGATGGCAATGGGATGAAAGGATCTACAGCTTTTGCCATGGACTCCGAACCACACTGGACCTTGAGTATATTCCACACAATCATATGCATACAGAATTTAGAATATATTTAAAAAGAGTAAAAACAGACATGAGCAATGTGGGGTTGCTTAGGTTGGAGATTAGTAAGAAATGCAGGTTGCAGAAATTTTGGGTTTACCTTCTGTAGGCCTACCTGTGTCCAAGGATGTGCTTGATCTACTTTGAGTAATAAAACTAGTTCATTATCAGATGGTAAGGCTTTAATAAGTAAGTTTTTGGCAAATATTTGAGAAAATATCTGCAATTCTTTGTTTTATAATTTTGTTAAAAATACTTAACATTAGTGGCTTTTATTGTAACATTTTAATCTTCACAAATTAATGGAAGAAGAAAATATTTAAAATGTATTTAAATAATGAACAAATAGTTGTTACATTTCTAGGAATTAAAAAAACAGTAAGTTTAATGCTGGGAATTTGGGGAGGAAGTTCCCAATGACAAAGTCACAGTGAATTTAGGTATCATTAGTTATGATTAGATCAGGCAAGGCAAAAAATGCCTTCATTCCCCAAATTACACTCACTAGCAGCATTGTACTACACAAATGAAAATAAATGGGGCTGACACACTTTCTGAAGTAGTCTGAAGATGTCATTACAAATCAACTTGGCCATCCCTAAGGTAGACATATTAGAAAAATATCATTTGTATACCTTTACATCTAAGGGTTTAAAATTCACAAGATACATAATAACTATGGATTTAAAGTCTTAAAAATATTGAACTTATAATAATATTCAGCATTCCACACATTTTATTCATCCTCTGTTAGTGCATGTACTTTATGAGACAGATACTCACAAGACAGGAAGGTAACATCACACTTCAGTTCTTCAATGTTTTTAACAGCGCAACTATAAAACTGAAATGATAAGGAAGGAAGTAAAACCACAGGAAGGAAAGGCTAAATGACAAACGTCCACTACTGATAACGTGAAATAAGATTACATGAAGGCTGATTAAAAATAAACACATGGGCCAGATGCAGCTCATGTGGGAAGGAAGTGATGATTTCCCAAGGTGTATTTGTCTATTTTGTGTTTTATAAAAATTAAATTATCCAATTAGATATAACCAGTCTAATCCCAACCACAACTTCTGAATTAGTGGATAATTCTAAACCTAAAAGTAATGCAAAGCTTCTAGATGAAAAATAGGTTTACTTGCAGTTACCTATAGGAGATGGAAAATGTGTTCCACTCAAAAACTAGTAGCCTTAAAGTACCACTCATAGACTTGCCCTGTTTACAAACAGCCCATTCTATGCTGGTATAAAGATTTATAATAAACTGCCACAAAAGTATCGAGAAATTAAAAACAAAAATGTGTTTCTTAGTACACTTAAAAAGGTCCTTACTGACAAAGCTTATTATTCAGTAAAGGAATATATGGAAGACAGTCTAGGACCACATATATTATACTAAGCTGTATAATAGATATGCATAGTACAAATATCTAAACATAGGAAAATATGTAAAAATAATTGCATATAAAATATTTGTAAATACCTGTAAGTATGTTGATAAATCTGTAATATTTGACAAGTCTCCAGTTTACTGGGCCTTCGCCCAAATAGATAAATGTATGAGACGAATAAAGTATCTTATCTTACGCACTATTTTGCTGAACTGTGTTTTTCAAGGTTGACCACACTGCAGAAACAAAGGAGCGTTAGCTCTCGCTTCTTCCCCTCTGCCCGCACCACACCATAAATCCAGCATTCAACATATCTTGCGCGTACTAAATAAGTGTAATTACTTCAGTACTCCAATAGGAGTAGGTAATCTGTCTATATATCACTCTCTTACTTCTCTACAAGTTTGTTGACAAATAAGGTTCAAACAAGGTTCTATGTATAAACTTGAAAGAAGCGTAGAGACAGTGAAGCACAACTTAGCACATCTTCTCGATTCACTTTTGTGCCAAGGTTCTATGTGCTTAAGTACACAAAACCTTTTGGCTTTATAATGTTGAAACACATGGTCTTAACCTCTGTACTGAGAGGTACCTATTCAGCACAGGAAAAAAGATAAAGGGGAAAAGGCTACAAACCATAGTGGAGGGCAAGCAATGACTCATACTATGCCATATGTCAAAACTAGGATTGTTACTTATCTTGCCTGTAATTGTAATGGAGGTAATTGTTTTCATTTAACCTCCCTGTAAGTGTTTAGAACAATTAAGGGTTCTTGTTTGGTACCTTAAATAAATACAGAAGCAGTATTTGTCACCATAAATAAAACATAGTTAAATTGAAAATAATGTCAACAATCGACAGAATAAAAAGCATCGGTTTTTGTCACTGATGTCATGAGGCCAGGTGGAACTGTGTTGTTACTGCAAAATACCATCAGATACTGTTCCAAACTGCAACACAAGAACATCTGGCTTCTGGAATGATTCACTGCACCTGGTAGGCTTATATAAATGCTGATGCAAGGCAGGACCAGTGAGACTATGAGTTCTAGGAGCTGAACAGAGCGGACGTGCCGACTAGAACTTCTCCAGCCAGCGCATCGCCACAGCGGAAACGACCTCCGGGCAGTTTCCGGCAATTGCAGCTTGCATCTTGGGATCTGCTTCGAGAGAACCTCGGAGAAAACAACTGCCTTCATCTGAGGGACAACCAACAGCCAGCTTGCCCACCAGTGCCTGCACTTCAAGAACGGGAAGCCAGCATAAGGTAGCGGGTTGCCACTAACGGCCAAAGCCATCCGATACTTAGTATCGGGTAAGGCGCATTCTGGAAATCCAGGTGTCCGGTCCTATTAGTGGCACGCTTCTCAGCCCCTGCTAGTTTCAGGTGAGGGCACACGTTCGTTGCTTTTAGTACCTGTCTGATCCTAGTCAGCTATCCCACTAGTGATGGAACCTATCCCATCCACTAGTTCTGCTCCTGATGGGCTAGCCAACTCGGCCGCAACGGCCTTAACCAGCACCTCTACTGGTGCTACCAGGAAGAGAAAACCTCGCCAACAACGCCGTGGCGGAGAAGGCAAGGTAGTACTTCTTGAAACAACCAACCAGGGCGACTCACGCGAGCCAGTTCCTCGTTTAGGTGAAAACTCGGGGTCTGGCTCCGAGGTCGAGTGTGCCAGTGTTCGCACCTCCTTTTCTTGCCGTAGTGGTAGGACCACTACGTACTCCAGCTACTGCTCGACATACAAGGGTGCCTCAGAGCACAGCTCATAGGACATATCCACGGATGGCGAGCAGGAGGGGGAGTTTCGTGAGGTTAAGTCACGGAAGGCCAAGCGCGCTGAGAGACTGGCTGCAGAGGGCGTGCCCTCTGGCTGGTCCAGCCGTCGAACCCCTGCCAATGCTGGCAGAGGTCAGAATGGTGGGGGTCAACGGAAACACATTCCTCCGATAATTGTGGATGGCTTCCTAAAAGAAGTCATGCCGACCCTGGCGCAGACGTGCACAGTACGGAGGAACAAAAGCTGCTATATCTTCCAGGCTAAAGTGGTGGAAGATTACAGCCTATTACTGCAGCACCTCAAGAAAAGAGGGATTTCCCACTTAACCTTTGGGCTAGAGAAAGCCCGTGATGTACGCCGGGTTATCCGCAGGTTGCCGGTGGATACCTCAGTGGAAGATATCAGGACAGATCTCATCCGCCAGGGTATCACCCCCAGAGTGATCAAGCAGCTGACAAGGCCAGCTCCAGATCGCCAAGGAACTAAATCCCCCCTCCCACTGTTCCTTGTAGTGGTGGAGCAAACCAGTGACCTGGAAATCAAGTTGGATGGTGTCACAAACATCTGCTACTTCCGGGTTCAATTGGAACCAGCAAAGGGCTCTGGCGGCTCCCCTCAATGTTACAGATACCTGGGGTTTAACCACTCCAGCAACTTCTGCCTCCGTAACCCATGCTGCTTACGGTGCGGTGGCACCCATACCAAAGATGTCTGTCCGCGTGCCATCACTGAGGTACCCACCTGCGCTAACTGCAAGGGTGATCACATTGCGTGCTACGGTGGCTGCCCGACTAGGAAGGCTGTGATAGCCTCTAGGAGGGCGCCAGCACCATCATCGGCTAGGCAGAATTCTGTACCAGTGCAGCCTGCTGCTTCTGGTACAACTCTCAGAAAGTAAGTGGTGTGCCTACCTTTGCGGAGGTGGCGTGCAAGCCTGCGGATTTGCCGGCGGTATCACAGGCAAAACACACACGTCCACCCAAGACTACAGAAACAGCCCCTAAGACCACCCCCTCCGATAGAGCACAGGGAGGACGTCCTGCCAGAGAGCAAGGGTCTGATCCGAGGCGTCGAGCAGGCGAGGTACTCCCAAACCCGAACGACAGCTGAGGGATGGATGGGCTAATGGTAGGCCGCCACTCCCACCAAAACTTCCACTTCAAAGGAAGTTTCTCCTCCCACCACACAGGCCTCAGAGATGCTGGGTTGGTTGCAGCATCTGCTGCAGAACCACGGCCGGCATCTCTGTGAACTGGTGGTGAGGTTCTTCGACACCATGGATTCTGCAGCCCAAATGGTCATTGCCATGGAGGCGCTTGCCTTGTTGTCCACCGTAAGCCGTGCGAGCCATAATGGCGGGTCGAACTAGGTCTCTGACCTCGTTCAGATTCGCATTCTGGAATGCGAGTGGCAACAATGGTCAACAAGATGAACTCCTGCATTTTGCGAGGTCATTTGCTTTGGATCTCATCTTGGTATCGGAAACATCTCCGACCTGAAATGTCCTTCCGGATTTCCGGCTACCACTGCCTCAGGGTTGACCGTGTAGGCCATCGCGGCGGTGGCACGGCGATCTTTGTGAGGAGAGGGGTAGTCTTTAAACCTGTCCAGCTTCCCGCTCTTCAAACCCTTGAAGCCACGGCCGTCTGCGTGAACCTGGGCGGTTCCGAAGTCCTGATAGTGTCTGCATATCACCCTCCTCGCCAACAGTTCGTTGCTAACAATTATCTCTTCATCCTCACCCTACATCCCAATGTCATTATGGCTGGGGATTTGAATGCTAAACACCCGTGTTGGCATTCGGGTCCCTGGACAGACGCAAGAGGCAGAGAAATCATCCGCATCATAGATGGAGATCCTCAATTGAGAGTTGAGGGTCCCTGGCAACCCACTCATTTCCCGAGAATTCAAGGCCGTCCTTCGGTCATTGACTTTGCAATCATCAAACATTTTCCATTTCACTTATCACTCAATTCACAAAGCGCCTTACATTCCGACCACAACCCAGTTGTGGCTGAGGTCAACTTACGGGTTGTCAGTCATGAATTCACGGTTCAAAACTGTGAGGTCGATTGGGATTGCGTACGGGTCTGCTTAAATGACTCCATACCTCCTAACCCACATATTACAGACATACCAACCCTAGAGACGGCGATCTCCTCCTTCACCTCCATCGTAGGACGAACTGTTCGTAACCTCACCGTTCACACTCCAGCACCTCTACACCCTCAAGTCATCCCGCTAGACATCCATCTACTCATCCGTCGCTCTTGGGCGGCTCGCAGACTCTATCAGCAACACCGCACTCGCCATAATCAAGTTCTGCTCGCGCGCTTGCGAAGAGAGGTTCGACTTCGACTACGCGAGCACCGTGTGCGCGCGTGCGAGGAGTTGATGTCTCGAGTGAATTTTGAGAATGGCGAGGCATGGAGGCTTGCAAAAGGACTCCGGAATCGTGGAGGAGCGCCAACCACCCCTATCCAAGGCACCCAAGGCCTGGTGTATGAACCCCAAGCCAAAGCAAATGTGTTTGCCGATTACCTAGAGAGGACCATGAGGCCACGAGATGACCCCCAGGACCTAAACTTCACTGGCCGCGTCAAGCGGGAGGTTCGTCAGTACCTTCGACGTCCTCTTGCTGAGGCAGACCGACTTCCTGTCATTAGACCCAGTGAGCTCCAGGGCGCACTCCGGCGTCTAAATCTCAAAAAGGCGTCGGGACCTGATGGGTTGACCCCTATCATGCTCAGTCACCTTCCCTTCAAAGCCGTTCTTTTTCTTACTCGGGTTTTTAACATGTGTCTCGCCCTGGGCCACTTTCCACGACAGTGAAGGGAGGCTCGGGTGATTTGCATTTTGAAGCCCGGTAAAAATCCGGCACTCCCCGCCAGTTACCGCTCCATTAGCCTCCTGTCAGTCCTCTCGAAGGTTTTCTAGAGGCTTGTTTTAGCCCGCTTGTCACCCCTACTGGGGGACATTCAAGCTATCCCTCCCCATCAGTTTGGTTTTCGTCCTGGGCACTCGACATCACAGCAGTTGCTCTGTTTGGTGAAGGCCGCTGCCCTGGGTTTCCAGGAAAGGGCATTCACTGCGGCGGTATCTCTGGATGTCGAGAAGGCCTTCTCTACCACCTGGCGTGCAGGCCTCCTACATAAACTAATCACCCTGGGGCTTCCTGCACACATGATACACATTCTACACTCATTCCTCAAACACAGACACTTCACAGTTACTGTGGCGGGAAAGCTATCTACCAGATGACCCATCAGAGGAGGCGTCCCCGAAGGCTCTGTCTTATCCCCTACACTCTTTAGCATGTATGTGGCGGATCTCCCCACGGAGCTACACGTCAACATAGCCCAATATGCAAACGACGTGCTACTATACAATACAGATAGAAATGCACGCAGAGCCTTCAACACAATACAGCGACACCTAAGCCTCATTCATGACTGGTGTAGGCTTTGGCAATTGTCTATCAACCCAGAGAAAAGCCAAGCCATAATCTTCAAGCGTCACTTTCCCGCCAACCTCCCCGCCTTTAACTATTCTGGCAGAAGGATAGAGTGGACAAACTCTCTAAAGTACCTAGGTGTAAAGCTGGACAAGGGCCTAACTTTTCGGGGTCACATCCAGGAGGTAGCTCATCGGGCATGCGGAGCTTCGGCTTCGTTATACCCCATGATGCGCTCAGGAATGCCGACACCCCTTAAGTTGCGCCTTTTTCAGGCTTTAATTCTTCCAATCATGCTTTATGCTTGTGAGATCTGGGGCATGGCCGCAGGAACCAATCTGCGACAAATTCAGCGTGTACAAAATAGATGTCTTAGGGCCATCTATTCTGTCTGCTGGAGGTTTCCTGTGAGATACCTTCATGAAGCCTCATCTCTCCACTATGTGGAAGATGTCATTAGGCGCCGTGCCACTAAATTCTACGCGAGTTTGCCTCAACATCAGAGCGCCCTGGTTAGGTCTCTAGGGAACTATAGAACCTCCGAAAGACGCTACAAGCTCTACCGGCTTCCCCGCATGGCATGCGGGCACACCCGGTAACAATAAAGTTCTTATTACAACCTTAAAATTATTACTGTTTGAAATTAATTGACTTTCTAAATTAAACTCTTCCTAAAATTATCACACCAGCGGTGCTCACATAGCGTTGCACCCGAGTTGGCTTCCATGAGGAGCTACGGCTACCTCCCTTCTTTTCATATACCTAAACTTAAACTACCACCTTGCAAAACCCCACATATCCTGTCATTAAGTGGTTAAGTCCGTGTAGGACAGGTACACGAATGACACACATCGTGCTGACCCTCAGTCAGCCGCCAGCTGCTTGAATGAATGAAAAAAAAGGACCAGTGAATAGTGGGGAGTAGTACAAAAGTAGTGGTGAGAGCAGTGTGTCTGGTGCTAATAACTTCAAGTGAGTGTGACTCCATAAGGAATCAGCGTGTAGCTCCGTGTAGGAAATGGACCTGTATGCATGTCAGAAAGATTATTAGCAGCACAAAGGGATTGTGCTAAGAAACATTGTAGAAATGTGTCAGTGTTGTATTTGTGTAACAAAAGTGAGTGTATGTTAGCATTGAGATAAGGATTTAGTGACAAAATAATTTGATGCAACCTTTTTGCGTTGTCACAGTATATGCATGAAACAATCAGGCACTCATGTTACTATCTACGATGTGCCAGGATCAAGAAGTAAGCAAAACTCATGGAAATTGCAATAACAATGCTAAAATGGAGTTGACAACCTGGATTGGCTTTATGCCCACTAGTCAGTGTCTAGATGAACCAGGAGACAGTCCTGGTCATATTTTTCGCTGTATGAAACATTGTGAAATAAACTAGCTATCTGAAGCGAGTTCCCAACTATCTGAAAATATAGAATTCAGTATTTTTTAATGTATGAGAAACTTAACTATTGAAGTATTATATCTTCTAACTTCTAAAGTGTCAATACTTTATGGTTTAAAAATAACTGTCTATAATAATAATAGTAATAATGAGAAACCTTAAGTTTTATTCTGTCACTGAAATGTTAATACGGGATGCTCTTGCACAGTGACCGCCAAATCTGTATAACCCGAGAACAGTCTTTAGGCGCTACAAACTTCCATGTTTGATCACAGTAAACACTTCTGTAAGATTGTAAACTATGAATAAAAAGACACAAATTTTAGAAATAAACATTCTTTTAACAACTCAGTCTTTTTATCACTACCACCACCAAAGTTCCTACTTTACATAGCCAAATCTGAGACCTCTCATGTGCCTGTTAAACACAAATTTTACTCTGTGACTTTCCAAGAATTTTTTTTCTCTTTTTAATTTTCAGAACTATGTTTACATGTGTTTCTGCATGCTTTCTGACTTCTGAATGTAGCTGAGTACCAGGTATGCTCAAAGCTAATGGTTTTCTTGTTGACTGATTTTACAATTTTCTTAGGTACAAAGACTTAAAATAATTGCCTTTCCTTAACACAGAACTCGCTAATAGGCTCTAATCTCTGAAAAATTGCAACTCTGGTTTCTTAAATTATACACTGATTTTAACATAAGGATATTATTATTGAAATTATACTTATCTATTTCCTTATAATTTCATTATGAAATTATTAATCTGAACTGTAAAAAATTATGGCATCAAAGTGTAAGCTAACAGGGGGCAAAAAGCCAAAGCTTCAAACCCTAGTGATAAAACTGGACTGAAAGGGATAAGCATTTGATAGATTTATTTCCAAATGTTATAATTTTTGGAACATTTTTGAGTGAAGTAAAGCACTCAAATTTTGACAATTGGCACATCACGTGTGCTTCACTTTTTCTACGAGGGTTGTTTCAATAAAGAATGATAATAATTTTTTTACGGTCATAATTTTTCACACTAAAATTCAATGTTATTATTTTCTGTTAGCTTAATGTGAAACAAACACGCCGTAGTAGTTTCATTGTTGGAACTCCTGGTTCCCGCCTGTGAGAACTAGGCAAGTTCAGACATGTTCAGTATCGCCTACCGCTGCAATGGAGATAACATGCAGTTAAAGTTGATGTTAGGGGACGATCCAGAGTTGCTTTCAAACGTAATCACTGCTGATGAAACTTGGCTACATCATTTTGATCCTGAGAGCAAACAGCAAGGCTCAGTGTGGAATCTCCTTCATCACCAACCCCCAAAAAAGCAAAAGTGATTGCTTTTGCTGGGAAAGCTATACTCCTCCACAGGAGAGAAAGTCTCCGACGGATGAGACGCCGGAGGGTTGGCGATGGTTCCCACACCCTCTCTGGACAGGTTTATGACACCCCATGTCAGTACAGTTACAGACCATTCAAAAACATTCTGACAGCTTTTACTTTTGTGAATGAATCTTCTCGGTTTTAGTGTACTGAGTGAATAGGGCGCATGTTTTATTAACGGTCTGCTTCTTGTGTAGCAGAGGTTCTCTGCCACACACATTCGCTGTTCTTGTCCCACTGTGTAACACAGGACATTCCTTACAGGGACCTTCTTTGCGTTGCTGGACTATATGGTCATCTCATTCTTTGATATTCATGGAATGGTTTATCAGCATGTACCTGCACAGACATCAGTAACTGGACAATAATACAGGGATGTCCTGTAAACATTGCAAGTACATATCAGGCGCAAAAGACCACATTTCCGTGAAGCAGGCTGGATGCTGCACCACGATAATGTGCGGCTGCATATTGCCAATGTTGTTGCTGAATATCTTGCAAAAATCAACGTGCATCCCTCACCCTCCCTATAGTCCGGATTTAGCTCCATGTGACTTTTTTCTATTCCCTAACTTAGAAACGCCTTCATGGGAGGCATTATCCATCATCAAAAGCAGTGGGGAAGACTGCAGAGGTGATTTTGAAGGATTTCTCAAAAAAAGGTTTCCAGCATGTCTTTGAAGACTGGCAGAAACGCTGGGACAAGTGCATCATATTCAGGGGAGACTATTTTGAGAAGGACCATCAAAATTATGAGGATGAGTAAAGGTATGTTGTCAAAAAAAAACATGTGATCATTCTTTATTGAAGAGCCCTCATATTCCTTATTAGGGCATACCTTACTTCTATCTGATGAATTTGAAGGCCAGGT
Source organism: Mantis religiosa (assembly GCA_030765055.1). NCBI lineage: Eukaryota > Metazoa > Arthropoda > Insecta > Mantodea > Mantidae > Mantis > Mantis religiosa. The sequence continues at coordinate 14,078,699 of CM060947.1, read as the reverse complement.
TCTTTTTTAGAGAGATATCAAAATTCTTAATAGCATTTTTTTTTCACATTCCCCCCTCCAGATATTTAATTCTCTTAGATTATGAAAAAGAAAAAAAGAAAATCTTTTAAAATCAGAAAAGAAAGAAAGAAAAAAAAAAGATTCTAAATTGCAAAATAAGGCAGTTAATAAATTCTGATATCACACTGAAAGAAAACCTACCCTGAAGTTCATCTAAAGCTGATAAAAGTAGAATGCCAATAACTGAGTATCTGGTTCTGATGTTAGTTGAGTTTAAGGAAATATAAGGCAATAAGGTGCAAAAATGTAAAGGAGGACAGATCATAACCATTATGTAAGAGAATACTTACCTACATAATGGAAATACAAGAAACAGTATTTCCTGAAAGTAAAAGGCATTTGTATATGGTGTTTATTTTATATGCTAATTGTTGTGATCGATTGCTATAACTATAGTTTATAGGCCAAACCTTACATTTAAACACTGTATGAAATCCGAACAATTCTGCTAATAATAAGCTGAGAAAATACACAGTTATGTTATTTAAATCTTGTTTAAGGTCCTGCAATTTGCTCAAAAATAGCCTGGCACTATCTGTATAGTACTTTGCTATCTTAAAAGATTAATAGCATATCTATCAAAAACCAGTTACGTGTCTTGATAGTGGTACTAGGCTCCAAAACTATGCAATATGTATAAAACTTTTTTTTTTCTCTGAACCAGCAATTCTTTATTACGAACAAATATATTCTTAACAAATAAACAAACAAAGGCGTTAATCCACAAAATGGATTTCAAATCACAATCACATGGCTGTTTACACATACTTTCACCAGTCTCTTTGTTCTGTAAAGGGCTGGTTTTTCCTAAAAGTGGAGTTTCTTAGTTGGGTCTGTGATCAACCAGTGGTTCAATGGTCTCCCCTCCGCGGATCTGACCCCAGCCAATCAACCTGTCAAACAAAAAGAATTTTCTATGTTCAACAAAGTAAGGAAAGAAATTAAGGTTATAGGTTTATGTTTCCAACTAATAAAGCAAAGTATAACAATTGAAAGAAGCATAGAGACAGTGAAGAACAAGTTAAAATAAAAGTGCATTGAGAAGATATTGACATATTGCTTCACTCACAGTGTATAAAAATAATCACACATGTTTCAAGAGCTGTTGCTCCCATCATCAGCTGAGTCTTGACTAGTGCAAGAGTGAAGCAATGTGTCAATATTGTGACTTTGTGGGTTCATGAAATTAAAAGTCCAGGTTACAAACACAAAAAAGTTGCTCTTTATTTCTTTAGAAACACACTTCGTTCGACCCGACAGCAGAATTATGTCACGACCACAGCTCACATAGCTGTTTGCACACGCGAGTTCAATTACCGACTGACTGTCAGTGGCAGGAGGCAGCTCCTTTTATAGCTACTCACTATTCTAGAAATTTGTGGAATGTTCTCAAACAATCAGGATGGTCAAAACACTTTTCTAAATCAATTCTCGAACTGTAAAAACACTTAAGCTCCACTTACTTTTGAAATTATGACATGTTTCAAGGACACCGCATCCCCATCATCAGCTGATGTTCTACTGGTTCTTCAGCTTACTGCCTCCCTCTCCTGGCGCTGTTCAATGAGTTGAATGACGTCATCTACTATTGGAATTTCGAAGTTCATTGCTCTCTTTTTGTTCTTCACAATGTGTATATTTTCCCAAACTGTTAATCTTTTTTGCCGGTACCAAAAGTTTTATGTCTTTGGAAATATTATGATTTTTTGACCAGAAGTGATGGGCTATGGCTGATTTATCTGTCTGGTTGTATTTAATACATCACATGTGTTCTTTCATCCTTGTTTCAAGGTTTCTTTTTGTTTTTCCGATATAAATTTCCTGCCAATCCTCATATCTTATGCTAAAAATTCCGGATAGTTTGTTGGTTGGGCTTGTGTCAGTAGAACATCAGCTGATGATGGGGAAGTGGAATCCTTGAAACATGTCCAAATTTCAAAAGTAAGTGGAGCTTAAGTGTTTTTACAGTTCGAGAATTGGTTTAAAAAAGTGTTTTGATTGATGAAGCTCCACTGTTTATAAATACTTCTATTTATAGTTTGATTAATCAGGATGGTATTAGATAGAGTCAACATGAAAAATTCAATGCCATGGCCAGGATTTGAAGAACTGGACGGAAACCAGGAGAATCGTGGTTCAAATCCCGTCCATGGCATTGAATTTTTCATGTTGGCTCTATCTAATAAAAACCTTAACCTATATACGGCTAGTGTGGAGAAATGATCAATTTCCATCAATTAAGTAAAATAATCAGGATGGTGTTAGAAGAAAGTCGAACTCTCCAGAAATCCGTCCCCCCCCCCCCCCCCCCCAGTTTTGGTGAGCTTTTATCTCCGCACTGCACTGTCTGTCTCTTTGAATGCCTCAGCCGCGCCGCCTCGTCGCAACAACGTATTTGCGACAATATCTTCTCGATTCACTTTTATTTTAATAAAGCAATATTAACTTATCAAGAAGTTTGGGTTAGGGTTGACAATTTTGCTTTATGCAGGATTTTACTTGGTGATTGGGCTAGCACTTGGTCCCACATGAAGTTGTTTCTCCTCCAGGTAGTGAAAGGATAAGTGTCAGAAAAAGATCTTTATCTCAGAAGTTATGTAGAGTCAGGTAAACAGCATGCAATTTCAATCATTTCCTATTTATTCCCAAACAACAGATGACAAATTATGGTTCGACAAATATGAAGTGGCAGCTGAGGAAAGATGCGCGCTAATGAATTAATCTATTATTTATCCTGAAAGAGTGGGGATCACTTAAACATGTGGAGTCATTGATGTTTCATGTGCATTATCTAATCTTCTGGAATTTTTTAGGTCTGTTCATGCAAATTATATGTACATTCATCTATATGAAGTTGCCTTTGTTTACAGCTGAATTCTTTATAAGTAAATGTGCTTGTATATGTGTGTGTTTGTGCATGCCTACATTGGGTGTTTTCTTGTACTTGTATATTACTTACTTTTAAAACATATACAGTAAATTTAAAGGCACATTACTGCACTCCCAAACAAGTTGTCTGTTTGGTGCTGTATTGACTAGCATATTGTGTCGCACAGTTTGTGAATTTTGAGATGGCAGAGGAATAACGTGTCTGCATTAAATTGTGCATGAAACTCAAGAAAACTTTACAGTGATACACCAAATGATGTAGGAAGCCTACAGTGATGAGTGCTTAAGTCATACTCAGTGTTAAGAAGGTTCACGATTTAAAAATGGGTGGGTGCAAGTGAAAGATGACCCTCGTTCAGGACTACCTTCAATGTTTACAGACAATACTCATGTCAGGAACATCATATAATTGTACGTGCCAGTCGAAGACTGAGAGATTGCAGAAGAATGTAACATTTCAGTTGGATCATGTCATGATATCTTGACACAGCATAGTGGAATGCATCGTGGTGCTGCCAAATTCATCCCACGGCTCCATGAATCAAGACCAGAAAGACTATCACCTCACAATCTGTGAACAGCTTTTGGATCATGCAAATGAGAACAAGATGTTCCTTAAGAGAATCATAACTGATGTCGAGACAAGGGTCTACAGTTATGATGTTGAGACCAGGGCTCAATCTTCACAATGGGTTGGGAAAGGTTTTCCAAGACCAAAAAAAGACTCGTTAGGCCAAATGTCTAAGTCATGCTAAAAGTTTTCTTTCACTGTGAAAGATTAGTTCATCATGAATTTGTGCCACGGGGATAAGCTGTTAATCAATGGCACTATCAGGACATGTTACCACACATGTGAGAAAATGTGGGAAGGAAATGGCCTGAAATATGGCAAGACAATTCATGGCTCTTGCATCATATCAAAACAGCCACACATTCATCCCTGTTGGTGTGTGACTATTGCACAAAATAACTGCGCTGCCTCATTCTCCATACTCTCCAGATATGGCCTCTGTGGATTGTTTATTTCCAAAGTTGAAAGCCCTATTGAAGGATCAAAGATTTGCAACAATAGATGAGATAAAAGAAAATTTGCACATGGCGCTTCGTGCAATCCAGTAAGAAATGTATCAAGACTGCTTCCAGAAGTGCAAATAGCATTGGGAGCGGTATTTCAATTGTGAGAGTATTTCAAAGGAGACCCCCCGTAGGGGAGGGAATCTGTTCCCTTCAGCTGCCATGGTGCGGACACTGCGGACCCCTAGCACTTGTGGTACCTCTGACATTACTAGAGGAACCTCGGGCCGAACATTTGAGCCCCTCCCTGATTGGGAGTTGTTCAGATTGGGTTGGACTCGAGAGGGCACTGGTTCCCGATAATCATGGGAGATAGGGTACGTCTCCGGACGGGGTTGAGGGAAGCCATATTCCCGCGTACTAGCCAGCATAGCTAGTAGAAGGTGTGCTAGATCACCAGGCGGCGCTACCAAGGTCATATTGGTAGCCTTCCCATTTTGGAGTTGGCGTGCGTAAGTGGCGCATCCACTTCCATCCTGTCTTGAGTCCACAGGACCAGATGTGGAGGGGGGGTTGTTAGTCTCTAGGTCTTGCCCTATGGAAAGCCCCACGGAGGCGCCGGCCACCCGGCACCCTTTCGGAACAGCTCAGTAGCTTCCTGGTCATCAGAGAGGGGGTCAGTCTTCACTCTGTGAGGATCTGCCCTGGTAGATACCCTCGAGTTTATATATTTCAAAGGAGACCATGCACAATAAGTGAGAGGAAAGAGTAGAAAAATGTTGTAGATTAAGTTCCGGAATCTTTTGAACACTCATTTGTGCAATAAACTTTTTATGTCAAATTTATCCAAAAAGCTGCATCTTGGAGTATATGAATTAATGGACGCCCTATATTTCAGAAGAGAAAAGTGCTGATATTCTTTCATTCAAATTTATTTACTTAATAGTTTTTATATATGGACCTTTTTCTTCTATGTTTATCTTTGAACGGACAGAATATTTCCTGTGGTATGTCAATATTTTAGTTTTCTCTTGTGATATTTTTAAATTCTTTACATATTGTATTTAAGGAAAAAGTTTGTCACAGGTTTCTCATTTTACAGTGCGGACAATGGTTCTGTGCTGATGGAGACCGTGTGCGCAGTCGTTTAGAATCCAGTTGCTGAGCCTACACTCTCGGTCATGCGCAGTACACTGAAATGGCCAGTATCGTGGAGAGGTTTGACCGGGTAACTTCTAATGCTTCGGAGCGTCACGTTAAGATTTTAAAGTTTTAGAAATTGTGATTCTTAATCGCACGGGTGATTAGCGTTTTGTCTGTGTGTATGTGTGCTTTTATATATTTTCTTATTTATATTAAAATGCCTCCAATTCAAAGCAAACTTGGTGGAAAAACACTTCACAGACAAACAATTTCTGGCGATATGCTAATAAAATGCAAGGGAGGGGCAGTGCAGCAACAAAAGTATCTGAGAAAAAATTTCGTAAAATAATTAAAGAATGGGAGAAATGTGAGGCACAAGTGACCTTTGAAACATCTGGAAAGTACATAGTGTACCAGAAACAATCACTGTCACTGATGAATTTAATAGGTGTGTAATTTGCCAAACAATTTATAATTTATAATTTGTATATTCAGGAGAAAACTGTCAAAATTTGGGACTTCTGAAACATCATGACTCCATTAACTTTAAGGGGGAAGCACTAGTTTAAAGACTATCTTATGTGGCATAGGTTTTAAGTGGAAGAAAACAAGGAAAAACAGGGTCTTGTAATAGGAAAGGTATATGAGAAAGTGTCATATTTACATGACATAAAAAGGCTTAGAGACGAAGGAAGGTCAGTTATCTACGAAGATGAAACATATCTTCATACGGGAATCGGCTAACTCACTTCCATGCACTACAAGCCACAAAGGCATCACCCCAGATTTTTATTTTCCTGTAAATTAAAACATTTGTGAAAGCAAAGAAGTAAAACAGTAAAGAAGATCTGTTGTTTCTCAGTGGCTAAGATAAGGAAATGCTCATATATTTTAAGGTATGCGTTTTAGTAAAGACGAGTCTGTGAAATATGGCCTTGCTGCATTCTCTTCCATCTTCTAGTGCTAGCAGAAGGTGCAAGTGATGCTTGGTCATAGACTCTCTCCAGTGCACGAAGAAAGTAGTTCACCGGCACAGAACTATCATCACTGCTGTAAATACTTGGGTTGTGATGTAAGTGTAGACGGAGATAATGATGTGGAATATAAAATAAATAAATTCCAACAAATATCGAGATTTAACTGTATTGGAACACCACAGTGAAGCGAAAAATTATTAAATTTTAGATGAGTCGTATTTTTTACACATCTGCTTCCCAACAAATTTGGGGTAAAATAAAGGAAACTCTGCAAAATAAGATGAGAAAGAAACCAAAAATTGAAATTTTATAGGATGATAGCAATTTCAGTTTCATTATACAGAAGCAAATCTTGGATCCTCAGGCAGAAGAATAGAATACTGAAATGAGGTTCCTGCGGAGTGTGTAAGGCATATAGGAGGAGATCTTATTAGAAATGCAGATATACATGATGAATTAAAAATATTTGATTTAAATGAGAAGATTGAAGAAAATAGAAATAATTGGAAGGAACATATGGAAAGAATGAAAAAGGATAGAATACCCAAGATTGTGTGCAGTTAAAAATCTCAAGGAAAAGAGATGCTTGACACCCAAGGAAGTGATGGGAATGATGGAGTAAGGATGAAACAGGCCATGAGCCTAATTCCTGGATTTCAGAAGTTCTTGTATATACGAGGGGGGACCCAAAAGAAACCGGATTGTTGTCATAAAAACTTTATTGATGAACCTTTTTACAAAATTACTTCAGTCACCTTCAAAATACTCTCCATTACATGCGATGCATTTGTCAAGTCTCTTTTCCCACTGTTGGAAGCATGTTTGGAACTCTTCAAGTTTGATATTGTCCAGTGCCCTTTGTGAAGCTGTTTTTACCGCCTCCACATCATCATAACGCTCCCCTTTTAGCGTATTTTTCATTCATGGAAATAGGAAAAAGTCGCACGGGGCTAGGTCCAGCGAATAGGGAGCGTGGGGAGCGACAGACCACCTTTGAGATGCCAAATAGTGGGTCACTCTTAAGGCCTTGTGTGCTGGAGTGTTGTCGTGATGCAGTAACCAGTCACCTGATCACATGCTTCCTGAAGCATTTGGTGAGTCTCTGTTGTAGTTTTTTTAAGCAGGAAACAAAATTTCACACACACTCTTTGTTCTTTTAAAGTTGCCATAATGACTTTGCAGAGGTAACCTGCCAACAGTCAGAGAAACACAATACCACACTTGCACGCTCAGCTCTACACTGATGCGTCTGCACAGCTGTTTCATGAAGGTCTCTAGTAACACCATCTGGCGTGAGAACCCTGCACTACGTCTATGAGTGGCAGTGCCCTCGGAGTACGGTTTCTTTTGGGTCTCCCTTCGTATAGCTCAAAAAAGACAATAGTATGTCAAATGAAAAAATTCTTCATCTTGGATCATTATGTGGTTAGAAACAGAAGATACTTTCTCAAGCAAATTAAGTATTTAAATCACAAAAATCAAGTCAGACTTTGTCTTAAAAATCTTCTATTGGTTGGTATGTATTTAATTATTTCATCTCAATGTAGAGAAGTGCAACTTGCATGACAACAGATTTCTCTTGTCACTGGAGAATTGTCCTAAGGAGATGAAATATAACAAAACACAGCTGCACCACTGAAATCTGAGTCATCATACGCACTGAACTGAGGGGTTTCTCAAAGTTGTTTAAGATTACTTCAGTACAGTGGTGGCTTGTGAGCATTTTTCTTGGTGGGGCCAATGTGAAGTTGCTTGTAAAATGGGGTTAAACCTTTTAAAACAGATCAACTTTAGTTGTATTGCCAAAAACACTGCAATAGCAAAAATGTGACAAAGCATTATACATTTAAACGTCAAGTAGGTAACTAATAACCAGGCATCGGATCCCATACACCTTTAAAGGGAAATAAATGAAAATGTGTAGTGTTTAATGCCCACTTTTACTACATACAGCATTGCAGGCAATGACACTGATGATACATGAGATGAAGATGGAGTACCGGTGGAATGAGATGGCAGGGGAAACCGGAGATCGCGGAGAAAACCCGCCCCAGCGACGTGTTGTCCACCACAAATCTCACTTTGCGGTCGCCTGGGATCGAACACGGGCCGCCTTGGTGACAGCCAAGTGGTCTAACCACTGAGCCAAAGCGCAGCCACCTTTAAAGGGATATGAAGTTTACGAGTCTCAAGGTATATAACTGCTGACGTCAGTCCCGGGGACAACACGCAGGGATAGTCTGGTTCACAACACGTAGCTTTAGTTTCATTACGACAACTGCTCGCCATGCAGGTGGATCTGCCTTCCAGGGAGTGCAAGGTGTTTGACATATTGTGTTAATAGCATTACTTTCACAATAATTATTGGACAATCTCCATTTTATAAATCAAAAGTTTTGAGTATTAAAGCCATTAAACGATTTTAAGCATGTAATTTTACGCTGTCTAAAAGCAGTCGAGGAGGTATCCGAAAAAATTAACAATATACAGAATGCACCACCAACAAAACATGGGGGAAAAAAAGTCCAGTATTCTACACAAAAATACTGCATTTTCAGTGCTGCGTAATATAAGAAATAAACTAAGTCTTGGACAAACACATGAAAATGATTTGTACTAATCATATGCACCATTAATGTCATGTGACGCTGAACAAACTTTATCACATTATTTTTATACTGTTTCAGCGAGAGGTGCAGGAAATTCACATTCGACAATTTACGAATGTACAGTATGCATGCAATAAGTTGAGCGTTTGGGTTCCGAGTCCTCATTCGGTAAGTTTTGTCTAACTTTGTAAACACAGATGACAATTACACAAATATAAATATTTGCCACTAAGGCTCCACTTTATCTTAAGAAATTGGTGTTAATACTTCTTTCTAATGGAGATCGATTTCACAAACAAATCGCTTGCATCCTCAGTCCAAAGAAAACAAACCTTTCTTTCTTTATTAATTTTTAGATGAGTCCTATTTATTACACATCTGCTTCACTTTCGTAAAGTAAAGTGAAAGTGAAGCAGATGTGTAATAAATACGACTCATCTAAAAATTAATAATTTTTCGCTTTACTGTGGTGTTCCAATACAGTTAAATCTCGATATACTTTCTTTCTTTGTTTTCTTTGGACTGAGGACGCAAGCGATTTGCTTGTGAAATCCATCTCCATTAGAAAGAAGTATTAACACCAATTTCTTAAGATAAGTGGAGCCTTACTGGCAAATATTTATATTTGTGTAATATTTATTGCTTCACTGCTCGCCTGCAGTGCTGTATGTAGTAAAAGCGGGCGTTAAACACTACACATTATGATTATTATTGCTTCACGGTAGCTAACTTCATTTTCTATGTAAACAGATGACAACTTTGAAACTTGAAATGCACTATACACTGACATCTAGTGGCTAATACCATGTCCGCCATATTTCGTTTTGATCAATTTCGAGGTTAATTAGCTAACCAGTTTACAACAAAGGTATGTTGTGCATGTTATGGCTCTCAAAAGGGGACATATTATTATTCCTTTTATGGAAGTGTTGAAAACAGTGTTGTTGTATAAATTAAGTTAATTAGGAGTCGATTAATAACACAAAACAACACTCACTTTTAAATTTTCCCGGAACCGGTTTCTGAGGTCTTCCCTCTATCTTCAGCCGGACATCGACTAGTTCTCATTGGTGTAGCTGGCAATATTTTGTCTTCGGTCTCCTCTGGTGGCGGTTCGAGGAACTTGCTGAACAAATCTTTCTGGGGGATGTCGAAATTGAATACTTTGTTCCTATTTTTTGAAATAAAGATTTGTTCCCATGTGGACAGTTCTTCTTTTCCTGTTGTATGTTTTAGTAATTTTGGTTCTGGATTTATGTTGTGGTTTTTTTCCCAAAAATGCGTGGCAACTGCTGATTTTTCTAATTGTTTGTATTTTATGTTCCTAAAGTGTTCCTTTGCTCTTGTTTCTAAATTTCTTTTCGTTTTTCCAATATAAATTTGACTACAGTCACAGCATTCAATTTGATATATACCAGATTTTTTGTTAGATGGAATGGCATCTTTGATGTTTGAGCAAATTAGGTTTTTTAAGGAGTAATGGTTCACTGGAGCTAGTTGAATGTTTTGTTTTTTGAAGACTTTTTTGAATTTATCAAAGGCCCATGGATGGTAAGTGAATTTTTTGAAGATCATTTTAGTTTCTGTAGCTGAGAGGGTTGTGGTTTCCTTTAGCTACAGAAACTAAAATGATCTTCAAAAAATTCACTTACCATCCATGGGCCTTTGATAAATTCAAAAAGGTCTTCAAAAAACAAAACATTCAACTAGCTCCAGTGAACCATTACTCCTTAAAAAACCTAATTTGCTCAAACATCAAAGATGCCATTCCATCTAACAAAAAATCTGGTATATATCAAATTGAATGCTGTGACTGTAGTCAAATTTATATTGGAAAAACGAAAAGAAATTTAGAAACAAGAGCAAAGGAACACTTTAGGAACATAAAATACAAACAATTAGAAAAATCAGCAGTTGCCACGCATTTTTGGGAAAAAAACCACAACATAAATCCAGAACCAAAATTACTAAAACATACAACAGGAAAAGAAGAACTGTCCACATGGGAACAAATCTTTATTTCAAAAAATAGGAACAAAGTATTCAATTTCGACATCCCCCAGAAAGATTTGTTCAGCAAGTTCCTCGAACCGCCACCAGAGGAGACCGAAGACAAAATATTGCCAGCTACACCAATGAGAACTAGTCGATGTCCGGCTGAAGATAGAGGGAAGACCTCAGAAACCGGTTCCGGGAAAATTTAAAAGTGAGTGTTGTTTTGTGTTATTAATCGACTCCTAATTAACTTAATATTATTATTCGTCTACTTCCGTATAACTGTGATCTGAATGCAATTGAGCTGGCCAAGGGCAAAACTAAAGAATGTTTTCAGAGAATGCAATGTTACTGGTGATATGTCGGCTCCAAATTTGCAGAAAATTGCTATAGAAGCATTATCTTCCATAACGGCAATGCATTGCAAGAAGGTCCAAGAGCTGGAAGTGAAATATTGGAGAAACGATGGTGTAATAGAAAATGCAATTGATGAAATTATCGTCAACACATCAGAGGATACTAGCGATGAAAATGATGCACCGGACTCGAAGAATCACAAAGTGAATGAGTATTTATAACTGTCTCAATATTTATTTTCTATTTTTCTAGTAAGTATATAAATATACAGCTTATTGGATGAAGTTCAATGTACTATTTGTCCACATATCTCACACTTGCGGTGCATATCTTTGCTTATCTTAAACGCTGTATTGCTGAATTGTGTTTTTCAAGGTTGATTACACTGCAGAAACAAAAGAGTGTTAGCTCTCGCTTCTTCCCCTCTGCCCACACCACACCGTAAATCCAGCGCTCAACTTATCATGCGCATATAGTACATGGTTGTTCACTGTAATTCCTGCATCGAAAGCAATGAGGAGGATGGCATACTGTAACATAGGTTACATTTTGTATCCGTACCGGTGTGTATACACACAGTGCATCGCTATACTTGTTGACATTGGACGTTTGTTTTTGTCACACTTGGCCTTGTATAATACCTGTGTATGTACATTGATTGCTAAGGTGTATGCGATCCAATGTCTGCTAATAAAGATAAAAAGAACTCATCAAGTGGCATGTACAAGAGCTGTGCATGTCTATTCTTCTAGGTGGCAAACATTTAAATTACTCTGTTGTTGAAGTTAGGGATTTCACCAATTTGCTCTTTGTGAATGGAACAAACAGCCAAGGAATTAACCCTATCTTGGCCCATGGTGTTCCTAAGGAAAGACTTAATTCTTTTCAATGTACTGAAACTTACCTCTGCCTCGTCTGTCAGAAATGGAGTTATTAGTGCAATTTTGTGTACTTCAGAAAACTCTTTTGTAAAGGAGTGTTGTATGAAAAAATGAAGAGTTCACTGACTGAAGCAATATCTTTTAATGTATCATGATAAATCACTGACAGTTTATTTTTTGACTTTTTGTAATCTAATGGGATTGTAATTTTATGCAAATTTTTTCAGAGTCAGCAGGGACATTTTCTCTGAATGTAATACATTTTTTTGGGTCAATAATTCCAAAAGTGTTGAATATATGAGAATGTTGAACTGTCCTTTCATTTGGTTGATGACTGTGTCAACACACTTCTTGGGCATCTGAATTCAGGTTGCTTTACTGAGGGAGGAGCAAAGTTATCATCAACCTGGTATCTTCCATTGTTCTCACGAATTTTAGACACAGCTGATTCAAAATACTGTAAAGCATGATTTCTTATTAAAATGTTACAGAAAGTTCCCTGATTTTTGCCTTATTGTTGTGTAAATGTAAAATTATTCAGTTGATGTGCACCTAATCAATGAATTCTTCTACCTTTAATGAATGAAAGTGACTTTTCAGTAAATAATCCACTTTACTCATTTTAAAACGATACCACTTTGTCCACCAAACAATTAAGATTCAAACAACAATCACACTAATGCTAAAACTTCATTATAACGGGCTGCAACTAGCCAGTCGCAAGTGTTGCTGTTTGAGATTTAGGGACAGAACCAGGGAGCGGCAGAAGTATAGACATATGACTGGGAAAGTGTACAGAGATATAAGGAGTGACTGCTGGCACATGTAATCTGGCCCAGGTCCCAATGTTCTGCTTTGCCACAAGAGGACTGGTGAGATCATGTACAACACAATAGGTTGCAAGCTTCAGTAACCACTAAGAATCGTGGTATAATAAATTATTTGTAATGATTTTTATAATTGAATAAATTATAGAATAAATGTTTTCTTCAAATTAAAAAAAATGCTTGTAAGTTGGTGATATTATCAATGGGGTCTGGCCTCTCTGGCCCTTAAGGACAGTCCACCCCTGCTTCAAATTATAAAATAGAGAATGCTTTGTTTATAATTTACTGTACCATTAACATAAGAAGATATACCTAAAGCCTTATCTATTCTGATTAACATTTAGCAAAACTTTTCAAGTGCAACATGTTTGGGTGTTTTATAAACATCATGAGAACCAGTTTGAAATAAGATCTTACCTCCAATGTTTTTCCACACGTCTGCTCAAAGCTATCTTCTCTCCCATTTCTGTGCATACAGGATTGGTTAGACTGATCTTGGCCAAATCGGCTTTAGTGGCAAGCACTCTACCTCCAGTGGATAAAGAACCAATGTTCACAAGCAATACTTCATTCTTTGACAGTTTTTGAACCTGAAATATAATTGATTGTATATTTAATTTTAAACACAAAAGTAAAAGTTTATATGCTTTAATAAAATGGTAGCTTAAGATTTTGTGATAATTTCAATTTTGGACAAATGACTCATGTTACCATGCATAACGCTTAGCTGTTAAAAGTATATCACTGAATTTGCTCTAAAAAAAATATATATATATATATATATATATATATATATATATATATATATATATATATATATATATATATTATTTTAGTTAACTGATGGAAATTAATCATTTCATCACACTAGCCATATATATAGGTTAAGGTTTTGGATAGATAGAATTGACATGAAAAATTCAATGCCATGACCGGGATTTGAACCACGGATCTCTTGGTTTCCGTCCAGTCGTTCTAACCCATTGAGCTACCATGGCCAACTTGCCGTCACGACATTCAATTTTCCATTTGACTCGTATATTCCCCGGTAAACCACTAGGGGCTCTCGCATTTGAGATACACCGTTTGTGGCAACTTACTGTCTTAAGTACTTGAGTCCCAGGCTTCATCATTTAACTCTTATTATTTTAGTTAATTGATGGAAATTAATCATTTCATCACACTAACCATATATAGGTCTCAAATGCGAGAGCCCCTAGTAGTTTACCGGGGAATATACAAGTCAAATGCAGAATTGAATGTCATGACTGCAAGTTGGCTATAGTAGCTCAATGGGTTAGAGCGACTGGACAGAAATCAGGAGATCCATGGTTCAAATCCCGGCCATGGCATTGAATTTTTCATGTTGACTCTATCTATCCAAAAGAATATTCATTTCACGTCGGGCTGGATGGATCAATTAGTTAGGCACTGACCTACATGTTCCCAAGGTCATGGGTTCAAACACAACCTAGAACAATAATTTTTAAGTGTACTTAAAAGTGTCAGCCCCATGCCAGTAGATTTACTGCCGTGTAACAGAACTTCTGTGGGATAAATTCTAGCACACTGGCAATTCATAGCTTCATTATAGAACAAATTAATTACATTTAAGAAATAAATTCATTGGTTGAGTAAGTATTCACAAAAATTATCTAGTACTTAACATTTTAAGCTTTCTCAGAAATAATATGAGAATTATTTTTAGGCAAATAAACAAAAGCAAATTAAGACTTAGCGTTCACCTTTTATATGTAAAACTTCCATATAAATGTTAAAAAAATTCATTCCGTTTTCTCCAAAGAAAGATTTCAAAACTTAGATCACAATTTACAACTTGGAAGTAAATTTATATTGCATGATGACTTTAGTTTTAAATGTTGCTTAAATTATAGTGTTTTTCATTTATGTAATATTTGGAGGAATTTAGTAACAATGACATTGAAACAGTTATTCAAATATAGCCCACAGCAATAGTTGTTTGTCAATTTTAAAATGTTAGAATGGTTATTTAATAAAATATAAATGTAATAAGTGATAAAAACAAGAGATACACAGTAAAAGGACATGAAATAAATGTATAACTACTATGGGAATTGATCTATATATAGCACAATAATGAATACCATGTTGACTATAAGAATATAAAGTATAAGCAGCTCATTAATAAAATTGCAATTACAACTGTTGATCAAACTATAAAATGATGTGACATACAGAGAGAAAAAAAACTTCTGCATATGCTAGAATGCAGTTTTCAAGATGAAGAAGTATTCCTGTGAATTATGTAGATATAACTGTACCTTAAATATATTTATTGTGAAAAATCTATTTGTAGTCATTTTTAACACATTGTCACTTACATTTTCACATAAGTGAGGGACTAGTTTTGGAAGCTGTTGATTCCATGTTCAACCTTGAAGGCCCAATTATTGTCTGTTGTCGTCTGCTCTCTTCTCTCTGGTGGTGGAACTACGAACTTCTTTATCAAATTATCGACTGGTTAGATTTCAAAGTTCATTACTCAGTCCTTATTTTTCCATATTAATATCTTCTCCCATGTTGACAGTTTGTTTTGGTTTATTACTCCTTTTAGTAATTTTGGATTTGGGTCAATGTCATGGATTTTGTTCCAAAAATAAAATGCTACCGCTGACTTATCTTCTTGTTTCAATTTGATGTTTTGGAGAAACTTTCTTTTGTGCGACACAAGAATATTTTCTAAGTCCAAAGCTGCATGCGTGTTGCAGCCAACATGAGAAAGATATGTAAAACTTGCAGCCAACCTCTGCAAAAATGCCCCAGAGATAGGTGACACAGTCCGTGTGCAAAGGAACATGGTTTGAGCAGCTAAGTTAGTGCCTGGTCAAATTTTGTTATTCATGCACTACTTTGCACATAAACAATCGATAATGGACGATAATGGAGTGCTTCGTAGGAAATACATGTATGAGCTCACGGACTGTACCAGACTGGTTCGGCTACTGCCACGAAGTGTGCATGATGTCAAATGACACCAAGTATGCTGCAAGGAGGAAAATTGGCGGTGTCGGTCACGTTGTTCAAATCAACAAATGCAAAATAGGACGATGAAAGTTTTCATCATGGGTGTGTCGTAGAGGGCAATTGGATCTTGGGAATGATCGACATGGAAACGAATGAGGTGTGGATTACGAAATGCCCAAACAACAGGAGGGATGCAAATATGCTCTACAGTCTAATTGCAGCAGCCACGATGAAACTTGCGACATCCTATTTTGCATTCCACGATTCGAACAACGTGACCGGCACTGCCATTTTCCCCCCTTGCAGTATACTTGGTGTCATTTGACAACATGCACACTTCATGGCAGTAGCCGAACCAGTCTGGTACAGTCCGCGAACTCATACACTTAGTCTTGTAAGTGGAGAAAAGTATATACAAGGTGACTCACTTGCCTAATTTTAGTAACAATGGCACTCCACTTTCTGAAATACTTCTTTTTATTCTATATATTGTAATATTTGTTGCTTCACAGTTGTTAGCTTCTGTTTTTATGTTTTAAAAGATGAAAATTCCATCTATCAATAGGCCTGGACTATACTAGGATTGTGAACAATTTTATATATGAAAAACTAAAAAAAACGTAAAAACCAGAGTCAAAGAACAGTTTAGAAACATATACTTGAAACAGAAACAAAGTCAACAGTAGCATTTCACCTTTGGAACAAAAACCATAACTTAGATCCAAATCCAAAATTATTAAAGGGCATGATAAACCATACAAACGCACAACGTGGAAAACATCTTAATATGGAAATACAAAGGCAGATTAATAAATTTTCAAATCTTATCAGTCGACAATTTGATAAAGAAGATCACTGTTCCACCACCAGAGAATAGACTGCAGACTGTAACAACAAAAGACCTTCGATGTTGAAAATGGAAGCAACAACACCTGAAACTAGTCCCTCAGAAATTAAATTGTAAGTGATATAGTGTAACAAAAGCAACTAAAATAGTTTTACGAATTAAACAGCATTTTTCATTACTAAAATATATAGTTACCTTTGCAGCCTTCTTATCACCTTCAGTCCTTACTCCAAGCAAGCGTTTTAGCAGATAATATGATATCTCAAGTTCAATAAATATTTTGGGCAGAGCCCCTACAGCACCCAGTACTTGTCCCACCAAACGATCAGCTCTGCACAGAGTAGGCTCAATTTTTGTGCCAACACCTTAAACACAAAAGAAACAACAAATGAGTTTATTACAATAGAGCCCAGGTGTCAGCATTTATAACAATTAAAACAGGCAAATAAAAAAATGTAATAAAACTCTTAAAAAAAAGTAAATTTAAAAAATGCATTATAATGTCATGTGGTTTGAAAATTATACATATTAAACAATTCTGTTGTTTTGAATCGCTGAGAGATATTGCTGTAAACATTCATGTGACTAAATTATAGCATCAGACTATACGATATTGATGGAAATTAATTATTCTTCCACACTAGCTATGTGCATGCTAAGGTAGAAATAGGTAGAAATAGGTATCGTTTGTACTTACAGCATAGTAAGTCACCACAAACAGTGCATAACTCATTGTATATGAGAAATCTAATGGTTAAAAAATTATAACATTCCAACAAAACTGATATCCATCACCTCAAGCTCTCTGAATGTACGGAGAATTTTCAAGAACAATTTAAATTTGGCATTTATAATCTGAATAGTAGAAATAAAAACTGGTTCTTTCAGTTCCAAATAACTTAAAAGAGGTTATATCTTCTTATAACTTCTGTTAGCCTGCCTCGTTAGCGTAGATGGTAGCATGTCTGCCTCACGTTCATGAGGTCCCGAGTTCGAATCTCAGTCAGGGTGAGTTACCTGGATAAGGTTTTTTTCCAGGGTTTTCCCTTATCTTAAAAGACGAATGTCGGGTAACTCTAAGCTCCATGGACCCTGGGCACATTTGAGCATCATTTCACACATTCCATTCACCGTCCAATATGACTTAAAAAGTTAAAGGACAAAAAAAAAAAAAAAAAAAAACCTCCTGTTTCTTACCACCTAGTACAACAGCCATTTTGGTATCATCACTTAATGCTTAATGAACTGAATAAAGTTGTAGTATCAAGGCCCTGAGTACCTCAGCTTGTGTGTTGTGCAGTGAACCACTCAGCTTTGGAATGAAGAACATCTATTAACCCTTTCACCGATATGGACGTCATATGACGTCCAAGTTAAAAGGCCCCAAACCGATATGGACGTGTATAGACGTCCTGCGCATACATGCATTTAATGCGTATTTAATTATAATTCTTTTAAACCTTATGTTTTACGGTAAATTTAAATAAATTCTATAAGAAGTAAAAGCTTACCTTTAAAAGTTTTTTCTTGAATGGTACACCTCAAAACATGGATAAACACACAAGGGCACATCTCCACATTTACGGCAAATCGTACTAGTTTCCTTTCGGACACCTTTCTTGCGGCACACCAAACATTTTCTGAAGGGACGCGACTTTTTTGCTGTGGGTGGTATCCTTTTAGGAAAATGTTTTCCTTCAAGTCTGAGGGGTGCTGGGGTGATGGATTTTTTACCCCCAGTATGGAGAGGTCTCTGAATTTTATACTGCTCAATTAGGCTGCGAGCTATTGATATGCGAAAGTCCAGGTACGTCATTGTCTTCCGTGGGTTTAGAGCTCTCCAAGTTACTAAACAATTGTATATGGTTATATCTAGCTGGTGTAAAAATACTTTTTTATACCATTTGATTGTTTTTCGCAAAGAGGGATATGCGTGTAATACCTGATCTACTAGATCCACTCCACCCATATGCATATTATATTCCTGGATAATATCGGGCTTGAAAATTGACATTTTGTTACGAGCATCAATTTTTCCAGTGTCAATCATCAAAATTTTAGAGCTGCAATTGGATAATGCTGTAACAACCCTCCTGTCTTGCCAAGCAACATAGGTCAAGGGTGGCAGCTGATGCACCTGCATTTCTCCTCTTCTTAGAGCCTTCGTATTCACATCTTTTGGCAAACCAATACGATTTGAACGTACTGTTCCAATTGCATTTGTTTTTCTTTTGTGTAAGGCCATGAATAATTTAGGGGAACTGTACCAATTATCTAAATATACAGTCATACCCTGATCAAGTACAGATTCCATCAGGTGCATTACTATGGAACCAGATAACCCCAAATCTTTGTCTCCGGTGTTATCAGTCCCTTGGCCAGTGTATATGCAGCTATTGTAAAGATATCCTGTTTTACTTTCACATACATCAAAACTCTTTATGCCAAATCTGGCCCTCTTTGTTTTGATGTATTGTTTCCAACCTAAACGGCCCTTCCAAAGCATCAAGCTTTCATCAACAGTGATCTTTTCACTAGGCACATAATTTTCTTTGAATTTTGAAATAATGTAATCAAAAACTGGTCTGATTTTGGATAGTTTATCATTCACATTTTCTGTGCAGGTGAAATGAAGGAAGCGCAAAATGGAAGTAAACCTGTTATTTGACATGCATTTCCCAAAAAATGGGGTAGCTAGCATGTCGTCTGTAGACCAGTACATGTCTAGCGTAGGTTTACGAATAACACCCATGAGCATAATTAGACCAAGTAGTCTGTAAATCTCATTCATTGTTACTTCTGTCCACTTCTGCAATCTACTCTTAGGTCCTAAATTGCCTTTAGAAATCAGGTCTTCCTTCACCCTACTCGCATATACATTTGTTTCCGAAACAATGAGAGACAGTAAGTCAGTAGTAAAAAATTTTGTGAAAATGTCAATTGGTTGGCTGTCAGAAGTTAGTTGAGTATGCGGTTGTACACCAGAGGTTGTGCTCGTGAACGTATGTCTATTAGTGTTAGAGTTATTTTGACACCTCCATAATGTTGATTCTTCACGAACACCTGTCGGAAATGAGTCATTTTCCTCCTCACTGCTACCTATATCCTCAACACCCCCCTCAAAATCTGAAAACTCGCCATCAATGTCCAAATCACTGTCTAACAGCAAAAAGTCTTCCACATTTTCTGATGTAATATCAGAAGCCCGCACTCGTCCTACACTAGCTAATTGATTTGCAACATTACTAGTTGAAGCCATGATTAGCACTGAGAAAACTATTTCAACTGTGATTTAGCTAAAGAAATTGCTTGGAACTCTGATGCAATCTAAATTACAATGTCAACTGAGCGAAGAAAGAAGTTACGTCAGCTAACATAAACTTCCGTTGTGCAATTAGAGGGATGCTGACGGAGTTTCCTTCCAGGGTGTATAACGCAATATAAACAGTTATTATTACGTGTTAGCATGAACTGAAACCTAGAAACCTTGAACCCAACACTTCGTTTATTCAGCTGATATACACATATAGCTTGTAAAACAAAAGTACTCAGAATTAGGCGCGTTCGACGCAAAGAATGGCTTTCTTTACGTGATACAAATTAATGAAATTTCATCGCTTTATTAATATAGTCTCTATTTTAATGATACCGCAGATGCATACAGCTTTTAATGGGCTTTTAACCAGTTTTTGTTTCCCTGAAATAACTTAGAAAATACGGAAGATACGAATATTTATTTATGAAGACTTTTTGCAGCATTTAACAATTTAAATGTCTTGTTCTGTTTATTGGGTATCCGTTCCCGGCCGTGCAGGGTTTAAATGGCCATCGGCGAAGCGGTTAATTTGCAGCAAATTGAACCAAACAAAACAAAGACATTATTTATTTGTATAGGGAAGCGAGAATGAAAATTATGTTAATATAAGTCCTGCCACTGAATGATAATGTGGCAGTGTCATGGTAGCATGGTTAGAGCACTCGTCTCTCACCAAAGCAACCAAGGCTCAATCCCAGGAGACTGTATGTAGAATTTTTGGTGAACAAGTGGTGTCTGGTATGTTTTTTCTGGGTTCCCCCGTTCCCTCTACCATTCTATTCACCAACGGCTCTTTCTTTGTTTTCATTGCCACTTATTCGCTATTTCCCGCCCTCCGATTGAGCAAGAAGTACGTCATAGTTGACTGGTAAGTCTATCTTGAAATCATAGTGCCCTCTACGGAGAAGAAGTCGTAATTTTTGCGGAACAGTAAACAAATTTCAGCGCTCTGAGTGTGCTGCTCTGGTAACTAATACAACCAGCTTCCCCTGGATATGATCACAGACCACCATGTCTACATGGTTGAATGCTACTTTCGTACCGGCATTAAAATTGGTGCGACATATAAATAATTTAAACCGCTGTGTAGAGTAGTTTATGCAACGCTATCCAGCATTCAGCCAAGTCCCTAGGAATGTAATGTTGTCAAAAGTGTCCAGGTACCATCAAATTGACATACTTTTGTTTGCAACATAAACATCTTAAGTTTTATCAGTATACGATATAAATGTGTTGTCATTCTCACGCTTAATTAAAATGTCTATTAATGTTAGTATCCTTATGTCTTTCAAAACCAATAGGTGCATCAAACTTATCCAAGATACAGGATCAGTTACTTGCAAAAAGAGAGACACTGGATGCTATAACGTGACTGGTGCCAATCTAGCAGCAATAAATAATGTTATGAAACAAAGGCCTCAAGCATATCTTCTCACAATACAGTAAGGATTTAAGGGGAAGAGAGAAAGGAAATATAAGAAAATGGACACACAAAACTATGTACTAGAGATATTTTCTTGTTTACACTTGGATAAAAGCTTTGTACATATTATAACACTAATTTATTTTTCATTCCTAGAACATGTTCTGCTAATTTTCTGGTTTGCAATGAAATTACACTGTGAGGAAACTGTAGGTGATAGAAGAAAACTGAGATTAAATTGAAATATTTCTATTTTATGTGACATGTTTACAATATGCATATATGTCTACTATAACAGAAAAACAGATGTTCATTGTGAAATAAGTGTTCATTTCGTATATTCTTCATGCATGAGGTGCATTGCACTATATAGTTTTTTATAAAGTTATCAGATCTACGCACAAGGCGAAATTACGCACCTTTATATTACGCGGGCAGACTCACCTCTCAAAAAGTACCTGCTGGTAGAGGGAGGCCTCAAAGCTGGTGTCAACATATCTAATATTTTGCAAGCCACATGGGGAATCGTATATAAACTCGCTCCATCAGCGATGCTATTGATGACGTCAAATTTTGCACAGTAAAATTACAGATAAAAATGAACACAGTGTATATATAAAATAAAATAAAAAATAATTAAAAATTAGGGAGATCTTCATACAGAAATAAATTGTATGCCAAGATAGTCCATGAAGAATGAAACCGATGGTCACAAGTCCATATGTATATGACAAAGGTGGGTTATCATCCCTGCATCCATTTCGGAGCCAGAATTTCATTTTTCAAAACCCATTAATTCATTAACAATGAAACTGTAGGTAATGGGATGCTGGTTCTATGCAAGACTCAAGGAATTGCATTATCGCTCCCTAGGGTGGCTAGAATCTATACTCATTTCATGGTCAGAAACTGGAGCATCATACTCCAACCCTTTGTGTCATTGTTTAAGATAAGTATTAAGGTTATAGGGTTGAATATGGATATTGTATCAGGCATACTGAAAATATGGTTTTACATATTTGCAGATACAAACCATAATATTTGTGAACTAATTAAATAGTAATATAGTTTAATCAGGTCTAACAAAAGACTAAATCTTAGTATTATTCTCAATGTATATTCATTTCTTACCAATCAAACCTCCAGGAACAGCAAATTGAAGCTCATTTTGTTCAGCAAACAGAGATACAATTCGTGAAAAGATGGGACGACATGTCAGCTTGCCCTCACTATCCTTGGAAACAAGGCCAGGCCTTACTTCTATCTCCATCCCTACCTACAAAAACAAAAACATTTTCATTTTTAAATTATGGTAAACTAATCAAGCATATTGCCCCACTTAGCAAATTACTGAAAAAGCGTATTTCGAGGACCTATTGTTCCCGTATCTGTCTGCTGGTTGACTAACCAGGATTCCTGATCTTGCTGGGTAAGGATTTGGTTATGTGTAGGGGCGTCGCGAATGCGATATACAGCGATAAAGTGCAAAATTGACTCAAAATGCGATACAAATGCGAAATTGAAGATTTTCCCAAGTAATTATTTTTCCCAATACTTTTTCTTCTGGAAACTTAACTGAAGAGTCTGTAGAATCTTTGCACGTTTAGAAAGTTATAAAGTAAGTGTCCACTCTTCTGGAATGCGGAAAGCAACCCTTCCCGCTAAATTAGCCTATTTTTCCACCATTGCCCATATGAGGTGTTTGGTACTGAAGCGAGTTGTTGTTTTACAAAAGAGGTCCCTCTTACCACGCCTAATGACCATCATAAATCCATCTTCACAGCCCAGTTAACGGAAAATTTCAATCCTTGTCTCTGAAAACCTAATTTTACGGAAGTGATAAACACATGTTAATTGCAGTTGGAGTTCTCATTTGCCAGAGTTCCAATTTTCATTGTTATGTTCGGTTTTACATGCAACTTTCATTCATTCTATGTGTAGGTCACGTCAGTAAGTGCGAGGCTAATTTTGTGCCTTTTCTTTTTATTGTGCTAGTTTTACACAGTATGCATTTATCTTTTTGTGTTATGCAGTATACTTTAGTCTATATCAACCTATATTTCTGTGTATTGCTTTAACCTATATTAATGTAAAATAAATTGACACTTTATGCACTTTTAACTCACTGTTATTAATAACCCACCATAAGTGTGTTTTAAATCTCATATAAATAATATAAATATCCATCATTTATAAAAATTAACTGAAATTAAACTTTTTTTTCTTCAAAATACTATAAAACGTTAAATATAAAATGCTAAATTTTTTATTTCAAAATGCTAAATATCACTACCCCTAGTTATCTGGTGTGGGGAGGTGAATCTAGAAATTTAATTATTGTTTGCTGGAATTTCAAAAGTTTCATTGTTTGATATTTTGATATATTTTTTAATTAATGGATGGAAATTGATCATTTCTTCACACTAGCCGCATACAGTCTAAGGTTTTTGATGGATAGAGTCAACATGAAAAATTTAATGCCATGGCTGGAATTTGAACCAGGAGATCTGTGGTTCAAATCCTGCCATGGCATTGAATTTTTCACATTGACTTTATCAATTTTGATATATGTTTCTTCTTTCCAATCTATTTCATTCTATAAGGTTATGATTTATTTTCAGCTGCTTGATTTTGTGTTCTATGTTGTAATTTTATTCCCAAAAGCAACTAAATATACTTGATTTATGTGATTTTTATTTTATATATCTAATGTGTTAGATAAATTAGCCAATAACTTCTAGGAAGAAAATTATAATACAGAATAGAAGATCAAACTGCTAAACCCAGGTATGACCCCATAGAACTGAGCAGATGAGAAAGCACATATATCAAAAGCTTCAACATCTAATTGTTGTTTCAACATTGAAATTCCAGCAGAAAATAGTTTAATCTCTAAATTCATCAACCTCACATCAGACAATACTATAATTGGGGTGGGAAGAATAACAATGGGGTATCCTGGATACTCAATCAGCTAAAAATGAGCAAAATAGGTTTTCAAAATATGTGCTACCAGAACTTTTGGAAGTGAAATACTTAATCATGATTAATTTTTCACATTTTAATTATTAGTTTCATTGTGTGAAAGTTTTAATGATTTTAAATTTATATTTGGACTCTGATTTATAAACAGTACAGAAAACAAAATAATAATAATAATAATAATAATAATAATAATAATAATAATAATAATAATAATAATAATAATAATAATAATAATAATAATAATAATAATAATGATGATAATAATGATGATGATAATGATAATGATAATGATAATGATAATAATAATAATAATGATAATAATAATAATAATAATAATAATAATAATAATAATAATAATAATAATAATAATAATAATAATAATTATTATTATTATTATTATTATTATTATTATTATTATTATTATTATTATTATTATTATTATTATTATTTTTTTTTTTTAATTACTATGTATAAGCAGAAAATAAAGATTGAATACAAACCTTTAGCACCCCTCTGAGAATACTACCACCAGCAACACCACCCTTTAAGTCATCCACTTCACAGCCAGGCTTGTTTACATCAAAGGATCTAATTACAATCAGTCGTGGCAATGAGGTGAAATCCCGCATCGGCACAGGTATCTTCTTTGTAATATATTCACATAACACTTCTATGTTATACTTTAGTTGAGCAGAAATTGGTACCACTGGAGCACCTTCAGCAACAGTACCTACACATATACAAAAATTATCATTAATCTTGATCACTTGCATAATCTCCTTTAATATCTAACACTGTGGTGCTAAGTATAAGGTTGTCTCTCAAAAGATTTGATATAATTCAAGTTAAGAAAATTTAAAATATATGTGTTGCTTCACATGACTTTCTCTACAAACTGTTGTAAAATTATTCTTACAAGAACTTATTATGTGTTTCAAATGGGATGATGTTTCTCCTTGAACGCTCCTAGGTGAGCAACCAATTGGAGTTCTGCAGTGTTGTCATACTGCATTCCCCAATAGAGTGTGTAACGAGGGCCAAATGAATCCATCTCTAATAAATATTATTTGCGCTAAGACAAAAACTCAAATTTTGCAAAAAGTGATCCATGACGAAGGTAGGTAAAAATATGTGTCTAACATAACCGTGAAAATATCATATTTTTACTCAAATAGCTTTCCTAATACAAATAAAGTACCAATGTATTATAACAATGCATTGCAATGTAAGCTCTGTAATAAACATTATTGGTTGGCATGTATGCTTGTACGTATATTTGCAACTACTCATAACTAAAATGTAAATGTTTGTACATGACATGATAAAAGAATTACTTTGAATAAGCCAAAGTGTTTGTTAAATTCGAAAGAGAGCAAACAGTAAACTTCCTGCGGGCCTGTAGAATGCTGCATCTGCAGAACATGAGTCGTCACATTATACATTTGTTTATGAATGGTTCATAATCTCTATTTATTCTAGAGAATTCAAATCAGTGTTATTCAGAACTTCCGTTTAAAAACCAGGGAAAAAGTGTATCAGCTGGATCAACTTGCTTTTGAAATGAGACATGAAGAAATCTGCCAGTACAATCTGATTGAGTTGAAGTGAGCTCAATTATGTTGCAAATAGAAATAATACTTTAAAATTGATTGACGAACGACTTATTCACAAAGAAATTGACAAGGTAATAAGACTGGGAAAACTGCACAAAACATACAGATAAACTATAAGAATACGACTTTTGGGAACAAATACCAAGTGACGAGATTTTGGAGCTATCATCATAAATTTGCAAACTTGGACAATGAAGACAATGACAATAACTAATGTCTCTTGACATAAGTGACATTCACAGCTATATGGATGCGCCTCTTGCAGTTGCGTTGGATTAGAAACATAGGAATTTATAATATAATTTTATGCTTCATTGTATCACAGTTCTTACTCACAGGAATTAATAAACTATAATTATAGCATTTAAAACATGTGCATAATATTCACTGCATAGGCTTCGGTGGCTGGTGTCTATAGTAATAAAGTATTCCGGGAAAGGCCGTGTCTTGGTTGTTTGCTGATGCCAACATTTCGCTCTACAGTGTAGGGCTTCTTCAGAGCTCCTCTTCTTGACAGCACCGCAGCACAGTACCTGCGGCCAACGTTTCGCCCTACAGTGTAGGGCTTCTTCAGAGCTCCTCTTCTTGACAGTACTGCAGCACAGTTCCTGCGGCCAACGTTTCGCCCTACAGTGTAGGGCTTCTTCAAGGCTCCTCTTCTTCTTGACAGCACTGCAGCACAGTTCCTGCGGCCAACGTTTCGCCCTACAGTGTAGGGCTTCTTCAAGGCTCCTCTTCTTCTTGACAGCACCGCAGCACAGTTCCTGCGGTGCTGTCAAGAAGAAGAGGAGCCCTGAAGAAGCCCTACACTGTAGAGCGAAATGTTGGCATCAGCAAACAACAAAGACGCGGCCTTCCCTGGAAGACTTTATTATAATGCAAATATCCATGCTGCAATTGTGACTTCAACAACTGCATTATTAAATTGGAAAATTCAATAAATCCTTTCATGGAAGTGTTGAAAATAGTGTTGTTGTATAAATTAAATTAATTGGGAGTCGATTAATGACACTAAACAACAAAAGTAAGTGTTGTTTAGTGTCATTAATCGACTCCCAATTAATTTAATTGGAAAATTCAGTTTGGATTTCCTTACGTTTAGTGCCAAGTTCTATGACATGTGCAAGAGAGAAGGAAATATGAAAAGAATGGGGGTAACGAGGTGGCAATGCTGAGTGCGCTAACGCATCTGATTGGGATTGGTCCAGAACTCTTCACATTTGAAACACATAATTATCATCTATTTTTTGTTAATAAAGATAAACCTCTATTGCATAATAATAATAATAATAATAATAATAATAATAATAATAATAATAATAATAATAATAATAATAATAATAATAATAATAATAATAATAATATTTATTGAGGTACTAAGCTTTTACAATTTTTTTGGACTGCCCTCTGTTTTGGCCCAGGCCACTGCTACACAGGACAGTCCATTAAGTATATTTACAGACGTGTTACAATATGTGTTATTACAGAATAGTCACTTATTATTCCTTCTCTCTTTTTACAGTCCATACCCACTTGTTTTTAACCTTACTTAAAAACTGACCTATGTTTTTATAATTTTTACTCAAAACCTTGATTAAGCAGATTCTCCTATTCATTTTTGATATTTGACATTCTTTCCTCCACATCTCTGTTTCCTTACATTCAAACAGTATATTTTCTATATCCTCTTTGTCCCCACAAAATGGGCACTCGTCTTGCGCATATCCATTTCTTTGACCTCTTAATATCCATATCCCTGCTCTTAACCATGCTAACCCCTTTCTTTCTTCACTGTTAGTGCTATCTATATACCTCTCCCTCCCCCAGCTATTTTTCAATGGAATATAGAAAACAAGTGATATCTTCCCTGCTATTTAGCTAAACAGTTTCTGGATCTCCATGTCTTCAAATCTTATTCTAGCCCCCTTCCAAAAACCTTTATAATTAGTTTCTCTCTTTCTCCAAATATCACCCATACCATTATCTTCCAAATTATTTCGTAAATTACTTACCCATCCTTTATTTGGTAAACTTAGTTCTTGATACTTCAAGCATTGTTTCAGTATATTCCCCTCCTCTAAATTCAATATCCTATAGCAATATTTTAGTGCCCCTTCTATAACTAACCCTTTTCTTGGAACTCTCCCCATTTCAATTAGAGCTACTTCATTTGCAGTTGATATTGGCAGCCCTAGAACTTCCTTACAAAACCCCCTGTGTACATAATCTAAAACTTCCCATCCCTTTTCCAGCCCCCACATCTCAATACCATATAGCATTCGTGCCTCAACCACCAAATTATATACCCTTTCTAACCATTTCATTTCCATTTCAGGTGTTTTATACAAACATCCTCTTACAGCTGCCAGTGCGCATTTCTTTTGCTTCTCCCATTTCTCTCCTGCATCAATTTTCATTCCTAAGTAATTACATTCACGTACTACTTTATATTCTATTCCCTCTTTGTACCACTTCTCATGTTTACTCAGTTTAGTACCTTTTTTAAATACTACAATTTGGGTTTTAGCTCTATTCACCTTTAGGCCCCAAACTGCACAATATTTATCTATTTCTTGTAAAGATATTTTTAACCCATTCACAGTAATAGCACCAATCACCAAGTCATCTGCAAACAATAATCCAGGGATTTGTATATTATTAATTACCGGCAAGAAATTATTATTATTGCTTATATTTTTCAATATATCATCTATGAACAAGTTAAACAAAACTGGGCTTAACTTGCACCCTTGCCTTAGTCCTTTCTCCTGATGTATGTCCCTAGTTATTGCACCTTCTTCATATTTTATACAAAATGTGTTCTCTTTGTATAACCCTTTTAGGATGGTTACCATTTTGTTACTAACCCACTTCATTAATAATTTATACCACAGCAAATTCATCTCTATTCGATCAAAAGCTTTCTCGAGATCAATAAAGGCCATATATATTTTACCTTTTTTATATCTTAAATACTTGTCCACTAGTGTTTTTATAATAAAGACATTGTCCACTGTTCTCCTACCTTTCCTAAAGCCCATTTGATATTCTGAAAGAATATTGAATTCTTCAATCCATTTTTGCATCCTATCAGCCAGTATTCCTGTAAAAATTTTACCCAGATTGGACAGCAGTGCTATTCCCCGATAGTTATTGGGTTTATCCAACTCCCCTTTGCCCTTGTATATTGGCTGTATAATTGCTTTTCTCCAACTTTTCGGTATATAGCCATTTGTTTTCATAGAGTTAAACAATGATGTTAATAATCTAACCCTGTTCCCATCTTCGCACCATACTTTAAGAAATTCTCCTGGTATACCATCTATTCCTGGAGCTTTATTTCTCTTAATTCTTCTAACCTGGTTTATTACTTCCTCTCCAGTTATATCCCTATCTAATATCTCACTAAAGTTATTCTCTATTTCTGGGATTATCTTCCCCTTGTTGGATTTTTCATATGCATATTAATTTGAGAAGTAACTTAGCCACTCTTCCTGCATTATATTATGTTTGGTTACATGTTTTTTGTACAATGACTTTATACCCCTCCATATTTTACTCACATTATTTTCGGCAATAGTAATGATTAGGTTATCCGCTTTCTTTTGTCTCCATTGGGATTTTTTACTTTCCAGTAGTTCACTGTAGTGGTATTTACTTTGCAAATACTCTTCCTTAGAATAAGGATCTCCTGTTTCCCTCCACTTTACCAATTTTTCCTTTACTATGTTTTTAATCACCCTACATTCCTCGTCAAACCAGCCATTACTAGTATTAGAGTATCCTTTATTTGTCATTTTCATCCCCTCTCCTGCCCAAGTCATAATAAAACTCAGAATACTATTGCATATTATAGTTTCCATTTATAAGTACAATCAATGATGATTGTTCTAACACACACAAATCATATAGGCAAATTTTTCACAGATAGAATTAGAACTGAGAAATTCAATGATATAGCTGGGATTTGAAACACATGTCTTCTGCTCTATGTGCAGGTGCTCCACCACTGAGCTAACATGGCAACATAAAAAGTGTAATGGATGGGATGCAATTAGCTCGTTTTTATTAAAATGGTGTAGAATGTTATTTCATAAGCATTAGCTTATCTTATTAATTTCTCCATTGAACAGGGGCAGTTTCCAGAAATATTGGAATTAGGAATAATTAGGTCAATATTTAAAAAAACAGATGAAGTATTGATAAACAGATGAATAGCTGAAATTGCCAAATTGAAAGGATTTTGGTACTAAGATTAGATAACAATTTAAGTAAATACCTACAATATACGAGGGCTGTTCAATAAAGAATGATCACAATTTTTCTTTGACAATGTACCTTTACTCATCCTCATAATTTTGATGGTCCTTCTCAAAAGAGTCTCCCCTGAATGCGATGCACTTGTTCCAGCGATTCTGCCAGTTTTCAATGACATGCTGGAAACCATTTTTGAAAGATCCTTCAAAATCGCCTCTGCAGCCTTCACCACTGCTTCTGATGATGGATAAAGCGTCCCACGAAGGGAGGCTTCTTTCTTTAAGTTAGGGAATAGAAAAAAGTTACATGGAGCTAAATCCGGACTATAGGGAAGGTGATAGATATTCAGCAACATTGGGAATATGCGGCCGCGCATTATTGTGGTACAGCATCCAGCCTGCTTCACGGAAATGTGGTCTTCTGCGCCTGATATGGACTTACAATGTTTTCAGGACATCCCTGTAGTATTGTCCAGTTACTGATGTGTGTGCAGGTACAACATGCTGATAAACCATTCCATGAATATCAAAGAATGAGATGACCATAACTTTCCCAGCAGAAGCAACCACTTTAGCTTTTGGAGGGTTGGTGATGAAGGAGATTTCCACACTGAGCCTTGCTATTTGCTCTCAGGATCAAAATGATGTAGCCAAGTTTCATCAGCAGTGATTACGTTTGAAAGAAACTC
This sequence comes from Mantis religiosa, assembly GCA_030765055.1. NCBI lineage: Eukaryota > Metazoa > Arthropoda > Insecta > Mantodea > Mantidae > Mantis > Mantis religiosa. The sequence goes on along the minus strand of CM060947.1, from coordinate 14,047,812 downwards.
TGGGTCTTCCTCTAACATCAACTTTAACTGCATGCAGACCTGCATGCGAATGTCCTTTTGTTCGGGAATCAACAGTCTTGGAACCCATCGCGCACAAACACGTCTCATGTGTAATGTTTCTGTCACCAAGGTGTGGGTGGCACCCAATGAAATGTTCAGTATTTCAGAAAATGATCTTAAGGTAATTAGTCGATCCTCTCTCACAGTGGCAGTAGCAGTGTTGATGTTTTCTTCCATAAGAGCAGTAACTGGAGCACCGGGTCCACCTTCCTTTGAAATTGACTGTCTCCCCTCTTTTAACATTTTAAACCACCTTCGAGCTGTGCTGTAGGGAAGAACAGACTCTCCATAGGCCTCCTGTAACATTGTATAGGCCTCAACTGAAGATTTATTGAGACGAAAGCAGAATTTCAAAGCCCTATATTGCTCCTCGCGTGTTATCTCCATTGTAGCTTTAGGTGATACCGAACATGTGTGAACTTGCCTGGTTCTCACAGGCGGGAACCATGAGTACCAACAGTGAAACTACTATGGCGTGTTTGTTTCACATTAAGCTAACAGAATATAATAAGATTGAATTTTAGTGCAAAAAATTAGGACTGTAAAAAAATTATGATCATTATTTATTGAACAGCCCTCGTATTACAGAACTTTCCATATGGATTTAGAAAAGGGGGATCTTATAACATCCACTTTTTGTGACATCAAATTTTTGGGTGGAATACAGTGCAGCCTCTATTTACTACATACAGATAGAGAAAAGAAAGCATAGACTCAATTAATGAGAAAGGCATGATTAAGAGGCACTTTAATAAATTAGGAAGTTCTATTTGTTGAACATTTGAGTGATTCGCATGATTTATCAAAACAATTTTAATTAAGGCAAATAAAAGACTTTACAGAAACAATGCAATTTGTAATAGTTTTCATACCTTGAACAAACTTAAGAATTTGCTCATACTGTTCCTTTGCTTGTCCTTCTTTTACTAAATCAATCTTATTCTGTAGAATCAGAATGTGTTTGAGCTTCATAATTTCTATAGCAGCAAGATGTTCTGATGTTTGAGGCTGAGGACATGATTCATTTCCAGCTGCAAGAAAATAAAGAATGCAACATTAAAACACATATTAAGTGTATTTTTTGAGAAGAGAAATAAGAAGTAATACCACAAAAATATAAATATTTGTAGCAAAAGACTTCACATATCTTAAGAAAATGGTGTTAATTCTTCTTTCTATTGGAGATCAATTTCACAAACAAATTGCTTGTATCCTCAGTCCATAAATAAACTCTGTTGTCAAGGGTTCCGGTTACCATGTTATTATGTGTTCTAGACGTTCTCGGGCTTCAAGCCAGGTAAGCAGATGTTGAGACATCGACATTTCGGGAGCGTACATCTCTCCCATCATCAGGATGTTGAAGGCCGATTTACTTAATGATACGAAAATGTTCTTTCGTTCTGGTTTCCAAATTATGTTTCGTCTTTCCAATATAAACCTGATCACAAGCTAAACAATTAAACTGATAAATATTTATAGATTTAATTGTTTATATTGTGATCAGGTTTATATTGGAAAGACGAAACGTAATTTGAAAACCAGAACGAAAGAACATTTTTGTAATATTAAGTATAAACAAACTGATAAATCGGCTTTAACAGATCATTTTTGGTCATTTAACCATGAAATAAATCCTGAAGTTAAATTATTAAAACAATTAAATGGTCCGATAGATTTAATGGTTTGGTAAAAGATGTCTATTTTGAAAAAATAAACATTGCGTAATGAATTTTGAAATACCAGCAGCTGATTCTGTTTTTAGGTTTGTTTCGTTTTCAAATTTTGGTAATACTGAAAAAGCATAATAACATAGTAACTGGAATCCTTGACAATGGAGTTCATTTATGGACTGAGGATACTAGCAATTTGTTTGTGAAATTGATCTCCATTAGAAAGAAGAATTAACACCCTTTTCTTAAGATAAGTCTTTTGTTACAAATATTTATATTTGTGTAATATTTATTGCTTCACTGTAGCTAGCTTCATTTTCTACGTAATAAGAAGTAATATCATTTAAGTGGCATCTCATATTACATTCTTCTCAATTTATTCCACTCAGCTTACCTGCCATAACAAAGCACATGCAAGTAACATTGCCTATTTGGCAACGTCACTATTTCTAGTGACTTTCAATATATTGTTAATGACAGATTTACTCTTTTAAAGTTCATATGAAACCTAAAGGAAATATTCCTAAAATAGTTATTATTTAATAATATATTATTTTAATGTGTTCTCCATTTATTTATGGATATATTTATGTTTTAATATGCATATGTCAGGAATTATAAATAAAAATATCAGAAGTAAAAACTTACATGACAAACTCTAATAACAGCTGTCAAAGAGAAAGATTTTCTTAATTTGTCAACATAACAAAAAAAAAAAAAAATAAATAAATAAAGTAGTGAATAGAAGGGCAATGGCCACGTTTGAAATGCAAAACTAGAGATTCAGTTGCAAGGCATCACATTTGCAAAATGTGATAACTAGGGCAGCGACACTGGAGTGGTTGCGTGTGTTGGGAGTGTGTGTGTTGGACTGATTTCAATGGGAGGGTTGGGTGCACTATATGTTGAGTCACAGTAATTGACACACAGAGTTCACGCAAACACAATGCCAAAGGAAAGGTTACGAACGTCCACAGGTTTACAAAAGTATGTATTTGAGTGTGCAGAACATGTTTTCTCTGGTTTTCATTAAAACCTTTATTGAAAAACTTGCAATAAATCAATTGCTCATAGTAAATCGAGTAATGTGCTATGATATGTCAGTACAGCAACACATAAGCGTAGTGTTGCAAAATTTGAGAATTCATCGCTACAACAAGATGTACTTCCATTAAATCAAACAGCATTTATTTCTACTGATATTCCTTTACATAAACTACAGGATACAAAGTTACGTGCATTTTTAGAAAAGTACACTGACAAACCAATTCCACATCCTACGACTTCACGTAAGTACTATGTAAAAAAAAAATGATATGATAAGTGATTTGATGGTATAAGAATGAACCTAAATATCTGCAACATATGGGTTTCAATGGATAAAACAACGGATGTCCTTGAGCGATTTTGGTAAATGTGGTTGCTGGAGCACTGGACGCAGAAGGCCCCATTGGACCACATCTTCTAACAAGTGATGTAGTCAGCATTACAAATTATTCTACTGTAAGTGCAATATTTGAAACTGCCATGAAAATACTATGACCATCAGGTGTGAAACACGATAGAGTATGACTGCAATACAATACCCTGGCACCTGTATAGCCATTTGGACACTATCATGCAGCATTAGTGACCTTTAACCCTTATTGCTGTAACCTGACTCTTCCTATTCTATACAATATCTGCACATTCTCGCCCCGATGTCGTAGCCCTAGTGATAACAAAGGAGGTCTTTGACCATTACTCCATTAATTTTGAGTGGAACACATTAACCTTTATAAAATGAAATGAGATTAATGAGAGGCTTTTCTTCAAACGATGCTAAACTAAAGATTTGAAAGTAATGAGTCGGTAATTCAAACACAAACATCACTTAAATTATCCTTACTTGGACATGTTTCGGAGAACAGTTTGTCCCCATCGTCAGCAGTTATCCAACTGTTACATCACTGTTTCTAACCTTTTGTTTCAAATAATACTAAACTAAAGAGCTTTTATTTAAGTTAAATAATGGAATTTAATTGTTCCTTCACACAAGGTTATGGATAGAAAGAGTCAACTGAAAAATTCAATGCCATGACCAGGATCTGAACCACAGATCTCCTGGTTTCTGTCCAGTATCTCTTACCCATTGAGCTACCATGGCCAACATGCTGTTATGACAAATTCTCCAATTGACTCATATTTTCCCAGTAAACCACTAGGGGCTCTCGTATTCCAGATACACCGTTTGTGGTAACTTACTATTGTAAGTACTTGAGTCCCAGGATTCATCATTAAACTCTTATTATTTAAGGTAATCTATCCAAAACCTTAGCCTATACATGGCTAGTGTGAAGGAACAAACAATTTCCATCAATTAACTACAACCCTTTAACAAAACAATGTCCTTTCATTATAAATGAATGAAAATGCTCACAAACCATTTCTTTAGGTTTATCTTTTAAATTCAAAACAAAATGGAGATTATTCTACAAACAATTGTGTGTAGGGTAAGGTTTGAAAAAATAGAATCAGATTAAAAAATTGAATGCCATTGCCAGGATTTGAGCCACATATCTCCTGATTTCCATCCTGTTACTATGTGCATTCCGCTTTCATGCAGTATTACAGCATAACATTTAATCCTCCAACTGGTTCAAATTTTTTCCCAATAAACCACAAGAGATCTCATATTCATTTGAGATAACATATTGTGACTTTGTGGGTTCGTAAAATTAAAAGTCCAGGTTGCAAAAATTCAAAATGCTCTTTATTTCCATAGAAAGACACTTGTAAACTCTGATATTAGCAGAATGACGTAACACACACGTATGAAACCTTCAAGTCCGTCCTACACACGTCCACTCCGCACCATTGACATCTCTCAACTGAGTGCTTCTCTGCACGTCTGCACACGGCTCCCTCCAAACTCGTATTTATACATGAGCAGCTGTTCTCGAGGTTTCTCGAAACCTGACAAAGCTTCACGGCCCAGCATGATCTTTCATGATGCCAGGCGAAGGAAAGAGAATTATCTAGACTTGTCTCCCCCTCTCTGCCTCTCCTTTGCCAAGCGCCAACCAGTCATCCATGTGTGGGCATGACTTGGGTGCTATCTGTCTCTTTCACTCCCCGCTTCTCTCTCTCTCTCTCTGCATTCGCTTATGAGCGGCCTCGTGACAATAGCTTAATAGCAACAAATAATGTCTAAGTACTTTTAAGTCTCAGGCTTCCAATTCGATCTACCATTAGGTTAATAAATGGAAATTAATTGTTCTTCCATACTCAGCAGTGTAATATAAGCTATAACTCATATGAATGAGATCCCCTTTACCACGAAACGTTTAGTGGGAAAAATATGATTCAATTGGAGATTTTTAATGTAGTGCTGGCATGAAAGCTCAAAGAAAGATACTGGCAGATCCTGAGTTTAAATCCTGGCTATGACATTGAATTTTTCAGTCTGATTGTACCCTCTTAAAATAAAATGTTTGAGCAAACAAAAACAACCACCTGGTAAAGGTATATTTTGTATTAGCACATCAAGAATTACTAATTATAAATAAAAAACTAATATGTCAAAACCAGTTCGACATAGCTCATCATTTTTTTTTTTTTTTTTTTTTTTTTTTTTTTTTAATATTCTACTTTTTGTTCTGCAAATGTAGTAAAAATATTACATTAATTAAAACAAATAACAGATTTTTAGCTTTTCATACCTGCACTGTTTTTAAGTTTAGAAATCCAAAATATTAAAAAGCTGCAGCATGAAGAAAGGAATGCCTGCATTTAAAAAAAAAAAACTTACTAGCAATAAGGAAACATTGTATTCAAATATGGCTCACCTATCAACAGTAATGCAGCGTCCATTACAGCTGCACCGTTCAACATTGTGGCCATAAGAATGTCGTGACCAGGACAGTCAACAAAGGAGACATGTCTCACCAACTCGAAACGACCAGGGCAACTGGGGCGCAGGCATGGGAAAGAATCATCCTTGGATGAACCCCCAGAGATGTAACACGCAGGTCTTTGACACTTCTCATTGTTGCATTTGTAGATTTTTGCATTTGCATAACCTACAAACAGGTAATTTGCATAAAATTACTTAATATATACACACAGCAAATCTTTATTTTTTTTTTTTTTTTTTTTTTTTTTTTTTTTTGTAAAGGTATATCTTGAGTTATCGTTTACCAATTCAGATCTCTTATAAATTATTTAACCCTTGAAGAACATACCAACAATGTAAAATACAAGATGATCCAATTGAAAAGACATAAAATAAAAACAGTATTAACATAAGATAAATTATTCCTAGACGAAACATAGTTTAGAACCAAAGGTTTCTTATTTAGTAAAACTTTTTTGGGCTTACCATGAGCTTCACCAAATGGAGTGGCGCAAGCAGAATTGGGAAGACTGCAAACTAGAGGGATAATGGTGGAAAGGGTGTTAAAATATTGGGCGAGAATTAGGAGTTTAGATGAGCAGAATATTCTGCGTCAATGCTTGATAGTACAGGAAAGACTAAATCAGAAAGATTCATGGCTAAATGAGATAAAGGAAATGATGTTAAAAATAGGGTTGGATGTCATGTGGGGAAACAGGGAATTATTGCAAAGTGGATTTTGGAAAGAACATGGGTTAAGAACGGAAGATATTGAAAGGCAAGAAATGTTAGGAAGCTTCAACTTGAAAAGCTCACTGGAAATTTATAGAGAGATGAAAGTGATGTGGAACAGGGAAAGATACATTGATATTTGTGATAAAGCAACAAGAGAAGGCTTTGCATGGGCCAGAACAGGGGTGGTAAAACTGAAGGGCTTGGGAAGAGGGAGGGATCTGAAGAAATGCCCATGGTGTTACCAAAGGGATAAAGAATGGCATTTGCTTTTAGAATGTAAAGAAACTAGGTTGCTTAGGGAGAAGACAGGTAAAAGAGAATGGGCAAGGCTACCAAAAGAAATTCAAGCAATGAAATTAATGAGTGTAAAAGCTAGGAAAATTTTAACTGAAATTGGCAACTTTTTGGGCAAAGTAAGAGCCAAATGGTTGAGGAAGATAAGTAAATATGACAAAAATGAAGATGAAGTTATTTTAGATGTTGCCAATACGGACCCATTAGCTCGACAACCTCAGAGTTTGAGTCTATTGGGCCCAAGGGTAACCAGCAACTCAGTGTAGTAATAAATATGTAAATGTATAATAACTTGTAATTGCATTGGAAATAAAGATTACTTACTTACTAGTAAAACTTAGCAATTGTAGCTACTTCTACCTGCTCATTCATGAGTGCTTATTTGATAATTAACAATTATCAACAATTAACATCCACAATACCAAATATTCATAATTCTTATCTGATTGTAAAATTATATTATCAGAAAGCTTTAAAAGATCTATAAGTGTTTTAAATTTCTGAATATTAAATAATAGACCTCCGCACAGCAATGCAGAGGAATCTATTCTTTCTTTTTTTTTAATTCAATTCAATTTTATTGCAATTCAATATGGTGTAGTAAACGATTGAATCCGGTCAAAGTAAACAAGTACATAAAGTAATAATGACATAAGTAGCTGATAATAATAATAATAATTAAATGTAAACATACATATAATATAGACAAGTACTGTTAAACAAAAGTAGTTCAGAATATGCACAATGAACTATTAACAATAGGCATATCAATCTACAAGATTGCAGCAGAGAAATATTACTGTAACTTTGATAAATCTTTTTAATACCCAATGCATAGGGTAATAAATGTGATGTCTTCTTTTGCACGAGGGGCAATCAAATATAAACAGGCCTTTCATTCTAGAAAATTTAAGATGAAGAATAGTTGAAATTAACATTTTTCTTACTTTTCTACATATTCACCCATCTTTTCTATACATTTGTTCCAACGGACAGGCAGTTTTTAATGCCAGTTTCAAAGAAAGTACAATGACGGGTGCAGAGCCAGTTGCGCACATCTTTCACCTTCTCATTGATTGTGAAACGATGTCCTCAAAGAGCTTCTTTGAGTGGACCATACATGAAGAAGTCACATGGTGAGTGGTCTGGGCTGTAGGGTGGATGTGGAAGGACAGTCCAGTGCATTTCGGCCAATTTTTGCTGTGTTGGTGCTGCAGTGTGTGGTCTGGCATTATCCTGCAGAATCAACACATTTCTGATCGGGCTACTGCGATGTTTTGACCAGAAACTTGACTGAGAAGGTCACAGTAGTAGGCAGCATTAATGGTCCGTTGTCACTGTCCTTGTTGTTCAACGAAATCAATGAGAAGGACACCTTTCAAGTCACAGAACACCATGGCCAAAACTTTCCCTGCTGACAGTCTTTCACCAACAGTTGCTCTCCACTCCTTCACTCCAGACTGGCCTTCTTTGGTATGGGTGTGTAATGATGCACCCATGTCTTATCACAAGTGATGCTTCTGTGCAGAAAAGCATCATCTTCCTCTAGTGCGTGAGAAGCATGCGACACATTTGAGCTCGCAATGCTTTCTGTTCTGTAGTGAGATACCGTGGAACCCAATGAGCTGACACTTTTCTCAATTTCAGCTTCATTCGAATGATTGATTGGACACTCACATAGCTTATGAGAAGTTGTCTAAAAATCTCAAGCACTGTGATGTGGTGATCCCCTTCAATGATGTCTTGAACAGTTTGGATGTTTTCTGGATTGATGCTGGAGCTTGGGCGGCAGGGGTGGGCCAAGTTTTCAACACCTTCACGTCCTTCATTAAACTCATGGTACCAATGTTTAACTCTGGATCATGAAAGGGTTCTTTTCACAAACTGTCGGAGTAACTGACGGTGAATTTCAGCTGCACCGACATTTTCATTGACAAGAAACTTGATTATTGCTCGTGCAACAGCTGGATGCACCTCTCTCAGACATCTCGGCAGCAACTGAGGGACAGAGCCATACGGGTTTCCAAGGCCACAGTCCCCTTCCAGGGACCTCACTGCATGTGCTGTAAAAGCCTCAAATCCATACGGCACTCTATGCATGCGCAGTAAACAAGGACCTGTTAATATTTCATTGCCCTCATATTATAAAGTGTTATCAGTCTTTTCAAGGGATAGCAGCGACCTCCAAAAATTTTTTCCGACTACCATTACAGTTGAAGTTTTGAAGAGTTAACCAATGAAGTTAAAGCCCAGTAGTTAGAACCAATGAGAAAATCGTAAGGATGTTTTGGGGAGAATTTCACACAAAATTTCGGCAAAATCTTTTATTGAATGCACCTGTATCACTAGATAGTAAAAAGAATAGATGCTATACAATTTACACAAAGTACAGCATTAGGCACTGTAGACAAAGCCATGTAGCATTAAGTATAAACATTGTATTAATTAAAAAGGCAAATGTACAAGTGTATATTTGTATTAATTTAGTGCAAACCACATTATATAAATGCATGCACACAAAGTAAGTGCAAATTTTGTGGAAAAGTTAAAGCATCTACATTAAACAGATGTATATCTAAGAAATGGTGATCCAGCATAATTTTCTGAAAATTATTACTGGAGCAAAATAAAGTTCTACATTTTGGAACCAATACCTGTGTTTGTGGAAAAGCAAAACTTACAGGATTCCTAGTGACAAAAGTGCAATCACTGAAATATATTTAGCATTTAACTTCTGGAGAAAGCAACTTTCCACTTCTGTCACTATTAACCACAACTTTCGAGGTTGTCTCTGAGATTGTGACACCCTCCCAGCCAGCACATCCAGGACAACAGATACCACTTTGACAACCAGAGTGGATTAAACATCGTCACACAGCTTATATTTAATTTATGAGATATTCCTTAAAAAAATAATTTGATGGATGTAAAATTCTTGGGTGTGGTAGTTATAGCTACTGCCAAACAATTTGACATGTGAAAAATTCTTGAATTTCATGCCTCTCCCTTCATTAAGCACTGGATACAATCATTAGTTAACCTGCCCAGTCAGTATTGATACTCAGTTACTTATTGCAAATAGCAAAACCAGCATATGTTTATATGTGTTTGGAGGAATTTAGTAACAGTGACGTCAAAATTTATCTCAAAAACTATTTGTAGTTGGTTTATTGATACTCGTCACTTTTTTATATTAATGAGAGACTAGTTTCAAAGGCAACCATTTTCAATCTCTTTCCAACTGGATCTGTTGTTGTCTGCTCTCTCTCTGGTGGTGGAACGATGAACTTCTTTGTCAAATTATCTACTGGTGGGATTTCAAAGTTCACTATGTGATCCTTATTTTTCCAAATGAATATGTTCTCCCATGTTGTCAATTTATTTTGGTTTATCACTCCTTTTAATAATTTTGAATTTGGATCAATGTCATGATTTTCATTCCAAAAATGAAATGCTACTGCTGACTTATCTTCTTGTTTCAATCTGATGTTTCTAAAGCGCTCTTTGACTCTGGTTTTTAGATTTCTTTTAGTTTGACCTATGTAGCATTTTTCACATTTTTTTTCTGGTATATTCCGGATCTGTTAACTGATGGGATTTCATCTTTTGTTTTTGAATTTAGCAATTTTAAAATTGAGTGTCTATTGGTAGGTGCCAAGGTGATATTTTGTTCCTTGAAGACCTTTTAAATTTATTAAATGTTTTTGGGTGATATGTGAATGAACTGAATATGCTATTGCTTTCTTTTTCTTTTGTAAATGTGGTTGCTTCCTTAATGGTTTTCTTTAGTTTAGCTTTTCTAATTTTCTTCAACACCAAACGTTTGTTGTATCCATTTTCTTCTGCTATATGTAGTATTGCTTTTTGTTATTTGAAATATTCTTCTTTTTCCATGGTTATGTTGACTAGTCTGTGTGTAAGGCTGTTTATTATTGCATGTTTATGTGTAATTGGATTGTGGCTATTATTTTTTATATAATTTTCTGAATGTGTTGGTTTCCTGTAAATTCCAAATTTTATTTTTGTTATTCCTGATGATATTCAGATCCGAGAAGGAGAGTTGTCCATTGATTTCCTTTTCTATTGTGATTTTTATAGTCCTTTCTTGCGGACTGAGTAATTTTAATGCATCATCTAAATGTTTATTCGGTACCATTGCAAAGATGTCATCAACACATCTATAATTGCTTCCATTTCTATTGTAGTTAGCCATTTTTTAAATACAGTCTGTAATTTTTCTGTTGGTATGCTTGGAAATAAAGATGTGACATCAAGAAAAATGGAGGCGATTGCCTTTATAACTAGTCTCTCATTAATATAAAAAAGTAAGTGACGAGTATCAATAAACCAACTACAAATAGTTTTTGAGATTAGCATATACTTGTTTTATGGAAGTGTTCACTTAGAAATTAAGAGAAACATTTTATATGACTGCCTGTTTATTTTTTGTGATAGTGATAGTAAAGTGTAGTGCATAGAGTCTGCAATAACTGATAGTAATATAGCCTAGTGTGTGGCAGTGTCAGAGGATCTGCACACACTGAGTTTATCTAACTACTGCTGCAGCAGAATCAACTGCCAGAGTGTGAGGTGGATTGGAAGCATCACAAAAAAGTAAATGACTTATAGGAAGTCTACTCAAATCAATAATAAATAAAAAGTAAAAGTTTTAACCCTTTTTCAAATAAATTTGCTCTTTTTAAAAGTTTGATTTATAGATTAATAAATATACCACTGAATAAAGAGGAATTAATAAAGAATTCATTCATTCATTTTATTGCATCTGTTTGATTATGAATACATAATATGGAATTGTCAAGGATACATACGAGGGGGGACCCAAAAGAAACCGGATAATTGTCATAAAAACTTTATTGATGAACCTTATTACAAAATTACTTCAGTCACCTTCAAAATACTCTCCATTACATGCGATGCATTTGTCAGGTCTCTTTTCCCACTGTTGGAAGCATGTTTGGAACTCTTCAAGTTTGATATTGTCCAGTGCCCTTTGCAAAGCTGTTTTTACCGCCTCCACATCATCATAACACTCCCCTTTTAGTGTTTTCTTCATTCGTGGAAATAGGAAAAAGTCGCACGGCGCTAGGTCCGGCGAATATGGAGCATGGGGAATGACAGACCACCTCTGAGTTGCCAAATAGTGGGTCACTCATAAAGCCGTGTGTGCTGGAGCGTTGTCGTGATGCAGAAACCAGTCACCTGATTGCCAAAGTTCTGGGCGTTTCCTCCTCACATTCTCTCGCAGATGCCTTAAAACATCCAAGTAAAAGTGCTGGTTAACAGTCTGGCCAGGGGGTACGAATTCCCGATGCACAATTCCACGAACATCAAAAAAGACAATGATCATCGTCTTCACATTTGACCTCACTTGCCTTGCTTTTTTTGGTCTGGGAGAGTTGGTCCTCCACTGGCTTGACCTTTGCTTGGTTTCTGGGTCATACCCGTAATACCAACTCTCATCCCCTGTAATGACTTTGTTCAAGAAGTTTGGATCACGTGCAATCTCTGTTTTCAAGTCCTGACACACATTCATGCGGATGGTTTTGTGCTCCTGTGTGACAAGGCGCGGAACAAATTTAGCAGCAACACATCTCATGTGCAAATTCTCCCTCAAAATCCGCTGGCACGAGCTCCAACTGATTTCTGTCACTGCTGAAATTTGGTTGATCGTTTGGTGACGATCCTCGGACCTTTTCAATGTTCTCATTTCGCAATGTTGAAGGGCATCCAGAACGAGCATCTCACCACTCGAAAACCTGTGTGCGGCTCATAGCATCCTCCTGGAAAGCTTCCTGAAGCATTTGGTGTGTCTCCGTTGCAGTTTTTTTAAGCACACACTCTTTGTTCTTTTAAAGTTGCCATAACGACTTCGCAGAAGTAACGCGCCAACAGTCAGAGAAATACAATGCCACACTTGCACATTCAGCTCTACACTGACGCTGTCTGCACAGCTGTTTCATGAAGGTCTCTACTAACACCATCTAGCATGAGAACCCTGCACTATGTCTACGAGTGGCAGTGTCCTCGGAGTCCGGTTTCTTTTGGGTCCCCCCTGGTATGCATTTTACATATGATTACTTATATATAAACTAGATTTACATGTATAAAATACATATTTCAATTTACTTTCTTTTTTTTTTCTTGAATGCAAAAATTAATCGACTGTATAACAACAATTCATCAGTAGGAATTTATGAAGTTGCTTTTTGAAACTTGCTATCGTCTTTTTATTTTTTATTTCTGATGGTAAGCTATTGTAGAATTTAATGCCTTGATGATAATAGCTGTTCCCAAATAATTTGCTAAGATGTGGAGTTAGATGTAATTTACCTTTAGCTCTTGGCAGATGACATGATCATGTGGACATCTTCCCCACAAATAGAGAAATCCAAAACTTCAATGGAAAAGGCTTTGATACTATTGGAAAAGTGGACTGACAACAACTTGATGAAAACAAATACTGACAAAACAACATTCCAAATATTTAGCTTAAAAAAGAAAATCCCTAAACTAAATCTGCAGTTCAAGAAAACAAACCTGAAACAAACATATAAAACAAAATATTTAGGAACAATTTTTTATTCAAAATTATCTTGGAGACATCATATTGAAGCAGTAGTTAACAAATCAACAAACAAAAAATTCAATTTTGAAAAGATTAGCTGGAGTCAAGTGGGGCAGTAATCGGGAGACACTGAACACCACATACAAAACATTCATCAAGCCAATACTTCTTTATAATGCAGAGGTAATAATTACAGCAAACAGTTCTAACATAAATCACCTAGAAGTATGCCAAAATCAGGCCCTGCGACTAATAACCGGTGCAGCAAAATCAACTCCAATCACGGCAATGCAAGCCTTAACTCGGAACTATCCAATACATCTAACATTAGAGGAGCAGGCACTAATACAACATGAAAAAAATGTTGCGGTTAAAAACAACAAAATGGGAGAAAAGATTACTACAACCAATCAAGATGAAAACACAAACAAGTTTCCTACACAAAGTTACGGAATTAAAAACAGATCTGAATCTTCCTAATTCTAAAGAAAATATTTTAATCAAAGAAAACCCACTAACTTTTGAACCAATTAATATTCAATTAGATTTAGAACAAATAGTTACAAAATCTGAAACTTTCAAACCTGTACTAAAAGCATTAGCATTAGAAACTGTGAACAATAGATACCCACCTGAAGAATGGTTACATATCTACACAGATGGATCTAACTTGGACAACTCAGGAGCAGGAAGTAAGTGTGCACTGTTCTCATTCTATCAACCAGCAGGATACCACACAACAAATTTTGATGCAGAAGTAACGGCTATTCATATTTCACTCCAACACCTTTTATACAGAATAGATAAATTCAAAAATGCTGTCATACTTTCTGATTCTAAAGCAGCATTATGTGCAATAAGTTCATATAAAATGAGGTCAATCCAAATTAAAGAATTCACAAAATGATCCAACAACTTCAAAAACTACAGAAAAGAATTATATTACAGTGGATACCTGCACAATGTGGAATTGCTGGAAATGAATCAGCTGATTTTCTTGCCAAAAAAGGTGCAAATTTAATTCAGAACAAAAGTAAAAACTTACCCTTTACATCCATAAAAAGATTAATCAAAAGCAAATATAAAAACAAACAAAACCAATCAATATCTAACAAAGTCAAAGATAAAAAATGGAACATTTTAATTAAAAATCCAGAAATCCCACGTAAAGCTGCAATAGCAAATTTTAGATTACTTACGGAACATGATTATTTGGCCAAACACTTACACAGAATAGGAATTTATACAAGTCCAAATTGTCCTTTGTGCAACAAAGAAGAGGAAATGACTGAAGAACATCTTTTAACCTGTGAAGCCCTACTTGCCGGACCCACTACACAGAAATATTGGAGAGCAAGAGAGTTAATGGCTTCATTGCCAAAGCCTAGCATTTGACAACAACAACAAGCTTTAGCTCTTGTGTCATGGTTATGTATTTTCAAATTGGTATTAAAACTTCTGTTGGATGTTTGCATTTGTACAATGGTTTCATATAAATACACACATGGTACTGGTATTATGTCTAAAAATTTAAAATATGGCTTAAAACTAGAGGTGTTAGATAATTAGAGCATGATTCTGATCATCTTTTTCTGGACCCGGAATATTTTTATAGTTTCGCTGCTATTTCCCCATAATTATATTCCATAGGATATGAGTGAATAAATAAACATATTATTAATACTGCTTTAATTAATGGTTTTAATAAAGACTTTATTAAAAAAAAAGAAAAAAAAAACATTGAAAGATTTAAATATCAAAAAACTGCTAATGATATTTCTATCCTTACAAAAATAAAAAACAATTACAATTTTAAAAAATTTACTTGCCATCCTTTGATTAAAAAATATTTTCAAAATTGTTTTAAAGAGTTTGGTATAAATTAAAATAATTAGGAGTCGATTAATGACACAAAACAACACTTGTAATTTTTTTTTTTTTTTTTTGGTATAACTTCAGTTCCTCAAAAATATAGTATTAAAAATGTACTACATTTCTCTAAAAATGATAAACTTCCCAATAATAAAAAAATCTGGTATTTATCAATTTAATTGTTTAGACTATGATCAAGTTTACATTGGAAAGATGAACCGTAATTTGGAATCCAGAACGAAAGAACATTTTTGTAACATTATGTATAAACAAACTGATCAATCGGCCGTAGTAGATCATTTTTGGTCATTTAACCATGAAATAAATCCAGAAGTTAAATTATTCAAACAATTAAATGGTCCGATAGATTTAATGGTTTGGGAAAAGATATTTATTTTAAAAAATAAACATCGCGTAATGAATTTTGAAATACCAGCAGTTGATTCTGTTTTTAGGTTTGTTTTGTTTTCAGATTTTGGTAATACTGAAAAAACATAGTAACGTAGTAACCTGTATCCTTGACGATGAAGTGTGTTGACTGAAGATGCAAACAAATGTTTGTGAAATCGATCTCATCAATTAATAAGAAAAATTTACATCATTTTCTTAATATAAGTGAAGCTTTTGTTGCAAATAGTTGTATTTGTGTAATAAATGACTCACTCTTTAGTTTGTAATCTGAAAACTCCAGATGACAAATTGTTTGGTGATACTAACAACTAACGACATATCAATTATGTTATTATTGTGATTGCTCAAAACATCCTGGCTTTATCTTTGTTAATAGAAATCTCTCTAATAACGCACTAATTACTAGAAGTGGACATAACATCTGTTATTTGTGATTCCTGCGCAATACATCGGCTCAAAGTGGTGCGTTCATTGGTGCTTAGCACACATCCAAGAAGTGCGGCAATTTCCCTCTCACTCTTCCGAGAATAAACGGTGCGTTATTAAGCTACAAAATCTAAAAGTGGACCTGCAAAATGAAAAGGAAACAGAGTGAAAGGATAATGATGGAAAGGAAATTGAGGTGCATAAGAAAGCACCACAGTAGTCACCTACTGACCAGGGAAAAATCATGTTAGAGTGGTTTGTCAACAGGAATTGATCCCAGGATTCCCAAATTCAAGTCTCACATCTTACGTTACCAAGCTTATCCCTTGGCCATTTATATTGTACTTAATTATGTAAAACATAATTTATTGAATCAACAATACATATTTATTAGGCATACAAAATTACAATACTAGGCAAAATAATCTAATTAACATACCGTATCATAAATATTATAAATCACTCAACATCTTTTAAGTGTTGCATAAGATTGTATAATACTTGACCATCAGATTTAGTACAATTATTAGATAGAAAATTTAACGCATATGTCTGATTGATTGCTAATCCTTACTAGTCAATGAAGGTACCATTTGAAAGCACAACATACTTTTTGTTTCAGATTCAGATTTATTCTACCATTTGCAACATTTTTTACAAAGCATCGTCAAAACATTACACTAAAATTACATTTTTACAGTTAAAAATAAAAACAAATACATCTACTTACGGAATACACTGGGCAACAATGAAAATGTTTCGGGCTTAAAAATAGTAAATTTACATGTATTTCCATCTGCTAAATTCAAAAACACCATAAAAATGATAGATTAGCTCTTGTTTTGAAGATAAAGTGACATTTCATTTTTTAGAGTGAAGATTTTAAATTTGGGGTATTTTTTTTTTTTTTTGGCAG
The DNA here is from genome assembly GCA_030765055.1 of Mantis religiosa. Taxonomy (NCBI): domain Eukaryota; kingdom Metazoa; phylum Arthropoda; class Insecta; order Mantodea; family Mantidae; genus Mantis; species Mantis religiosa. The sequence continues at coordinate 14,030,968 of CM060947.1, read as the reverse complement.
TTGGCACACCTGTCAAATAACAAAACACAATCAGAGAGAAATTTTGGAAATTAAGTGATGCAAAAGTTAAAGAAGGCATTTTTGTCGGACCACAAATAAGAGAACTTGTAAAGGATCCTGCATTTGACCAAATTTTGGAGGGGAAAGAAAAGGAAGCTTGGGAAGCCTTCAAGGGTGCTGTTCATGGATTTTTAGGCAAAAAAAGATATGACAACTTCAAGCATTTGGTGACAGTGCTCCTGCAAAAATACCGTAACCTTGGATGCAACATGTCCCTTAAGATCCATTTTCTCCACTCCCACCTAGACTTTTTCCCTCCTAGTTGTGGAGCTGTTAGTGATGAACATGGGGAGAGATTCCATCAGGACATTTCTGTTATGGAACAAAGATATCAGGGCCGTTGGAATGAAGTAATGCTTGCGGATTACTGTTGGTCTTTGTATAGGGATTCTGCAGAACTCCATCACAAGAGGCAAGCTATAAGACGATGAAGTCAATAGGCCACCACATGATTTTCTTCAGACACGACTATCTGCGAAATATTTTTCCAGCAATTTAGAACTCTTAGCATGTAATTACCAGTTAAAAAGTCAAATGCACTTTCATTGTTGTTAGCATGTATGTAGTTAAATGTATCCTTTTCTATCAATCCGTTAATATGTAATACTTCCACCTTCTGTATATCATAGAAACTAGAGCTAATAAAAATTGTTCATTGTCATATTTGTTTTTCTCAACCCAAAATTAGTAGTAATTGCCTCATGAAGTGCTCGAAACATTCAAAAAATATTTTTTTGTTGCCCAGTGTTATTAGCAGTTTTAGGTATACAAAATAGATTCATAAAAATTTTAGCACAAGACTAACAAATTTTAATAAACTAAGTCACTCTTCCATTTTGGTATTTGTCAATTGAGAAGAACGCATTTTTCACTAGTTAAGTCTTTATTGCGGAAATTTTCTTCACTTCTTCATTTATTGCCTCGATAGAGCAAGGTAAATGATTGTATACATTTTTTGCGGTACTTTCAATACATTTGGCAGCTACTGTTCCCCTGAACCTATTTCTAAAGTAGTTCTGTTTTGTTCTCATATTATATTCATAAATGTTTCCATTCTTTTCCCTTCTTTAAGTGGTTTCTTATTACATGTTTGAGACATTCAAATATATATATATATATAAACAGGGTAGTGTGAGTATAAGTTTTTTAAAACTACTTTATCACGATTGTCTCCTAGGGATTCTTTTCCATTATTCCTATTGCTCTTTTTTATTGCCTAAATGTTTTTTGTTGTAAACTTTTCTTTTATATCTTTGATAAGGGAGATCTGATTTATATACAAAATGTGCTCCTTTTTATATATTTAAAGATATATGGTGTAGGGTATTTAATGGTATATATTTTGAAAGCCACATATTCACAGACAATTTGAGCAGTGTTTCATAAAGCATATAAATGCACATTCCAGAGAAAGTTGAATATTTTGACTACTTAATTAAAAAATGCATGTTTTATTCTTGAATATTATTTTAAATTACAATATTTACATGTACAAACATTCATAATGACAATCAGATAAAAGGCACATTGCATACACTGTCAATACATAACTGGCAGAGACGTTTCATATAGCTTAAAGCTCATGTTGGTAATCTGGGAATGAGGTTGCTGACCGCCTGGCCAATTCAATTCAATTTATTCATCCCTTAAATTTCATACACAGAATATGTCATTTTATAAGAAAACATAAAAAAAATACTTAAAAGTCTACTATATACATTACTTAAAAACTTGTTTATTTTCCATTTTTTGCTCTGTACTCTTCCACACTATAAAAAGCTTGTTCTGACAAATACCTTTTTATATTCTTAATATTACATAGTTTAGTATTCTTTATTTTTCCTGACAATCTATTATACATGTCTTTTCCAATACTTTCTAATGACCTGTTGTTTACTGTTCCCCTAAGTGTGGTCCTCAAATAGTCAGCTTTATTTCTTACATTATATGAATGTACATTACTGTCCTCCACAGGAGAGTAAGTCTCCGAGGCCTGAGACACAGGAAGGCTGGCGAAGAGTCCCACACCCTCCCTGGACAGGTTTATGGCACCCCATGTCAGTACAGTTACAGACCATTCAAAAACATTCTGATGGCTTCTACTTTTGTGAATGAATCTTCTTGGTTTTAGTGTACAGAGTGACTACGGCGCATTTTTTTAATGGTTCTGCTGCTTGTGTAGCAGGTGTTCTCTGCCACACACATTCGCTGTCCTTGTCCCACTGTGTAAGACAGCACATTCCTTTCAGGGACCTTCTTTGCGTTGCTGGACAGTACAGTTCTTTTTACATGTATCCCTTTCTATTACATATTTAATACTTTCATATATGTCAAAATATTATGCTTCTTAAATATCTGCATACAGCTAGATCTTCTCTCCACATTTTCAATTATTCAGATAGCTTTCTTTTGTAATCTGAAAATTTTTAACGCCAAAGAAGCCACCATCAGCACAAATCTGGAGTAAGCATAAAGTCTTATACCAACGTGCACAGCGAAAAATAACCTGCTGGAAGAAAGCCTACAGAGGTAGAAAAACAACTAATGAACTTCAATTAAAGGAGCAGTAACCAGAACATTCTTTCCAACAGTTAAGACCAAATTGAGGACAAAACTAAAGCTGACTCACAATTTAACGACAGCAACTATAGGACATAGAAAGGCCAGTGTATATCTGCAAAGATTATGATCAAGGACGATACAATGTACATGTATAAAAAAGTTCAAACAGTGAGTCACATACTAAGGGAATACAACCTAATCAATAAAGAGAGAGGAGAACTACACAAATACGAGGGCTGTTCAATAACGAATGGTCATAATTTTTTTACCGTCATAATTTTTCGCACTAAAATTCAATCTTATTATATTCTGTTAGCTTAATGTGAAACAAACACGCCGCAGTAGTTTCATTGTGGGTACTTCTGGTTCCCGACTGTGAGAACCAGGTAAGTTCAGACATGTTCAGTATCGCCTATCACTGCAATGGAGGCAACATGCAGTTAAAGTTGATGTTAGAGGAAGATCCGTAGTTTCTTTCAAACGTAATCACTGCTGATGATTACGCTACATCATTTTGATCCTGAGAGCAAACAGCAAAGCTCAGTGTGGAAATCTCCTTCATCACCAGCCCCCAAAAAGCAAAAGTGGTTGCTTCTGCTGGGAAAGTTATGGTCATCTCATTCTTTGATATTCATGGAATGGTTTATCAGCATGTTGTACCTGCACACACATCAGTAACTGGACAATACTACAGGGATGTCCTGAAAACATTGAAAGACCATATCAGGCGCAAAAGACCACATTTCCGTGAAGCAGGCTGGATGCTGCACCACAATAATGCGTGGCTGCATATTGCCAATGTTGTTACTGATTATCTTGCAAAAATCAATGTGAAGTACATCGCTCACCCTCCCTAAAGTCCACATTTAACCCCATGTGACCTTTTTCTATTCCTTAACTTGAAGAAACGCCTTCGTGGGAGGCATTATCCATCATCAGAAGCAGTGGTGAAGGCTGCGGAAGCGATTTTGAAGGATCTCTCAAAAAATGGTTTCCAGCATGTCTTTGAAGTCTGGCAGAAACGCTGGGACAATTGCATGGCATTCAGGGGAGACTATTTTGAGAAGGACCATCAAAATTATGAGGATGAGTAAAGGTACGTTGCCAAAAAAACACATTTTTTATTTGAACAGCTCTTGTACATACTGGAGAAAGGTGGACACTGGCCATTAAATAACAATGAAATAATAGATAAATATAGCACAAGTTTTCAAATTTTCTAAAATAAAATAGACTTCTACAAAAATAGACTTCTCATTCAATTGGCACAAACTCTAGAAATACAAAGATATAAATAATACAAAGATATAAATAAATGGCACTCCACTTTCTGAAATACTTTTTATTCTATATAAATATATGTGTATAATTAGTTAACAGAAGAGTAATGCAGCATGTATTATTACTACAGGGTTCTTCATTTAAAAAATTTAACCGCTTCGCCGATGGCCATTTAAACCCTTCAGGGGCCGGAAATGGATACCCAATAAGCAGAACAGGACATTTAAATTGTTAAATGCTGTAAAAATGCATCATAAATACAATGCCGTATCTTCTGTATTTATTAAGTTATTTAAACAAAACAAAAACTGTTTTAAAACTCATTAAAGGCAGTATAAAAATCTACAGTAACAATAAAGTATAGACTACATTAATAAATTGTTGAAATTTCACTACTTTGTTTCACTGTAGCAAAAGCCATTCTTTGTGCCGAACGCGCCTAATATTTGAATCATTTTGTTTTGTGTGTATACGAGCCAATGTATGTAAGTATGTATGTATGTATGTATGTATGTATAGCTACGCAAGCGACTTCTCCGGTTCAAGTTTAGTTTATTTATGCTATACCAAGCGATAATCATACGAGAATATATTGCATTACACACTCACACATTGGAAAGAAAACTCTCTGTCAGCATCTGTTATTAGTGTTTCTCAACCAAGAGTTCTAGTAGCCTTATGCAGCTGTTTTCGCTCTGTATTTTAGTTATTTATAATCTCTTTGTGTTCAGAGTGATTTCTTATAGCTATCAAGAGCTAAATGAATGGTACATTTGAAATTGTTAAATTTCAATGTTAACCATGGCTTATCCCCTTAATGTAGCAAATAAATTAGCTTGGGTATGATGTGTACAGGCTTCTGATATTACTGTAGAAAATCAGGAAGATTTGTTGTACGATTATGAAGGAGATTGTTAGGACATACGTAGCAGTGACGTGTGCTGGTCTACAGATGGCATGCTAGCTACTCCATTGTTTGGGGAAATGGCGGGTCAAATATGGGTGATGTGGATCAGCTATTACTAGCTATCCCTCTTTACGGAAAACAGTTAAATGGTAAAAAAAAAGTATTTTTATACCACTGGATGTAACTATGCACAGTTGTTTAGTAATTTTCAGAGCTGTAAATTCATGCAAGACATTCATCTACCTGTACTTGCGCGTATAAAGAGCTCGTAACCTAATTGAGTATTATAATACTCAGAGGTAAGGTGTAAGAAATTCACCACGACATCACCCCTCATACTTGAGAGAAAACACTTTCCTAAAAGGATACCACCCACAACCAAAAAAGTCGCAACCATTTCGAAAATGTGTAGTGTGCTGTGAAAAAGAAGTTCGCAAGGAAACCAATATTATTTGGTGTGAATCTGCAGATGTGCCCTTGGGTGTTTATCCAGTTTTGGAGGTGTACAATTCAAAAAGAAACATTTAAGGGTACGTTTACATTCCTTATAGAACTAATTTAAATTTATTGTAAAATAGCAAGATTAAAATAATTGGCGTTAAATGAGCAATAAATGCATGTATGCGCAGGACGTCTATACACGTCGATATCGGTTTGGGGCATTTTAACTTGAACGTCATATGACGTCCATATCGGTGAAAGGGTTAAAGGTGCACAAAGTGTTTTGCTTCTTCTATGACCTTGCTGGATTCCCCACTACCAGCGCCATTGTGTGCGCACTGGCAGTATTGTACCAGCTACCAACATCAATGCATTGTCGTGTGTAAAACGTATTATAAATGGAAATCACCAAGCTGTATTCGCATGGAGTAAATTCAAAAGTTTCCTAGTAAAGTGCCTCCTTCCAGTTACATAGAAAATGAAGCTAGTTACTGGGAAGCAATAAGTATTATACAAATATAACTATTTGTAACAAAAAAACTTCACTTATTTTAAGAAAAATGGTGTCGATTTTTCTTACTACTTCAATTAGTTGAAGTTGAAATTGATTTCATGAACTTTTGTTCATGTCGTCAGTCAAAGAAAACCTCTGACTTTGACTAACGATGCGAACAAGAGTTTGTGAAATCAATTTCAACTTCAACTACTATGAAAAATTGACATAATTTTTCTTAAGATAAGAGAAGTTTTTTGTTACAAATAGTTATATTTGTATAATGCCTCCTTCCAGATTTACAACTCACGAGATTGTGAAGAAATTTGAAACTATTGGTTCTGTGGCAAACAAAACATGAAAACACAGATGTAAAGTGTTAACGGAGAAAAAGTTATACAACATAAGTGCATGTTTTGAATGTTTACGAACCAAATCCATTCCAAAATTAGCACAAGTGGGAATTTCAGAGTCTTCTGCACATAGAGCAACTAAAGTATTAAAACATATTGTGTAAGTGTACAAGTATCCATTATTGTGAATGGTTTCTTTAATTAGTGAATATGACATTTAATAGCTACTGATTACGTAGAAAATGAAGCTAGTTACAGTGAAGCAATAAATATTACACAAGTATAAATATTTGATACTAAGGCTCCACTTATCTTAAGAAATTGATGTTAATACTTCTTTCTTCTTTCTAATGGAAATCGATTTCTAAAGCAAATTGCTTTCGTCCTCAGTCCATCAAGAACAAACTCCGTTGTCAAGGAAATCTCCGTTACTGTGTTTTCTCTTATGTTTTTTCAGCATTACCAACATCTGAAGATGAAACAAACCTAAAAAGAGAATCAACTGCCAGTATGTCAAAATTCATTACGCGATGTTTACTTTTTAAAATAAATATGTTTTCCCAAACTATTAAATCTATGGGACCATTTAACTGTTTTAATAATTTAACTTTGGGATTTATTTCATGGTTAAATGACCAAAAATGATCTGCTACGGCCAATTTATCAGTATATATTTAATGTTATGAAAATTTCTTTCTTTCTGGTTTCCAAACTACGTTTTGTCTTTCCAATATAAACCTGATCACAATCCAAACAGTTAAATTGATAAATACCAGTTTTTTATTATTAGGAATTTTATCTTTTTAGAAAATTGTAGTAAATTTTTAATACTATGTTTATTTTGAGGAACTAAAGTTATACCAACTTCTTTAAAAAAAATTGAAAATGTTTATTAACCCAAGGATGGTATGTAAATTTTTTAAAATTACAATCATCTTTCATTGCTTTAAGTGTAGAAATATCACTAACAATTTTTTGATATTTAAATGTTTAAATCTTCTTTTGTATAAAATCATTATTAAAAACATTCATTAAAGCCATATAATAATATGTTTATATTCTTTACTAAATTCATCTTTATTCCGGGGTATATTTATTAATCTATAGATCAAACTATTAAAAACTGCAAATTTATGTGAAAAAGGGTTAAAACTTTAATTTTTTATGTAATTATCAATATGAGTAGATTTCCTATGAATACCAAAATCTAATTTGTTATTATTTCTTATTATCTTCTATTATCTAGAAAAGGAAGAAATCTATTAATATTAGTTTCTAATATGAATTTTATAGCTTTATCTTGTAAATTTACTACAATTTTCTAAAAAAGATAAAATTCCTAATAATAAAAAATCTGGTATTTATCAATTTATTTGTTTAGATTGTGATCAGGTTTATATTAGAAAGATGAAACATAGTTTGGAAACCAGAAAGAAAGAACATTTTCGTAACATTAAGTATAAACAAACTGATAAATCGGCCGTAGCAGATCATTTTTGGTCATTTAACCATGAAATAAATCACGAAGTTAAATTCTTAAAACAATTAAACAGTCCCATAGATTTAATAGTTTGCGAAAAGATATTTTAAAAAATAAACAATGCGTAATGAATTTTGATATACCGGCAGTTGATTGTTTTTTAGGTTTGTATCGTCTTCAGATGTTGGTAATGCTGTAAAAACATGGTAACTGAGATTTCCTTGACGACGGAGTTTGTTCTTGATGGACTGAGGACGAAAGTGATTTGCTTTTAAAATCAATTTCCATTAGAAAGAAGAAAGAAGCATTAACATCAATTTCTTAAGATAAGTGGAGCCTTAGTATCAAATATTTATATTTGTGTAACAGCTACTGTTCTTTTCTCTTGAGACATGGTTCCACCTCAGTGGTCATGTCAGCACTCATAAGAGTCAGCAATGTGCCTCTGAAAATCCACATCGTGTTCAAAAAATCCCTCATTATGATTGGAAATGTTTGCTGTTAGCACTTGATGCATAATTGGTCCAATATTTTATGAGCTGACTGTAAATGCAGAGAGGTTCCAAAATTACATTTTGACCCATTTTATCATGAACTGATAGAAAAAGAGAAATAATATAGGTTGTTTCAAGATTTTGCTACTGCCCATACAGCAGAGGAGTCCGTGAATAAAATTAGGGAAGATCTGCAGATAGAGTGATTAGTACTCGTGTATGGCCCTCTCACTACACCGATTTAACAATGCATCGGGTAACCTGAAAGACAAGGTTTACAAGACAAGTCCTTATACATTGGAAGAACTAAAAATACTATAAATGAAATCGGAAACCTTAAAGTGGCCCAACTTAATTGTGTGAATCAGAATATGTACTCCCGATATAATGTTTGTTTAGCCGAGGGGATGGAAATTTTTTGTTGCAACTTTGTGGGTGGTAAGCTTAATTATTTAAAAGACTTTACAAAAAAATTTGAATGTGCTACAATATACAGTTCATTGTTGACAGCCATCTGAATTGGTCAGTTTGATAGCTGTGATTGAAAGCGGAAAAAACCTGAATTTCGTGCTGTTATTAAACATTTTCATTTGAAGGGCAGGACTGCCGCACAAGTGAAAATTGAATTGGATGAAATACATGTGGACTCTGCACTAACATTGAAAACCAGTTACTTTTGGGTAAATGAATTTAAACGTGGTTGTAGAAGCACCGAAGATGAATTGTGCTCTAGTTTCCCAATAGAAGTCACCACACAGGACACTGCCCGCCTCTGTAGTGTAGATGGTAGTTCAAGAGGACCCGAGTTTGAATCTCGGCCAGGGTGAATTACCTGGATAAGGTTTTTCCGGGGTTTTCCATTATCCTGAAGGGCGAATGTCGGGTAACTCTAAGCTCTATGGACCCTGGGATCATTTGAGCATGATTTTTCATCCATTCCATTCATCGATTCATTGTCTGATATGACTTAACGTTGGAGGATATAAATTAAAAAAAAAAAAACACAGGACACCACTGAAAAATTCCATGATCTGGTTATTCAAGACCTCCAAATCAAAATTCACTAGACTGCTAAGGCTCTAGACATCTCAACTGAGTGAGTGCACAATATTCTGCATGAAAAATTGGCAATGAAACAGCTGTGTGCAAGATGGATGCCATGATTGCTCAAAGTCGACCAAAAGCTCATCCAAAAGAACACTTCTATTTAGTGTCTGGCAATGTTTAATCGCAATCTACAAGATCTTTTGCGCCGATTTGTGACCATGGATTTTTTTTTTGTAGTTGCAGTGGGTGAAATGATGCTCAAATGAGTCCGGGTTCCATAGAGCTTAGAGTTACCAGACATTCGTCTCTTTGAACAAGGGAAAACCCCGGAAAAAACCTTATCCAAGTAACTCACCCTAACCGAGATTCAAACTTAGGACCTCTTGAACGTGAGGCAGACACGCTACCATCTACGCTACCGAGCCGGGCAATGTGACCATAGATGAAACTTGGATCCATCATTACACACCAGAATCAAAACAGCAGTCAAAACAATGAACAAAGGCTGGTGAAAATGTGCCAAAGAGGGCAAGCACCATTTTATCAGCTGGTAAGGTGTGTTTTTTTGGGATTCTCAAGGAATAATCCTCATGGGCTACTTGGAAGAAGGCAGAAACATAACTGGGGCCTATTATGCTTCATTGTTGGATAGTTTGCAGCATGAGTTGACTAAAAAGAGACAAAGATTGAAATGCAAAAAACTCTTTCATCAGGATGTATCACAGCACACATCAGCAATCACAATGGTGAAAGTGCATGAGCTTGGCTTTGAATTGATTCCTCATCCACCTTATTCACTAGACTTAGCCGCACTTCCTGTTCCCAAATTTGAAAATTTGGCTTGTAGTAAGAGATGTTCATCAAATGAAGAAGTGATAGTCATTGTCAACAAGTATTTTGCAGACCTTGACAAAAATCTATTTTTCCAACAGGATGAAAAAGCTGGAAGATTGCTGCACCAAGTGTACAGCCATCAATGGAGACTATGCCCAGATATAAGATGAAATGTTCATGAAAAAAAAAAAAAAAAAAAAAAAATCTTGCTTTTTCACAAGACTTATCAAACAACTCTTGTGCATGGTAAAAGCATTATAAATGCTTTATGCGCAGACTTTATGTAGGAGCCAAGCTGACTGTGGCACACAGGCAAAATGCTGTGCACCCATTAAGTTTTAAATGAAGAACCCTGTATACATAATGGAGCATGCTTAATATAAAAATGATTGAACAGAAGCATATACACATCTCTCATGATTTACTTACATGAAATTCTTTTCAAATAAAGAAGATTTCATATGCTATTCTCTTAAAATGTTTTTCTCATTTAATAAACCCTCCCCTGGGGGCGCCGGGGTAGCGCGGTGGTTTCGTTCGCGGCTCCCGTTCTAAGGGTCCCGAGTTCGATTCCCGGCTCTGGGGTTGGCGATTTTAAGTCGGCCCTATCCACGCCTTCACCTCTGTCTAGCACACGTGAAGTATCCCCTATGCCCAACGTGGTTCGGAGTCCACGGTAAAAACTGTAGGTCCTCTCACCTCACCGCCATCTTCACTATCACCCTATCATCGGAGGTAATGGACACCGCCCTCTGGGTGCCTCCACCTGAGAAATGGGTCCGGTCATCACTTGGTGGGGTGAGGTTACCCCGAAGGCCAAAGGTTGCCATGTGGGGAGTGTTAGTAACTAACTATAAACCCTCCCCTTTTGAGTCACATCAGTGGCTTATCTCTGGAATAATTGCTGTGGAATATCAGCAATGATATTTACTCACTTTAAAGGTTTGTAATCTTTCGGTTAGTATTATTATGGGCTATTATATTAAATTAACACACACATTCACTCACACTTCTAGAGTCTAAGAAGTATACAGAATAATCCTAAAGACAAGTTCCCAACCTTCAACTGGAAATGATAGATCTATGGGTTTGGAAGTTAGCATGCCAATAGTAGACCATAGTAGTAATCTACATATTTTATCAAATAATTTACAGCCACTTTAAATAAAATTAAGAATTTCAAAAAATTCTACACATAAAGATTTCTTTTTTTAATGACAAGAGTCAAAGTGAGGAAAGAAAAAAAAAAAAAAAAAAAGAACCCTTAGTCTATATATGGCTGGTGTGAAGGAACAATTAATTTCTTATTACATTGTTTAGCATATAATATCTTACCTACTACTTATTCTGGAGTTGCATATTCCCATGCCCCATTATAATTAACCCAGGTTGTATATCTAATGGTGCACTGTGAAACTTGGGAACTATATTTTTTGTTTCCCTTTATATGTACCTTCTGCTATTTTTCCTAGTTGTTCTCATTAGTCTTCCCTGTTTTCCAAAGCCATTTTTGTCTTACCTTGCCAATAAACTTTCCCAGTTTTTAAGTTTGAATTTATGAGTCACTATGTTTACACTCAGTCTTCACTTACTTGTTGTTGTATAATTGAAACGTTTTCAAGATCATTCGATCTCATCCTCAGAATCCTTAGAATTGATAAATCACCTACAGAAATACAACATCCCGGAAAATCACATACTTGTTTCTTTTGACGTTAAGGCACTTTTTACAAGCATTCCAGTAGAAAAAATACCCACATTCCTCAAAAAATGGCTAACCCAGACTACAACGGACCCCAGAGAAATAGATGACATTATCAATCTTACAGATTTATGCATAAGGAATAATTACTTCATGTTTAACCAAAAATTCTAGAGACAATCAAAAGGATTAGCAATGGGGAGCCCACTTTCGCCTATTTTAGCAGACCTATACATGAGCTATTTTGAAACACATATAGTAAAGGCCTTCCCACAGATTTATAAATTTTGGCGGAGATATGTTGATGATGTTTTTGCTATCATTCCGGAAAAACTTAGAGAAGATTCTCTAAAATTATTAAACCTGCAAGATAATCACATCCAATTTACTATGGAAGTAGAAAGAGACAACACCCTACCCTTTTTGGACCTCAAGATAACTAGAAATCGTCATGGTGTAGATTTTGGAATATACAGGAAGCCCACACACATAGATAATTACATAAAGAAAAATGAATACAACCCAGTTTCACATCAACTAGCTGCCTTTAGAAGTCTAATTCACCGGCTATACAACGTCCCACTGAGTAAGGATGAATTTTTGAAAGAACAACAACACATAAAAGACATAGCGGTATTAAATGGATTCAACCCAGCCATCATAAGGAACATGATGAAGAGGAAAGAAAAACTGAAGATAAGATCAAAAAATACCACTCTCACACCACTTAATAACACAAATTGGCAATATAGAAAATTCACCTACCATCCATGGGCTTTTAGAAAATTTGAACGAATCTTCAAAAGACTAAACTTAAAACTAGCACCCCAAAACAAATTCAGTCTGAGGAACCTGCTAAATAAACCACTGAAAAATACAATCCCCAACAATTTGAAATCAGGAATTTATCAGATTAATTGTGAAACCTGTGAAAAAAGCTACATAGGAAAAACTAAGAGAAACTTGTTAACCAGGCAAAAAGAACACCAGAGGAACATTAAGTTGAAACAAACAGAAAAATCTGCAGTTTCACACCATTTTTGGACAGAAAACCACAACATTGGCCACAACATTAAACTGTTAAAATCTTTAAGTACACCCATAGAATTGGATATTTGGGAAAAAATATTCATAAACAAAAATCGTGATAAAGTAATAAATTTTGAAATCCCGGCATTAAATGAAGTATTAAAACTTATTGCCCCTAACACCAGATGGCAGAGTGATCGGAGCTCCGTAGCAGCGGAAGAAGAGGGAGGTTCATTTAGTCACCAAACAGCTGAGGATGAGATCGTATGATCTTGAAAACGTTTCAATTATACAACAACAAGTAAGTGAAGACTGAGTGTAAACATAGTGACTCATAAATTCAAACTTAAATATGAAGAATACTTCACTGTTAATAATGCTTCTGCTTTTAATATTTCCCAGTTTTATTATATTTTCTTCTGATCTTAGATTCAAGATTCTTTTGCCTCTTATTTCATTTGGTATGTTTTCCCACTTATGCAAAAGAAATTCGTTCTTCAATATTTTGTTTTTTGACAATGAAAAATATAATGCCAAGTACTATCTTCTTTTTCACACACTGGACATCTTCCCTTCATATATCCATCCCTTATACTCCTTAAATATATTACTCCTGTTCTAAACCATGCCAACCCTTCTCTTCCTACTTTATCACAGATGTCAATATATTTTTCTATGCCCCAATCATTTTTCAATGTTTTATATAATTTCAGAGATCTTTTATTAAGATTAGCCCATAATTCTTGTTTTTCAACAACTTCAATTCTTGTTTTTACTTCTTTCCAGAATCCTTTTGTATTCTTCCACTATCTAACCATAATGAACCCATAACTATTTCATGTAAAATCTTTTGAATTTTATATATCCAAGTCTCTCTCCCCCTTATTCTTGTTTATACTATCACTGTTTAACAATATTTTCCTCATCTAAATTCCATATTCTGAGCCAATATTTCAGAATTCTTTCCATCACCTTGCTTTTGTAACCTAATCTTTCTATTTCCATTAAAGCTGCCTCATTCGGTGAGGAACTAGGTAAGCCTAAAACAAGTTTACAAAATAGTCTATTTATAACATTTATCGCTTTCCATCCTGCATCTGGCCCCAATATTTCTATTCCATATAACATTCTGCTTTCTACAATTGAACCAAACACCCTTTCTAACCATTTTACTTGCATATTTGGTATGTTGTTAATACATGATCTAATAACACTCATAGCATTTCTCTAACTGCCAGTGCTTTCCTTTTTTGGTCACTCCATTCACCATTACTAGATAATCTTACTCCTAGGTAATCAATATTCTTAATCACCTCTCAATTTGAACGATTAATTTCCATCAATTAACTTAATAAGATATAAATATTAAAAGGAGAAGCATTATTAACAGTGAAGTATTCTACATATTTGAGTTTGATTTATGAGTCACTATGTTTGCACTCAAACTTCACTTACTTGTTGTTGTATAATTGAAACGTTTTCAAGATCATTCAATCTCATCCTCAGCTGTTTGGTGACTAAATGAACCTTCCTCTTCTTCCACTACTACGGAGCTCCGATCACTCTGCCATCTGGTGTTAGGGGCACTAAGTTTTAATACTTCATTGTAGGCGGGATTTCAAAATTTATAACTTTATCACGGTTTTTGTTTATGAATATTTTTTCCCAAATATCCAATTCTATGGGTGTACTTAAACTTAAAACTAGCACCCCAAAACAAATTCAGTCTGAGGAACCTGCTAAATAAACCACTGAAAAATACAATCCTCAACAATTTGAAATCAGGAATTTATCAGATTAATTATGAAACCTGTGAAAAAAGCTACATAGGAAAAACTAAGAGAAACTTGTTAACCAGGCAAAAAGAACACCAGAGGAACATTAAGTTGAAACAAACAGAAAAATCTGCAGTTTCACACCATTTTTGGACAGAAAACCACAACATTGGCCATAACATTAAACTGTTAAAATCTTTAAGTACACCCATAGAATTGGATATTTGGGAAAAAATATTCATAAACAAAAACCGTGATAAAGTTATAAATTTTGAAATCCTGGCATTAAATGAAGTATTAAAACTTAGTGCACCTAACACCAGATGGCAGAGTGATCGGAGCTCCGTAGTAGTGGAAGAAGAGGAAGGTCATTTAGTCACCAAACAGCTGAGGATGAGATCGAATGATCTTGAAGACGTTTCAATTATACAACAAGTAAGTGAAGTTTGAGTGTAAACATAGTGACTCATAAATCAAACTGAAACTTAATAAGTGTTTATTGATGAAGCCTGGGACTCAAAGCACTTACGTAAGTAAGTCGCCACTCTCGAGAGCCCCTAGTGGTTTACTGGGAAAATAGAGTCAATTGGAGAATTTAATGTCAGGACGGCACATTGGCCATGGTAGCTCAATGGGTAAGAATGACTAGACGAAAACCAGGAGATCTGTGGTTCAAATCTCAGCCATGGCTTTGAATTTTTTAGTTTGACTCTATTTAAAACAAAACAAGAAGAAGTTTGGGATGGGGATTTTCTTGAAAATATTTGCATTCCATTCTTGGAAGTTACTGGATTTAACACCAAGCTTGTTATTTATCAGATATTCTACTCATGAGTAATGCTGTTCATTACATGAATTTTCATACCCACCAATTTTGAATGGTATGCATACTTCCACTGTCAATTAAAAGCAAGGTAGAGAAAGTAAAAATGCCCTTTTAATACAGCTAATAGTTTATAAATCCAATATAACGAAGAGCCCCTTATCTCTATCTGCCAGAGATCTTGGATCTGTCCATTATACTTTCCTTTATTTTTGATTAGTTCATCTAGATACTCTTCCAAATTTTGAATATATACAAGTTTTCACTTTAACTTTAAAAGAAATCGTTCAATCATTTTATGAGGGTCATACTGAGAGTCAAGAGCAACAATTCTTAAAAATCTCAAATCTTTATTTTTTTGACAACCAAATAACTAATGTAATCTATACGCTTTTCTGTCACTCTTCCACAGTCTCCTTTTCTTTACATTTTTCCCATTGTTATGCAAATTTTAAAATACCCTTAGGATAGAACACTGTTCCAGCTGCCCGAAACACCATGCACTTGCTTTCCAAATATCCTCCACTGTCTCAATGCACTGAACTCAATCTGTACCTAACATGAACTACTGCAGTTAAAGGATTTCTGTAGGAGAGGGGATCCTTCCCCTTAAGCTGCCATGGTGCACGAGCTGCAGATCCTTTGCACTCAAGGTACTTGTGACTTTACTGGAAATACACCAGGTCAAATATCTGAGCACCTCCCAAAGGGGAGTTGTTCTAGTTGGGTAGACCTTGGTGTGGCAGTTGGTTCCCGACACCCATGGGTATTGGGGACGTCTGTATGGCTCAGCCGGCAGAGGAGATTGAAGGTCACCTAAAAAGTCCTGGGTACAGCTTGCAGAGCTAGTACCATGGTGTGCTAGATCACTGGCACCCCTAATAAGGTTTTCTGGTAGTCTTCCTGAAGGGGTTGACATACATAAGTGGCATGTCCACTTCCACCCTGTAAGGGGGAAGACTTTTTAGACTCCAGGTACTGCCCTACTGGAAGGATCCCCGGAGATAGCCTCAGGCCTCCTGGGTATTAAGAGAGGAGTCTTCGGACTCTTGGTTAGATCTTGCTTAACAAAGTACAGGATTCTATTTTAGGATGATGACATTATAAGAGTGTTTATCAACAATGCAGGACAGAGTTTTAAAAGAATCTGGATATAGCAGTTAACATGATTTGCCAAGATTCAAGAAAATCAGAATGTAATCCAGAAGATATTACCCATAACTTTCCTAGCAGATCGTACTTTCTTCCATGGCAAATACAAATGGTGCCATTTCACACACTTATTTTTTTATTTCAGGCTTGTAGCGATGGACCAACTTTCACAATATATATTGATAAAAATCATCACCATTGTTTTGAAATCCCTGAAGAAAGTTTTGGGTAAGATTCTCTGAATTTTGTGATCTTTGTTAAATGTGGGATCCAATGGGCATAAACTTTACAATAACTTAAGCTTTCTTACACCCCACTATGTTCTACTGCAAGTTTTACAGCAATTTCATCCACAATGACACACTTATATTCCCTAAGGACTCGTTAACTATTTCCTTGTTGCACACCATGGAGGCAGTTCAAGGTCAACCACTAAGGTTCGTCTTGGATACTTGTGTTACCATCTCTGAAACATAACTGTTTCCTAACACAGATGACACCCATGCAGACATTTAAAACGTTTTAAGTCTGAGGTGAATTTCAGTAGCAATTTTTCCTCTTCAACAAGGAATTCAATGAAGCACTGCTATCCACCATTTTGGAAATAGCTTCTGTGGTCACATGACAGAAGTTAATTATATAACAATATAGTAACATATTGTGTAAAATCTGTAGATTATGATCCTGTAGTTCTTTTAGTTATAATGTTGGAATTTGAATTTTAACAATGGATTGCTCAAGACTTTCAATATCATCTTTATAAATGTTACCACAATCATAGTGCAGCATCTAATTTCACTAGTGATTTAAAATGTTTTTGCCAGGCTGAAAAAACGAAAATGCTGATAAATCTGATCATTATGTTGCATCTTTCTCCTTATAAAAAGTAAAAGCTGCAATTTTATTTAGAAGTTGCCTGACTTGTCACCAGGAAAACTTCAAAGCTTATTGCAGTTTCATTGTATGTGCCTTTTATGCTATAATCAGCTTATAAAATACTTGTATTTAAACAAGAATTGTTTAATAATAATAGAATAATTGTTTAATAAATCTTGTCACAAGTGACTGTTAATTAACATAATACTTCATTTGAGTTCAGTGGTATGACGTAACTCCCCAACCTCTGGTAGCTAGAGTGAGTGAAGTGTGAATCTCTTTTTGTGTGCAGGACTTCGACCTGGCAGGGCGGAATGCCCTGACTGTGTAAGGTATGGGTCCAAGGGCCCATTTTTTGTAATTAATTAGTTTAGTAACTATTCGTATTAAGTGAATTGTAGTTTTAATTAGTGTCACCCATACCTTTTGTAGAAATGTAACCTAATAGAGAACCCCAACCTCTCGAAAAGCATGCATTCCCTACTATTGAGCTACTCTCCCCATGTACGATCTGACCATGTTCCTTATTCATTAACATCCATGGTTAGGTCGTCACAATATATTGTCATTTAATATATTAAAACAGAAAATGCCCACAAATAAGACACCCTACTAAGAACCCAGAATATAAAATGAACATTTAAATCTGGCAGACAAAACTCTTAAAAAACAACAGCAGCATACTCACTGTTTGTCCTAAAGGCTCTCATTAAGGACCAAGGTTAACACTTTTGAAAAATATTGGCAAAAGAGAAGGAAAGTCCAGACATTCTCAAATTCCTCAATTGCTGTTGCCTCAAGACTGTGGACATGAAAATGGTACAGGTTATTCTAAAGGAGCATTTACACGCCTAAGAATATGGAATGGACAGAAAATTACATTTGGTATGCATAATTAGAGAGGTTTTTTCTTTATGTTTAACAATGTTAACATAAAAAGTAGCTCAATGTAACAGAACTTTAATGAGGTCAGAGCTAAAGAAATTAATACAATTTTTTTGCTACCGTTTAGATTATATTAGTGATTTATTTTAGGACGGAAACACATTCTAGGTATAAAACATGCTTTATAAAGTACAATAATGAAATTGCATCTTTGATCAATCCAAAGACCAATGATGGCTCGTTATTTAACACAAACTTTATGATTTTCTCAAGACATGGATAAGTTAACTTCCATGTTTAGATCATGACTTGGATGAAAGAAACTGATAACACACTTTATTTCATTAAATTACAGCACATTTTTATAATTTCATATTTTTATATATTAATAAAGTAAATACAGAACTTAAAAAACCATGCTTCTATGGTTTGATTTAAACAACCTGACATTTCTGATGTCTCTTGTAGAGGTTTCCATGGCAACATCTGCTCCACTACAGCTTTAGCCAGGAAGGTCCCATCATCATCGTTTCTCTTCAACATCGAACTGAATGCATTACCATGATACGTCGCACTAAGGCACGATGTTTAGTATTCATGCACGTTCTCTATATTTTCAAATTTAAATTTGTTGTTGAATGATTGTGTGTTTAGTTAATGATTCTAGAAATAACCAATCAGACTTATTAAGTGTGTGAGCTCCTTAATAGTTAACATGTGCTCTAATCCAATGTAGCAATGCAGCTTTCCGACTTCTCCATTTTGTGTGAGCTGTCAGTAATCTCAGCTTATTTAAATGTAAATGTAATGCAGCTTTCCTTCATTATTAATGCATTCTTTCTGCATTAAGTGTTGATATATACTTTCCTGTGTATGAACAAAGGTTCAAATAAATTACAAATGCTAATACACTGCCTATTTCTTTTACCATGTATCATAAGATTACTATGTAAAATTGTAGAGCTCCTTCTTAAGTTAACTCTACAGATTTACAGATCAAACATGTAGCCTAAATGGCAAAAGAAAAGCAGTTCTCCTCATAGTTTCCTAAGGATATACACCTAGTATTTCATAGACTCTTCCATCTGCGCAAATGAAATCACCTATTAAACTGGAAAATTGACTCTCTTTTTACCATTTGAGCCGACCACGCGCTCTGGCTGGGTGTCGCCATGTTTCCTTTTTAGGCACTTGCTGACACTGAGGTGCTTGAGTCAAACCTTGCTCACAAGTGGCTAGGTACTCTTGAGTTAGTTCAGTTTAAGTGGGCCCTCCAGTGGCAGGCAGTGAGTGGTGCTCTTCTACCATGATATAATTTTTTTTTTGTATAAACGTGCTTCTTGTTTCTGGCCTGGGGCCTGTGCTCATAAATTCAGAATTGTTGGGAATTTAATATCCGAGGGACTAAACTCCTGGTTAAGAAAGGGATAAAGATATATATCAGCCTGTATGTCACTTTGGTGTAAAATAATGGTACAGATCCACAAATATTTAGTTAAGCATATCTGAAAGGGGCACACCTTCACCTAGTGTTAGGTGTTGCCGCACACCTTCCTAATTTTCTACATCGGCACCTCTTTGTCTACCTGTCTTCCTGTTTAATATGTTTAAGGTTTGCACCTTTCCCTCTGACGGGGATCGGCGCACATTTAATGAGCAAGCTTACAGAACTCTTTCTTTTCACTGAGTCAAATGGAGAATTTAATGTCAGGACGGCACGTTGCCCATGGTAGCTCAAAGGTTAAGAGCGACTGGACGGAAACCAGGAGATCTGTGGTTCAAATTCCGACCATGGCATTGAATTTTTCATGTTGACTCTACTAAAAACCTTAGCCTATATACGGCTCTGTTTGTAAGAGGCTCTCTTCTATGGAACAAGAGCAGTCACTGAATGTTTAAAAAGACTAACAAAGAATGGGAAAAATTATGACAGAAAGGCTGTAAAAAAAAGTAGAGAAAATTTAGCAAAGAAACTCGCATGTGATAAATGACAGTGAAGAAAATTAAAAAATTATGTCCATATAAAGCAGCACCGCCTCACAAGTTGCAAATCAACTTTTGCATGCCAGAAAATTTAAAATGCTGGTTCTTAAATCCTCCTTCCCTCTTGTTCACTGTGGCACTGTTGACCTCCATGTCAGTTTCTTGGTACTTATTTACTGTGTCACTGTTTTGCTCCTATTTGATAATTATTTAAACATAGCAAATATATCCCAAACGGAAATAAACAAAGCTGATGATCGAGATTTAATTGTATTGGAACACCACAGTGAAGCGAAAAATTATTAATTTTTAGATGAGTCGTATTTTTTACACATCTGCTTCACTTTCGTATTTTTTTTTTTTTTTTAAAAAACTTTCTCTTTGACTTTATAATTTATATGTTCAAATGATTTGGTTTCTAAGTGGTCCCATACTGTGTTTCCTAGTAATTTTACAAGTTTCAAATGTAGGTTGTACAAAGAGAGGTCTATATTAGTTAGTTTTCTGTAGTGATTTGCTTTTTCGGATTTTAACACGGCTTTTTCAGCAGCTAATTGTTCTCTACTGTTGTTAAATTTTACTATTTTTCTTACAAATTTCGGAGAAATGTTTTGTTTTAGGCAATTGTTGATAAATTTTATGTCCGCTGATTTTAACCTTCTTTTTGTCTTTAGTTTCAAATATTGTTTTATTTCTTTCTTGTTGCCGAAATGTTCGTATACGAAAGTGAAGCAGATGTGTAAAAAATACGACTCATCTAAAAATTAATAATAAAGCTGATGATGTTATAGATATATTGCAAAACTAGTCCTGTGGAGAATTTATGTTTTTAAAATAAGTGAAGTTGATCAGAAATTACATTTTATTGTAATATTTGTATTGCTTCACTGTCAGTAGCTTCAGTTTTTATGCTATTACTGGAAGCCATTTTCCTGAATAATTAATGATAACACTGTCCTGCAAAATAACATTTTTGTTCATCAGTTTGCGATCTGAAAGGTGATACTAACTTTGATGTGCTAAATTGAATGACGCCTTCCAGTTTTCTCTATCACATACGGCTTTCTCACAAATCACAAAATAAATTCTGAAAATACTGTTTTTGGTGTAAAAACACATGCATTAAGTATAAAATAAATACAGAATGCAAAATGTGCTATCTGAGAGGTCATATTAACTATACTGGTCGCCAAACTAGAATGTGATTGACAGTAACCACATGGAAGAACCCTCTAAATAAATGGGAGGGGATGAGCACGTCATAACGGTTGTCATGGTAACGATTAGAGGGACCAATTAGAGTCGAGACATTTCCATGACAATGTTAAGACGCTAGACCTTGGTTGCCGATATTCTAACACGTGCTTAGCATGACTGGCGGGAGAGCGAATTATGCTATACTGCAGTAAATACAATACCTATGTTTTTATTTCTCTTCTGATAACGCTTCATTAACAGAATGCCCTCACAGTTAGAGATCCTGTACTGGCAAGTAACTTTGCATTTTTATGTGTGTGTGAGTTTGTGTCTCTGTGCGCCTGTTGTGATTATTTGCAATTGTGTTTAATGATTGTTTAATTCTGTCTAAATATAATGACAAGCGAAAACCTGAACGTGCTCGGGAACCAAATAAAACTGTATTTGGTAAAGGTATTCCAATTAAAGGACATACACGGGAAATAATATGTTCTGTGAGAAAATACTTCGAAGAGGAGAAATTGAAAGGGGAGTCTGGTATGCCATTCTCTGAGTGCCTGATAGGACTTCCTGTGCTGTAGGTATCAGTAAGGGCATTAAGGTTAAGATTGGAAAATAAAAGTATTTTAAAGAAGAAAGACATTGGGATATAAATTAGAAACTCCTGGAAAAAAATTATGTAAATGGCATTTCCCACACTTCAATAAACATCAAAATGTCACAGGTATGCCTCTTTTGTTACGATGATCTTTACATTGATGTGTTCTTGCATGTTCTAGCATTTGCATGTAGATCCACGACTGCACTATTGTCTTTGTGTACAGCATTATAAATAATTAATAATAATAATAATAATAATAATAATAATAATAATAATAATAATAATAATAATAATAATAAAATACCAATTGCAGTTGCAACTGAATTAACTTCGCACGCGTAATCCATTCACGCTCTCCACGTGGCAGCAATAAGCGGCAACGTCGCCTCTCTCTCCATATGAAATGTCAATCACTTTCTAGATTGGTGACCAGTATAAAACTAGGATGTTTTAACTTGAATGATGCTTTTCATTTTTCTCTATCACGTAAGATTTTCTCACAAATAACGAAATAAATTTTGAAAATGTTGATTTTGGTGTAAAAACACATGCATTACATATAAAATACAGAATGCAAAATTTGTGACATGACAGGTCATATTAACTAACTTGGATGTACTAACTTAAATGGTTGCTTTCCATTTTTTTCCATTGCAAAAGGTTTTCTCACAAAACAAAATAAATTTTGAAAATACTGAAATTATATATAGGTCCAAACTATAGAATATCAAATTTCATAAAAATGGCATGTGTTACGCAAAAACTTATTTTTTCAATCAGTGCATTTTCTTCCATATAACAATTAGCCTATTTTCATCAAAACTGGGAAATGTCGCAGAACAGTGTTATTTTAAGAAATTGAAATATCCTCAATTAACAGCATTATGGACTTCAGAAATACAATTCGATAATACAGGCAACAAATGAAGCAGAAAATACTGTAATGTGCTTAATAACCATGAAGTTATGGTTGATAGTTTTATGAGAGTTGTTTGAAAAATTCTTGGAAATACCAAAAGAGGCTACTGCTTGCACAATCCGGATCTGATGTAGTATTTAGTCATTCTTCAGTATGTGGTATATCACTCTTCCAGGTATACAGCCTGTGGTACTGACTCTTGTCCCCATGATTTTGAAGATGGAAGAAAACCAGGATTTGAGCAGTGATGAAGTACTTTATAAAGAAAGGCATGAAAGTAAATTAAATGCATGTAATTTTTCAGAACACACTGAGAGACTATGCTTCTTCATACTGTGACAAAAGACAAAAAGTTCACCTCAAACTTCATTTGTCACTAAATCTTTAGTTCATCAATGCTAATGTACAATCAGCCTTTGTTTTACAAAAATGCTACACTTTGACACGTCTCTACAATGATCCTTCAAGCCTCCGTAGCACACACCCTTTTTGCTGCTATAATCTTTCCGACTACACACCAATTCTGAACACAACTCCGATATTCACACATAAACGGCTTTGCAGCTGGTTCCACAGCTTGGCAATTCCGCACTTAGATCAAAACTGCTTTCACTACTACTCAGTATAAATACTACTAACAATGACTGCCAGCATTGCATCAACATTTATATACCTGCTGGGCACAGTAGATATTCCTGAAATTGGCAGCCCCTGCAATTAATTGTCAAAGGTCTGTTTGAGTAGTAACAATACAACTTACTTCCTGATATCAGCTGTCCTTGAATGCATGTTTATTTCTCACAGCAACTTGCACAATTGCACTAATAAAATTCGACTGCCAAGAGAACAATGAATAAATTTGGGCAGGAGTCAGATAGAGTCAACATGAAAAATTCAATACCATGGCCGGAATTTGAACCACGGATCTCCTGGTTTCCATCCAGTCGCTCTTACCCTTTGAGCTACCAAGGCCAACGTGTCTTCCTGACATTAAATTCTCCATTTGACTCATATTTCCCTGGTAGACCACAAGGGGTTCTCAAATCAGAGATACACCGTTTGTGGCAACTTACTCTCGTAAGTACTTAAGTCCCAGGTTTCATCATTTAACTCTTATTATTTGTAGTTAATTGATGGAAATTAATCATTTCTCCACACTAGCCATATATAGGCTAAGGTTTTTGACAGATAGTCAACATGAAAAATTCAATGCCATGGCCAGGATTTGAACCACGGATCTCCTGGTTTCCATTCAGTGTGGACAGTGTGAAGAAATTATTAATTTCCATCAATTAACTAAAAATAATTGTGCAGGAGAGCTTAGATTATGATTCTGGTCAGTCAAGATATATCACCAACCCAGAAATGATTACAAAGGTGCACAATATGATTTTGAAAGACTGCTGACTCAAAAGTGCGAGAAATGGCTTAGAATATCATCGGAAAAGGCATATCAATTTGGTATGAAAATATTACCTTGCCCCCCCCCCCCCTGCAAGACTATTAACATAGGATCAAAAAGTGCAAGAAGCACAAATGTCTTAATAATTTTATTATATATTATATATGTAAAAGATATGCCCATTATATATGTAAAAAGTGTTGGTTTATGACTACAGATGAGACATGGATCCACTAGTATACATACTTCACAGACAAAGCAGTGAAAAGATGCTTGTTTTCCACCACCAAAGTAGGCAAAGGGAATATGTCAGTCTGAAAATTCATGGCATCAGTTTTTGAGATGGGAAAAGGATTCTGTTAATCGATTATCTTCCTAATGGTCAAACAATTACAGAAGAATACTATGCCAATGTTCTAAACCAATTACAGCAAAAAAAATAAAAAATATACAAAATAAGGTACTTTAATTCGGTTTGAAACGTTTCAATACTTCAATTTTAAACTCATTGAATCAGACATTGCTTTACTTCAGGTTTTGACTATTTGGCAATATTTCATTAATATGACTAAATTAGGTTTTCACTTTGCCCTGTAAGTAGCACTGCAGTTAAACATGTGCTAAGCTCAATGCTTCTACTTCACTCAGTGAAGTGTCTACTACTGGACATCTGTATAATAAACATAATGAACAAGGTGAATGTTTTCACCAAGACATCTTGCAAATGGAACAACGTTATAAAGGCTGATGGGACTCATCAATAGTGAGTGACTACTATTGGTTTCTGATAAGAGAGGATATGACAACACATAAAAGGAAAAGTCTGAAGTGATCATTCCCTTCAACCACATAAATGTGAGTAGCCATTTTATTTTAATTAACATATTTTCCACTAAAATAATCATATTAACAGAATTTGAGAGTTTTTCACGATTTCTTTATTAGAATACACATTCTTGGAACTGCCAAGTTAATTTTGATCATAACAGGAATTGAAAATGATCTGAGGGTGACACAGAAAAACTGATTGCAGTTTCAAATTCATCGCATCAAATTTATTAAGATTCAGCTTTTTTTCATTTCTGCACATTTTTTAAAGTTCAAATTTGTAGACTAGTGTTATTGTTCCTTTACAAATGTTGTATGTGGGCCAAAGTTGGTAAGAATCAGGTCTAAAAATTCAACGCCATTGCCAGGATTTAAAAAACCTGATCTTCAGCTTTCCATGCTTTAAACCATCTGCACTAGCATTGCAACATGCTAGCACCACTTAAAATTCCCTGCAAATCACAAGGTGCTCTCAACTTAATGGCAACTTAATTCTTCTATAATGTGTTTCAAATGCGATAATGTTTGTCCTTGAACGCTACTATGTGAGCAACCAATTGGAGTCCTGTGGTGTCATATTGCATTCCCTTAAATGGTGTGTGACGAGTGCCAACTAAATCCATCTCTAATAAATACTATTTGCGCTAAAACAAAAATTCAGATTTTGCAAAAAAGAATCCACGAGGAAGGTAGAAAGTAATGTATACAAATATAATAATTTGTAACATAAAACTTCTTATCTTATAAGAAAATGATGAAAGTTTTCTTACTAATTGATGAGGATCGCAATTTTGTGAAACAATTCTTTACATTAAAACCGTTTTAAACCACTTCTCGAACTATAAAAACACTTTAGCTCCACTTACATTTAAAATTAGGACATGTTTCAAGGACCCCACATCCTCATCATCAGCTAATGTTCAACTAGTTCTTCAGGTGACCGCCTTCCTCTCATAAAAAAAATTACAAACAGACAAATAAATCAGTCATAGCCCATCATTTCTGGTCAAAAAATCATATTTCCAAAGACATAAAACTTTTGGTACCGGCAAAAAAGTATTGGGAAAATATACACATTTTTAAGAATAAAAAGAAAGCCATGAACTTTGAAATACCAATAGAAGTAGACGTCATTCAACTCATTGAACAGGAGAGGGAGGCGGTCTGATGATAAGGACGCGGGGTCCTTGAAACATGTCCTAATTTTAAATGTAAGTCGAGCTAAAGTGTTTTTATAGTTCGAGAAGTGGTTTGAAAAGGTTTTATTGATGAAGCTCCACTGTTTATAAATACTTCTATTTATAATTTTATGATTCTTCACATCTTCAGTTCAAGCCTCAAGCCTGTTTGAGAATAAAAAGAAGTATTTCAGAAAGTGGAGTGCCATTGTTACTAAAATTAGGCAAATGAGTCAACCTTGTATACACTTTTCTCCAATTACAAGATTTTTAATGAAGACTAGTTTCTAGGAACTTCTTCCCAATCCTCAGTTCTGTGGTTGACCGATGGTGCAACCAGTATCTGCATCTGGCTTGGTGCTGTGCTGCCATCTGATAATCTGGTTAGTTTGATGAAGTCATTCAAATACATTAAACTAACCATTCAATTATTAAATTATAGACGAGTTGTATTTATTACACATCGGCTTCACTTACGTCCCTATATTGAGGACATGTTTCGATAACTATCCTATGTATTGAATAAAACAGCTTCACATTCTCCAACAAGATCTTCCAACAAATTGCACGCTTGGCCATGGGCAACCCTCTTTTCCCATTGTTAGCTAATCCATTCATGAGTAACTTAGAAACATACGTTACTACAGCCTTTCAGATTTTCAAATGTTGGCATAGATATGTCAATGATGTGTTTGCTATAGTTCCTAAAAGACTAACCAATTCTGCTATAAAGTTACTAAACCTACAAGAAAAATCGACAGTGTTCACCATTGAAGTAAAACAGGATGGATGGCTGGCTACCTTTGCTAGATTTGAAAATCATAAGAACACAAACAGAATTAGAATTTGGAATATATAGAAAAGTAACACATGTTGACAATTACATTAAATATTACCCATTTAACCCACTACAACAGCAATATGCAGTCTTCCATAGTTTGGCTCACAGATTAATCAACATTCCGCTAACAAAAACAGAATATGAAGAGGAATACCTCACATACACCAGGTTGCCGAATTGAACTACAGCATAAATTTCATCAAAAAAATTGATCTACAGACACAAAGGATACAAAAACTTAAAGGAGATTATTACATTTAAAAAACAAGTAAATCCACACATCAGATATGGCAAATTTACATTTCATCCAAAATACTTCAAAAAATTGGAAGAACATTTAAGAACTTCAACATAAAATTAGCCCCTCAGAACAAACACAACATCCACAACTTACTACACCAACCTCTAAAAACTAGCACACCAAAAACTCAATTATCAGGCATTTATCAAATGAGCTGCCAGGATTGCGACAAGATATACATTGGGAGGACTAAAACGAATCTAGGAACAAGAATGAAAAAACACTTCTGAAATATTAAATTCAAATACATGGACAAGTCTGCCATCACTTTTGGTCTAAGAATCACACATAAAGCAAGAAATAAAATTGATCAAACAGGCAAAGAAACCTCTAGAACTGCAAATTTGGGAAAACATATTCATTACGAAGAAACAGAACCTCTTGATGAAATTCCCACCATGGATGACATCATCAAACTTAACAGATAATCAGCAGCACAACACTAAGCCAGATGCAGACACCAGTTGCTCCATCAGTCAACCACAGAACTGAGGATAGGGAAGAAGTTCCCAGAAACTAGTCTTCATTAAAAAACTTGGAAGTGGAGAAAAGTGTATACAAGGTTGACTCATTTGCCTAATTTTAGTGAAATGTAAACATTTGACATAACATGATAAAAGAATTCCTTTGAATAAGCCAAAGTGCTTGTTAAATTCAAGACAGAGCAAACAGTACTTCCTACTGGCCTGTAGAATGCTGCATCTGCAGAACATGAGTCATCACATTACATGTTTGTTTATATATTGTTTGTAATCTCTATTTACTCTAGAGAGTTCAAAGCAGCATTATTCAGTTGTTCTTTCGTTTAAAAACCAGGGAAAACTGTTTTAGCTGAATCTACTTGCAAATGAAATGAGACATGAGGTAATCCGCCTTCCCCCTTACCACTGCCAGTACAATCCAATTGAGCTAATGAAGGCTCAGATAATGTTGCAAACAGAAACAATACTTTTAAACTGACTGCCGTTGAATGACTTATTCACAAAGAAATTGACAAGATAACACAAAACTGTGAAAACTGCATGAGACATCAGATAAACTACAAGATGACTTTTGGAAAGAAATAGTACGTGACAAGATTTTGGAGCCCGTCATAAATTTGCAGTACTTGGATGTTGAAAACAATGACAACTTGTCTCTTGTCGTGACATTCCCAGCTATATGGATGCCCCACTGGTGTTTCCGTTGGATTTGAAAAACAGATAATTCGTAAACTATAATTACAATTATAGCACTTAAAACATGTGCATAATATGCAAATTTCCATGTCAATTATTGTGATTTCAACAATTGCATTATTATAAAAGTTTAGAAAATGCAGTTTGGGTTCCCTTATGTTTAGTGGCAAGGAGACTACATGGTCTAGCATAGTATGCGAGAGAGAGGAAATATGAAAATGGTGGTGGCAACTTTGAGTGCACAAACACATCTGATTCATGGCTGTCCAGAACTCTTCCCAGTTGAAACACATAAGTGCTTAAAGTCCAAGTCTTCATAGGTAAATAAATTATAAATAATTGTACTTCCTCCATACAGGCTTTTCCTATTAAACCACAAACACGAGTCTGCTGGAGAATTTAATGTTTATCCACATGTTGCCATAGTATCTCCGTTTGAGCAACAACACTGTAAGCTAGAGATCGATGATGCAAATCTCGGCTATGTCATTTCAGGTTGTTTCTACTTTTTAAAGGTTACATTCGTTCATCATAGCACAAAGACAATTTAAATAAAACTGAAAATGAAACAAATTTTTTTCCCAAATGGAGTGATGAGAGCTGAAAGTTCCTGTAATAACTAAGTTGCACAGAGAATTTTCAAATTGCATGAAATACATTCATTTCCCATAAAAAAAATACAATATGCTTTACTTTGGCATGCTTGCTTAAAACACCAATATTTGAAAAATTTGTCAGACTTTCTAACATGGACTTAGTACAAGTATTTTCTTTTTCACCCAAGTTTTTATTCAAGAAAACATATTAACTTTATTACCACAAAATCTCAAGACAGTTTGAGAAATCTGAAAGTATCTTAAGTATTAAAGATTAGCAACAATAATCAAATTACAAATGTGATACAACCTTTTTTATATGCAGCATGTACCTGCATTTTAATTAATTTACATACAGTACCAACACTTGATTCAACAATGGTTACAATGTTTTACACCAGCAAATTTGAACTAAGTTTAATTTCCTCACGGAGTTCCCTTGTTAAGAGAAAAAAGTAATAAACTAATTTATAAATGGATCTACCGTCTGTCATATTTCCCTAAAAACATAAATACTCAAAAGTGTATTAACTCAGCTTTTAGTCACTTAAAGTTAGTCATGTTTTAAGTTTTTTCCCCAAGCACATACACTTACGACACTATTCATTTGACACAGGATTTCAGAATACTTAAAAGAAAAAGTATGCAATGTCATTCATAATGAGCTATTTCTTTAAGTTAAAATCATACTTTTATCTGTACTTAAACTTCAAGCAAATATTGCATACTAATTCCAAATGCCACAATCTATTCACAATATTGCATGTAATAAACTTAATTCTGCTAACTTTTCATTACAAATTATGTAAATATTTAAAGCGCTCAGTGATTTATTGGCAAAGAAATTCATATCAATATGAACTGATATATATTCCAACAGTATGCTGGCACATTGTAACCATCAGTTTGATAACAAGATAATTTATTAACTCTGTTAGAATTGCTTTAACAAATACTATAAATCCATTATTCTATTACGTATCTGCTATTTACATTCATGAAGCCCAAATGACCACTTTACATGACTTCATTTGTATAACACCAATCTCAAAAATGAGACGAAAACCCTATGTCAAAAAATTATACTTTATTTACATACTTGACACCCTCTTAACTTCATGTCCAAGTGTCTACACTAATATGAAATATCTTTAAAAATTAAAATAGTGCATTCTACTACCACAGCAAAAAACTTTAGTCTGTTGGTTTGTGTTTGTTTCCGGATTCCAATCCATATCTTCAGACATTATATGTTTTTGTAGATACAAAATAACATTTCATTTATAAATTGTATAACTATATGTACCACTTCACACAATGACTTGTACTTGTTTTTACAAAATAACACTGTCATGCACCAAATATTCAAGTTCATCAACACACTGTATAACATTCATTTGTCATGTTTACTTATAACACTTTTACTTTTCAGTTGAACACTATTAAAACAGGTATTGCCTGCAAGATTTTGCATTACACTTACACTGTGTTCTGAAAGATGTGTTACTTAAGTTTTCAGATTCAGGTAAGTTGCTCTCTGATATTTCACTTGGAGGTAGCGTTAACCGAGGACGTGAGGGAGAAGTAAGTGGGGAAAATGCAGTTTCAGATATGAGTTCATTTTCTTTGGGTGCATTTGAATTATTGGCTCTAATAGTTTGGCAGTTATAATCAAAAGTGATTTCCTCACCAGCTTTGATGTTCCTTGTTGCAAAAAGGGCCAGCTTTGGCAATGAAGGGTCCAAACAATTAAACCACACAGCAAAAACTGCAAGGTTTGGTTCACAAGAATGGTTTATAAAATGGGAAACATTTCCAAAATGAGCTGCATCAACTGTAAATGGATGCTGCTCGCTATCATAATCTAAATCAAACAAGTATGTTCTGCCCTCTGCATCATATCGCTGCCCTCTTAATTCTGCTTCCTCACTAGCTATGACCTCGCCAACATACTCACATACAAATGTACCCTTCTTGATTGGTTCCAGGGCTTTAACACCCCAACCACAGCCTGTTGAAGTTCTGAAGATGCAGAGATCTATGTGTCGACCATTTTGAATCACTCTGTTATTACAATTCTGATCACAGCTGCAGCGTTTGTTACACTCATAGATAGGTGTTCCAACAGGTACAATCAATCTTTTATCTGGTGCATATGCAAATGAGCTGCCTGACTGCACACCACAACACATCGAAG
Source organism: Mantis religiosa (assembly GCA_030765055.1). Taxonomy (NCBI): domain Eukaryota; kingdom Metazoa; phylum Arthropoda; class Insecta; order Mantodea; family Mantidae; genus Mantis; species Mantis religiosa. The sequence continues at coordinate 13,999,553 of CM060947.1, read as the reverse complement.
CTTTGGAACAGGATGGCGAGCATTCACATCCAATGGGTGGATCTTCTGGTATGGTAACACCATTTCCAGGAATGTAATCATTTACATAATTAAAATTTGGTGGAGAGCACTCCAAATCTACATTATTCTCTATTCTTATAGTTCCTGAGTCAGTAGATATGATCCCAATCTCTACCTCCCATTCTTCCAAATCCTTAAGTTGTTGTACCCTTTTGAAATGAAAAGCTCTGACCATCAGGATCTTTCTAAGCTCGTCAACCTCCTCCTTATCCCATAAGGATTTGTCTGGGATTTTGAGCAATGCTCTAACTTTTATTTCAACATCGGTTTCATTAGGAACCTGATATCTTACAACATCCTTTTTCCTGAAAATACTCATTAAGCGTTCAAAATCTTCCTTTGTTGGGCTTATCAAAGTATTAATAAACTCCTCTATCATTTCATAAGTTGGTTCACCTAATGGATTAGACCTACAAAGTTTTTCCTTATAAGCCACTAAACATCGTTTGCAGTTGAGATGTTCAGCTGGCTCCCAAGTGCTAGATTCTAAAGGCCAACCTTTCCATTTTACCAGATAAAGAATACCTCTGCCTTCATCTTCACGATGGTCTAGAATTTTCTCTACCTCATACTCTTCATCATCTAGTTTCCTTTTTCTCCCACCTTTCCCTGCACTCTTAAATTGTCCATTATTTACTTTTTTAGTATTTTTGCGCACATTCTTGGGAACTAGAGATAGAGTCTTCTTTTCTGAAATGATGTCTTGGCCACCAGCAGTTATGGGCAGAGGTTCAGCCATTGCTGCAGTAGACATCTCTTCCTCTTTCCAGCCAGCACCAACAATGCCGTTAACGCCCTTAGCCTCCTCAGGCTCTCGAACGTTCTGAGTGCCACCTCCTGGAATTGTAAAATTGCTGGTGTGTCTCTTCAGTAGACTCAAAAAGGCATTACATATATGTAAATATATTCATGTACAGACATTAAGATATTTCCAACATTTTGGGCAATATTGATGTCATTTATACATGCACAAAAATCAAGTGGACTTGAGTAAGAGTGCAGGAAAACAGCAGGTCTTCAAAGAACACAAGAAGATAGCTCGAGAATATCCAAAAATCTCTTAAAATAATGGGTCCCTCCTCTACTTTCAACAGAATTCTTAACCTAAGTTTCATGAACTGATGAGCATTTGGAAACCAAATTAAGGGGATATTTCCTATTAAAGGAGAATATCCAAAAATCTCTTAAAATAATGGGTCCCTCCTCTACTTTCAACAGAATTCTTAACCTAAGTTTCATGAACTGGTGAGCATTTGGAAATCAAATTAAGGGGATATTTCCCATTAAAGTGACCAAAAGAACTTAATCTTCTATATTAACTCCAAGCCAACGGAATTCTGCTAATTAAGAATGTAAATAGTTCATTTCAAAGTACTGTAAACATCATTTAATAAAAAAGTGAAAACCAAAGAACCTGTTGGAGTAATCCAAAATGTTATCTTGTAATTTAAAACAGCTACAAATTTCTTACTCAAACTCCGATAAGAATTAAGCTTTAAATGTGTTTCATTCATGCATGACATTTTGTTTTTGTACAAAAAACTACTTTTTGGCTGAAAGATTATTACTGTAAGTCATCCTCCATGGTCTAGAGGTAACATGCCAGCCTCTGGTTTCCAAGGATTCAAACCTGACGAAGGGTGATGGATTTTATTGGGTGTAAAAGTCTTTAGCATGTTTCCTTCGGAAGGGAAGTAAAGCTGTTGGTCCTGTGTTGTACATTTACAGCACATAAAAGAACCTCAAGAGGTCTCTGAGCAATATTATGCAGTATTTCACATCCAATTTAGAATGCGATGCTGAGAATCAAAGCAGTTAATGAGCATTCATAAATAAACATTCATTTTGAATTACTGTAAACAGAGAGGTAGAGCATAAAGTGGTTGTATGGCAGCACTTGGCCAATGCAATACATATGAGCACAGTAGCCATAGATTTTTAAAGGGGTTTGTAACACTAAATTTGTGAGTGGCATTGTCTTTAGTAGGATCAAAGAACTTACTTTTCAGAAAGGGACAGCTCAGACTAACTTGCATTAAATAGTGTTGTGCAAGTCAACTGATCCTGCACTTCAAGCCATTTACGAGGGTGGGTCAAAAAGTAATGCCTCCTTTTTTTTTTCTCTTTTAATTTCCATGAAAATTTAATCTTGACGCACGGACGTTTTCACAGCCGTGAAAATGGCTTTCAAAATTACACGCACAAATTTGAACAACATGCACAAATGAAATTCTTCAAAATGAATTCCACGATGAACTCCCTTTAGTGGCCGGAACAGATGGAAGTCTGATGGTGTGAGGTCCGGGCTGCATGAGGGATGAAGCAAGACTTGCCATCCCAATTTCTCAATTTCTGCAGTGGTGTAATGGTTGGTGTGTGGTCTGCATTGTCATGCAAAAGAAGAACATCCGCCATAGTTTTTGTTGGGCAAACTCGGCAAAGACGTGCTTTCAGCTTTTTGAGAATTCTGATGTATTGGACAGAATTTATTGTGCATCCCTGCTCCAAAAAATCAATCATGAGCACACCCTCTGCATCCCAAAACACTGTCGCCATAACTTTCCCTGCCAATCGCTGAGTTTTGAATTCTTTTTTCTTCGGTGACGTGTGATGCCATTCCATTGACTGCCTCTTTGATTCAGACTCAAAAAAATGAACCCACGTTTTGTCTCCAGTAACAATTTTTTCCAGAAACTCCTCTCCCTCCAAATTGAAGCGCTGCAAGTGTTCAGAGGCTATTGTTTTCCTTGTTTCTTTGTTTTGGGCAGTTAACATTCTTGGTACACGAAACGTGAACAAACTTTTGATTATCCCAGTTGTTGAATAATTGTCATCACACTGCCTTTACTGAGGGAGGTAATGACACAATTCATCTGTTGTTACCCGGCTATCACCACGAATGATGTCATCGACTCGCTGAATGTTGCATGGAGTCACTGCAGTCACCGGCCTGCCGCTTCACTTTTCATCTGCCAATGGTGTTTGCCTTTCAGCTTCGTTACAGCGATGAAGCCATGGTCTAACAGTGCTGACATCCACCGCTGCATCATCATACACATTTTTTAGCCTTTTGTGAATGTGAATTGGCGTTTCACCTTCCGCAATCAAAAATTCAATCACAGAACGCTGTCTAATACGAATGTCGATGTCAGCCATTTTGCAAGAGGATGCAGTGCTGCCACCTGTTGACTTAAGTACTGCAGGGTATTGGAGAAGAAGGTTTGAGGAATTGTGCCAAATTCAAAGTTTTTGCATAAATTACTTATTTAAGGGAAAAAAAAAAAATAGGAGGCATTACTTTTTGACCCACTCACGTATATCTGTTCACACTGCATCACATCACTTGATATGGTTTAGTCTAATGCTAATGTTCAAGAAAGGCCAATTCATTCCATTACTTTTGAAGATATTCAAGAGATACAGAAACCATTAAGAAACTAAAACTAATTCTCCTGGGGAGCATATTGTCTAGCTTTACTTTTATGGAACACTGCCGTAACACAATCAATAACAAATAAAGAAGTGGGTTGATTGGTCACTCTAATTTAGGACTGTATGTCATTGAAGTTAAAATTCAGTTGCTTGTAGCTCTCGAAGCAGTGATACAAAACTGAATGCTTATGCATTGTAGGATTTTGTTTTAGTTACAGATATGCTTGCAGAAAACCACTTGAAGCATTCAAAAGATTCTGAATAGGATGTACTCCTCTAAAAATGATTTATGTTTCAATCCTAAGGTTGATCCAGCATTTTCCATAGACCACAATGAACTTGTGGTAGAGAACTATAATCTGTAATTTCTAAAACTTAGTCATTTTGGAACAAAGTATGCAAATTAAGTATTGTCTTAGCGATATATATACAAGCAGATAAACATCTCCTAAAATTGCTTAAAGCATTAAGTCATAAATGATACAACTTCTATTACCTTCTAGACATGATAAAATTAGATGTCTTCCCAACTGATTAAAAGAACAGTAAGCAATTTGTATCTAACCGAGTTAGTGATTTTCTATTATTTACAGCTCCTTTGATTTTGTGTTCATATACCTATTTTGATGCCAATTTTACATTTACAATTTTTGAAATTTCAATAATTTCCATCACTTTAATGCTGTAGTAATCTTGAGAGCATTTTCATGTATCCAAGAAGTAGTGGAACTAAAAATAATTATTCAAGATCTATATTAAGTACTATACATATACAGATACTCCAGAAAGTATTCGTTTAATCATACCATGTAGAATATAACAAACACAATCAGAAAAATATAGATAAGAAGCGAAGAATAACTTTTACCTTACATCGGTTGATATCTGTATTTAAAAATAAAACACAACTTGGGTTAATATTTTGCTTAGTTAGTGAACAGCTCTACGTTATTTAAAATCATGTACCATTTGATGTCAAACAAGTCCCAGGTATGGTGCCTTGCTGACATACACCCCTTCACTTTTCTTATGCAGTTGTGTTTCATCCACTGTCGTTGACAGTTCCATCACTGTTTTCAAAGCCATTAACTGCTATTTAAGTAATATGGGTCAAAAACATTGTGAAACTACAAAAGAAGAGAGAGGAATTTGCTTCAGGTTATTTAATAATGGAAAATCTTTTCAAGAAATTGGAAAAACCATTGGAAGACTTTCCAGTACAGTGAAGACTATATACAGGTTTGATCAGAACAAAACTTATGAAAATCAATCAAGAAGCAGTCGTCCTGCAGTTTCTATCCGAGATGGAGAATGACAGTTACTTGGAGAAGTCAAGAACAATCCTAAACTAAGTGCTCCAAAACTTGCTATTGCAGTTCAAACACATACAGAAATTAAATTTAAAGGAAGTCGATTAATGACACTAAACAACACTTACTTTGAAAAGTAAGTGTTGTTTAGTGTCATTAATCGACTCCCTTTAAATTTAATTTATTATAACAACACTGTTTTCGACACTTCCAAGAAAGGACACACAGAAATGTCCATTTCAGCACAAACTATAAAAAATGTGCTTTATGAAGCTGAGTATGGAGGCCGAACAGTCCGTAGACAACCATACATCAGTAAAATCAATAGAAAGAAGTGAATCTCAGAAACTATTTGTAGTTGGTTTATTAACACTCGTCACTTGTTTATAAACAAATAGTTTCTGAGATTAATTCCTCCAAACACATATATTTGTAGTTGGTTTATTAATACTCGTCACTTACTTGTTTATATTAATGAGAGACTAGTTTCAAAGGCCTTTGTTTCCTTATATAGAAAGAAGTGAGTTGCTTTTGCAAAAGAACATAAACACGATGGGTTTGGTTTCTGGAAGAAGGTTGTATTTACTGATGAGAGTAAATTTGAGCCCTTTAAGACAAAAGGGCAGCGTGGAGAAAAAGAGAATTGTGAGCATGAGGAGAAAAATATAACAGCTTCAGTTAAACATGGAGGCGGTTCAGTACTTGTCTGGGGCTGCATGAGTGCAAATGGTATGGGGGATTTGTGTTTTATTGATGGAATTATGAACCATAAGGTTTATATAAACATCCTAAGAACACATCTGTCTAGAAGTGTGAATAACATGGGTCTTTCTGAGGATTATATTTTCACACAGAATACAAAACACACAGCTCTAGATGCAAGGCTATGGTTGTTGTATAATACTCCACGATGGATGCCAACACCATCGCAATCCCTAGACTTGAATTCTGTACAGAATTTGTGAAGTATACTGGACAAAAATGTTAGGAATCATCAGATAGCTAATATAAAGGATCTAAAAAACGTTCTACTATAGGAATGGCGTAAAATTACAGTGGAAACAACACAATCTTTGGTGAAATCCATGCCAAGGAGAATGCAAGAGATTATATAGAGGAATGGAGGGCCTACTAAGTACTAAACGTAACAGCTACACCATTTTCAGTATGCAGACGAATACTTATTTTGCATCCTATATTGCATATCTTTACTTTTGAATGTTTATGTTTATATGAATAGATACTATGTGTTTCTTTATTGTATTATCTTTTTCACTAATCAATAAATAAGACAGTGTCCCTGCTGAACTTATGCTGATGATTTTCCACTATCCATCTTTAAACATAAACTTATGCATTAGACGAATACTTTTTGGAGTAACTGTATATATAACCAGTTCTTAAGTACTGTGAAGAAGTACTGAAAATATCCTTCAACTTTCATGATATTTGAGGCACACAAATCAAGCTCTTAGATTATTTACTGGAGTTATTAAAACTACTGCTATAATGACCTTACAAACATTTACATGTAATAGACATACAATGAAAGATTTGATTAGTGTAATGTTCGGTTTCATGCTATGGTTGGTCATTAAGAAATGGTATAAAACTACAGATTTATCCATTTGTATTTTAAGCATCCTGTATGTTCCTATATCTGGCTTCCAGATTTCTTTCTGTTTTGTCTACATATACTTTATCACAATCGGAGCAATTGATTTTGTAAAATCCAACTTTGTCTTGTGATATAGGGTCTTTTAATCTGTTACACAGCAATTTCTCTATGCCAAATTTGTTCTGTGGTGCTCGGCTAACGCTGTGTTTCTGGAAAATCTTCTTATATTTTTATCTGTTATCAATTTGCATATGTGCATTTCTTGAATTTAGATAGTTTTTCTTCTTGGATGAGATTTGTAGTATTTTTTATATGATTCTGTCATTTAAATGTTGTAATTTTCTTGTCGATTGTTACTCTGTTGAAACTATTGTTTTTGGCTGTGTTTACTGTATGCTCATATTCTAGATTATATTCTTGGTTGTTCAAGGGGAGTGTACACCAGTCTGTGTGAACTTGTTTAGTGCTGCATGCTTGTGTGTTAAGTGATCAAAACTATTGTTCTTATGCAATTATCTGAACAAAACAGTTTCCTTTATATACCAAAGATTATATTTGCTTGTTCTCTGATTATTTTTAAACCTAAGGGTAGCATGCCTTCTTTCACTTCCATTGTGAATTTCAATGAGCAGTTTGTAAGTTAAGACTTAATGGAGTCCTGTACAAATTTGTAGAGGACTATGCCAAAGATGTCATATATGGGAAGGAAGTTATCTGTATTTCCAAATAGCTCATAAATAATTCTGCAAGGAACAGTGAGAGGAGACTTCCCATGTTACGTCTGTTGGTTGTTGGTAGATTTTCCAATTGAAGCTAAAGCTGTTCTGTGATACACAAGTTGGTTAATTTTAAAAGGACTTTTATTTCATACTTTTCCAGTGGAATCCATCCCATTCTGGAATTTCTAGGAATGAGCAAGCTATATTGGCCAAGAAGGGTTCCAAAATTGCAAAGTAATGAAACAAAGTATTCCTCTTGAAACAGTTAAAAGATTAATTTAAAAACACTTTTACAACCAATTACAACAAATATATTATTTCCTCTTAAAAGCTTAATTGTTAGGATAACTTAAAACAATTCAAGTTTTACCTAGAAAATCATCTGTTGCAATGTTCAGATCAATCTAAGGCCATGATTGTCTAAGTGGATATTTATTCAAAATTGGATTAATTACATCGCCACAGTGCTGCTTAGGTTGTAAAGATGACTTAATGAACAATGATCACCTAACTGTATGTGGAACTAAAAACTCAAGAAGATTTAGTCTAAATGCTGGACAGCACTAAATAATAATAATAATAATAATAATAATAATAATAATAATAATAATAATAATAATAATAATAATAATAATAATAATAATAATAATAATAATAATAATAATAATAATAATAATAATAATAATAATAATAATAATAATAATAATAATAATAATAATAATAATAATAATAATAATAATAATAATAATAATAATAATAAATAACAATAATGATGATGATAATAATAATAATAATAATAATAATAATAATAATAATAATAATAATAATAATAATAATAATAAATAACAATAATGATGATAATAATAATAATAATAAATAACAATAATGATGATAATAATAATAATAATAATAATAATAATAATAATAATAATAATAATAATAATAATAATAATAATAATAATAATAATAATAATAATAATAATAATAAATTATTGAATAATTAATCACACACATGCTTCCCTTGTGCAATAGAAGCTATAGACTGCTCACACATTCATATACCAAAGCCTCAAATCATGGTGATGATTATGGAAACTGAATTAGTCCATGACAGGAGGGTCCTTTAACGTTCTCTATCAAGTCATGAATGAGGGACACACTGATACACAACAATCCTAACCCTGCTTATAAGCATATCACTGTAAATGTGACTGGTTTTCTTTGCCGTCCTCTTTTTCCTTCCCTTGAATATTAGACCTAGGTTGTAAGCGTTGGAGAAGCTAAAATAAAAGTGAATCAAGAAGATATTGACACATTGCTTCAACATCTTCTCAACTCACTTATATTTTAAATTGTGCTTCATTGTCTCTATGCTTCTGGACTTCATGAAAGACCAAGTTTAGCGATTAAGGATTGGCTCGGTTTTTTCTTTTTGTTCAGAACAATGACTCAGGTATTAGTATTAAGAGTCAAAATATTTGCCATTGTAATTACATCTCAAAACATGTTTCTCCAGGAGTTTTTGCATGATTATTCGTAGACAATTTGGCCATCTGTTGTACTTCAGTGTACACCATTTTTAGAGCACCATCTACAGCAATGTTTAGATAACTTCAAAATTATGAGTTCTACGAAAGATATTTATTTCTCAACTGAGAAAACAATCTGCATAATATTCTTGCATCCTAAGAGACAATTATCACCTTCGCTCCAATTCAGTCAAGATTTATTTCCATTTGCAAATGAGACAAAGTTCCTTGTTAGAACGCTTAGGTGGTCATCACATATATACCACTGCTGAAAGATGATGAGACTGCTCCAAACATTTTATGGATACTAAGTGGCAAATCATGGGGAGCGGATTATACAGTGTTGCTGCAATTATATCATGCACTGATCTGATTCAAATTAGACTATGGTTGTATAATTTTTTCTTCAGCATGTCCATCTGTGCTGAAAAGATCACACAACTCCAAAACCGTGGCATCCTTATGGCTATTCAAGTTTTTCCAACCAGCCCATTTATTGAGCCTCTACACCGAATGTGCAGAAAACGACCTTTGCAATACCGGCATGACATTTTATTAGAAATTAGGCTTTGGACTTAAGAGTATGTCTATGCATCCCACATTTAGGCCTTTCTTCAACACCTTAATGGAAATACATTATAGAAGCACCTACCTTAGTCCAAAGCATGAAGGTTTTCACTTCCAGGAGCTTCTTATAAAGCATTCTATTTAAATGCCTAGTACGCTAAAGAAGGGAAAGAAAGGGTACCCTTCTTGGTTGCAAGCAACATTTCACATAGATCTTGGGATGACAATGTACCAGAAGTCTACCATGCCTAAGCCTTGTTTCTGCGCTGTTTTTCCAAATCTTTTATCAGGTTACAAAGAACAAATAATAATTTACACAGATGGATCTAAAAACTCAAACGGTGTTAGATGTAATTTAAATAATTATGAACAAAGGTATTGTTAAAGTGAAGGTAATTTCATATTAAAAGACTTCAGTCATCGAGTCATACTTTATTAAGCTTAAAACTTCACTCACATACATAACATCAAGTGACATGAGTGAAGTTTTAGCATGGTGTTGGATGTGTTTATGTCTATGGAACTGAGCCATATACTGTTGCGAAAGCATTGTTGCAGTGAGGCGGCAAGGCCGAGGCATTCAAAGAGATGGACAGTACAGTGTGGAGATAAAAGCTTGCCAAAATGGTGGGGGAAGGAGACGGATATCTGGAGAGTTCGTCTTTCTTCTAACGCTGTCCTGATTGTTTGAGAACATTCCAAAAATTTCTGGAATAGTGACTAAGCTATAAAAGGAAGCTGTCGTCCCCCATGGGGGAACAGTTGTTGATTGGAGTTAATGCAGTAATGCGAATTTTGATAGTGTTTTGTTTTTCTTTATAGTTGCATTATATCCAGTGTTTCATTTGTGGTTATAACGTTTTATAAATATCCTGATGATGGGAGAGATGAACACTCCCGAAAAGTTGATATCTAATCATCTTTTCACCTGGCTGGCTGCCCGAAAAGAAAGTGAGCATATTCGTCACCAGGAAAGCTTCATGTCTTATTTTGCTAGTATTTCATCAGCATGCACATATATAAGCATTTGAAACCATAAATATTATATTCTGTAAAGTGCAGATAATTTGTATTGGTAACTGAGGACAGTGTAATGAACATTTCATCAATATATTTGCACACTTACAACTTTATTTACAATAATATGTTTTCAGTTAGGTAGTACCTTCAAGTAGCCATGGCCCACTGTAGATATACATGTTACTTTTGCCTGAGAGGATGAAAAAGGAGAGACAATGCAGAGTTGGCCGTTATTGCAATAACAAATGAACCAAGTCTGAATGCTTTCTGCAAGGCCAATGGCTACACCTTAACTAAGCTAGCAGGAGGTGTGAACACGTGAAAGCAAAGCGGACGGTCCATACTGAATGTTCATTTCTCAGCACAATTGTGACCATCAAAAAACATTAGACAGTAATTTGAAAAAGCAAATTGGGATTAATACTGTGAAGTAATGCAAAAATTTAAAAAAACGAGTTGACTGAAAAAAAAATTGAGGTATGTGAAGTACAAAGTGTCGCAGTCACTGTACAATTTTTAATCCGGTAGTAAACTATGGCTTGTGGCAAAACTATTAGATTAAGAGAAAAAAACAACAATGAAGTGCGTACATATTATATCAGTGTCACCAGCATTTATTTACTCCATTATGACACACCCACGTTAGATTATAAATATTGCTCACCTAATTTAATAGTTATGTTTCTCTCCAATTCGTTCTTGAATCTTACAGTCTGAACTCCCGAGATAGCTTTGACCACAGTAGACTTGCCATGAGCTACGTGACCAATTGTACCTAGAAAAAGAAAAAGAAACTCCTAAGCATTATTTGATAACACCAACCACACTTTTTCTAATTTTAAGAAAACTTATGCTTCAAACTTACACGTTAAGAGCAATTTCTTTATCATTTATATAATCTACATGCTTTAATATTGAATCTGTCTGATTACATTGATACTCAAAAAGGCTGCATAAGAGCTTCATGTACAAATACCCATATTCCACTGAATAAAATAAAGAAATGTTTATAACTTCAAAACTATTCATACAAACGGGTTAAGGTTGATACCATTTGAAATAGGAAGCTGGGAAGCTTTAATCCTTTGGTGGTTTTTTTTTTATATTTAATTTATATCCTCCCAACGTTAAGTCATATGGGACGGTAAATGAATTTGGTGAAATGATGCTCAAATGAGTCCAGGGTCCTTGGAGCTTAGAGTTACCCGACATTTGTCTTGGAGAATAAGGGAAAACCCTGGAAAAACCTTATCAAGGTAACTCACCCTGACCGAGATTTGAACTCGGGACCTCTTGAACGTGAGGCAGACATGCTACCATCTACGCTACTGAGGCGGGCTCCTTTGGTGTTGATAAGTTTAGGTCAGTTATGCATCACGCACACCTGCGCAGGTCATTACATAGGAGAATGCACATTATATTATTCATCAGTCAGCATATGGACACCACAGCAAAAAGTCTCCTGAGCTATCATTAGCAGAACATAAGTCATTCATGTGCAATGACTGTTTCATTACTACAATTTTAGACCAAGCAAAGCCATTCTGACTGTACGTTGTCAATAATGAAATGGGATAGGCAACTCAAGTCAAATGCAAGTAAACATCAGGAGCATAAAGTGCCCGAATGCAATGTTTAGCACATTCCTGAGACATTTCAGAGAAGTCCACGGAAATCAATTCCTAAGAATAGTGTGCATCTGAACATCCCACAAGAGTGGGATCAAAGTACTCCATCAAAGATTGCATTGGCAAGTTGCAACTTTACAAGATTATGCCAAATGATAAATGGGAATGAAAACCATTGCAGAAACTATGTTGGAAAATATAGATGCTACACATTCCTGACTTAAATCTGCTTTTTAGATGAATCTACATTCATGTCTGAGAAAAACTAAACAGATAAAACTGTCACCATCAGTCTGAAATGTTTAAACACCACCAAGATTCCCCTAAATGGAATGTTTGTTGTGGAATTATGTGTGACAGAATCATCTTTCCTTATTTATTTATGAGAAGACAAGTCACTACAAACATGTTCTTAGATATGTTGCAGCAGTATGCTTTGCAAACTCCCAGATGGAACAATTTTTCAGCAAGATGGGGCCCATCATACTTTGACAACACAGTTCAGACATTCTTGGACAGTTTGAATAGTTATAAATAAAAGCGTTGTTAACAGTGAAGCTAATTTCATGTATATAACACTAAAATTGAGTCATACCTTTTTAAAACTTGTAACTTCACTCACATCCTTTTACAAAATCAGGAACGTTTTCGAAACTGTTGCAGTATCATCATCAGCTGATTAGCGACTCATCACAGTTGGCTGTTGTCTGGATCTCTTGTAATTGGCTACCTCTCTCTGAAGATTCTTTACATAAGTTCAGTACACCACTCACTGATGGCACATCAACATTTAGAATATGTGGAATGTTTTTAATAATAAAAATGTTTTCCATGTTGTAAGTTCAAGTTTTGTTGAGAATGGTTTTAGTATTGATAGTCGACATGAAAGATTCAATGACACGGCTGGGATTTGAACCACGGATCTACTGGTTTCTGTCCAGACGCTCTCACCTATTGAGCTACCATGGCCAATTTGCTGTCATGACATTAATTCTGCAATTGACTCATTAATTTCCCCGGTAAATCACTAGGGGCTCTCGCATCCGAGATACACCGTTTGTGGCGCAACTAACTATCGTAAGTACTTGAGTTCCATGCTTCATCATTTAACTCTTATTATTTAAGTCAATTGACTTAAACTGTAACATATTTCTTTGTAGACAATAAAATAGGGAATAGGGGAGCACAGCATGCTTAACCCTTTCACCGATATGGATGTCATATGACGTCCAAGTTAAAATGCCCCAAACCGATATGGACATGTATAGACGTCCTGCGCATACATGCATTTAATGCTCATTAACGCCAATTATTTTGATCTTCCTATTTTACAATAAATTTAAATTAGTTCTATAAGGGATGTAAACATACCCTTGAAGATTTCTTTTTGAATTGTATACCTCCAAACCTGGATAAACATCCAAGGGCACATCTGCAGATTCACACCAAATAATATTGGTTTCCTTGCGAACTTCTTTTTTGCAACACACTACACATTTTCGAAATGGTTGCGATTTTTTTGGTAGTGGGTGGTATCCTTTTAGGAAAGTGTTTTCTCTCAAGTATGAGGGTTGAAGTCGTGGTGAATTTCTTAACCCCAGTATAAAGAGGCCTCTGAGTATTATAATACTCAATTAGGTTACAAGCTATTTATATGCGTAAGTACAGGTAGGTGAATGTCTTGCATGAATTTACAGCTCTGAAAATTACCAAACAATTGTGCATGGTTACAGCCAGTGGTCCAAACAATGGAGTAGCTAACATGCCGTCTGTAGACCAGTACATGTCTAATGTAGGCTTACAAAATATAACTGGTGGACGGAAACCAGTAGATCCGTGGTTCAAATCCCAGCCGTGGCATTGAATCTTTCATGTCGACTCAGTCAATCCAATTCCTTAGCCTGTATACAGCTAGTATGAAGATATGAACAATTTCCATCAATTAACTTAAATAATGGTTTTAGTAATTCCTTTCTTGGAAGTGTTGAAAACAGTGTTATGATAAATTAACTTTAAAGAGAGTCGATTAATGACACTAAACAACACTTACTTTTAAATTTTTCCGGAACATGTTTCTGAGGCTTTGCCTCTATCATCAGCCGGCCCTCGACTCTCTTTAAAGTTAATGGTTTTAGTAGTTTGATCTCTCCGATGTGGTGGTTATCATTCCAGAAATTAAAAGCAACTGCCAATTTTTCTGTTTGTTTATATTTTATGTTCCTACGGTGTCCTGTTAATCTAGTTTTTAAATTTCTCTTTGTCGAACCAATATAAAATTTGTCAGTCTTCACAATCTGTCCTATATATGCCTGATTTTTGTTCTGGTGGGATCGTGTTTTTTAAGGGATTATTTAACAATTTCTTTAGGGTGAATCTGTTTTGTGGTGGTAGTTTGATGCCATAATCTTTAAATATTGGTTCAAAATTCGAAAATGCCCAAGGGTGGTAAGTGAATTTTTTGTATTTCCAGTTTTTATTTGTGTTTTGAAGAGTAGTGATCTGTTTTAATTTCCTTTGATTGTAGTCCCGATTGATCATTTTTTTCATTGAGTTTTAAAAGGTATGACTCAATTTTAGTCTTTATACATTCTTGGAAAGTTTCCTGAAAAATGGATTGGAAGAGGTTCACCATACATCACACAGCCTGCCAAACCACCAGACCTGATGACTTAATTTTTATCCTGTAGGGATTTCATAAGGATCGGTCTACAAAACACCATACCGTTGAATTATCTTGATGTGGCAGCTGAGTAAAGTGCAGTTCATGCATGCACCATCAATGGCTCCACATATAGAAATCATTCTCACTCTCCTTCCAGGTGTGGTATTAGACTAATTAATTTAGGGTGCATCTTTACTCAGCTGCCACCTCAAGATAATTGTACTATACATTTTTTGACAGTGACAACCGCTAGACATTTCTCATGCCACTTATGACAAGTCCTGTTAAGGTTCATGAACCATAAGGCAAATAAAGAGTTTACACTATTTGCAGCAAGGTTTCATTTTATTATTCCTATATAAACATGTATAATCAACTAGGATAAGCAGTTTTATTCAATATAGAACACTTATGATGTATGATAAAAAAGCAGCTCATTTACACTTTTATTTTCAATTTCTTGCTGCAATATACATACAAATTTTGCTTTATAATTTCAGATTTATTATAACTAACCTATAATCAAGCATATAAGTTTTACTTCAAAAAATTAAATTTTTATGTAAAACAAGACTAGAATGTGCCCCCCTCGGTAGTGGAGATGGTAGCATGTCTGCCTCATGTTCAAGAGGTCCAGAGTTTGAATCTCAGCCAGGGTGAGTTATCTGGATAAGGCTTTTTCCAGGGGTTTCCTTTATCCTGAAAGACGAATGTCAGATAACTCTAAGCTCCATAGACCCTGGACCCATTTGAGCATCATTTCACCCATTTCATTCATCGTCCAATATGACAAATTTAAAGGACGTAAATTAAAAAAATAGGATGTGTCTGGAGGAATTTAGTAACAGTGACGTCAAAATTAATCATAAAAACTATTTGCAGTCAGTTTAAGTGACGAGCGTCAATAAACCAACTACAAATAGTTTTTACGAAGTACAGAATGTATCTTTTTTGTTCTTTTTAAATTTTAAAATTAACTACATGGGAATGATCATAGAAACAATGATTTATTTCGAAATTTAACTGTATTGGAACACCATAGTGAAGCGAAATAATTATTAAATTATAGATGAATCGTATTTATTACACGTAAGTGAAACTGATGTGTAATAAATACGACTCATCTATAATAATGATTTTTTTTTTGTATATGATAAATAATAATAATATTGCACCTACTTTGTTTCAAATTTCTTAGTTTTACAATCTAATTTTAAACAATTACGTTTAGGTTTTAATTATTTTTAGTTATATAAGATGTGAAATCACATAAGCCATTAATTTGGGCATTAAATGTTTCCATTATGCATTAACAAAACTGTGGATACCTTCAGAAATTCAAAGCACATTCTGTGGGACAGCCAATAGCCTAATAAGGGACACTTTTTCACCATTCAGCATAGAAAGCATATGCTTTCTAAATGCCTTATTTAATTCTTTTGTCTACAAATTTAATGACACACCACCTTTCAGCTATTACTTTAAAACTCAATATTTTTAACCACTAACCTGTTTTGGTGTGCAAATATACACGAGAATTAAGTATAAAGAGTGTGCTCACCACATTCCCTGCACACAGGTCTTACCAATGTTGATGGTAGCTTGTCTACTGATGACTTCTGGCGACAGCGCAGTAAGTTTAGTAACGTCCTGAACAGAAATACAATAACAACAGTTAGCAAAAATATCTAACAAATTTGGTATTACATTCAAATGACTTCCTCAACCCACTTCTACAGGCTACACTTACAAAAGCTTATATTTCATGTTAATCAAAATGAAGTACTGTGAAAACAGTTCCATTCCATATTTTGTTGACGGCAAGAGATAGGGGAAACCAAATCAAAAGTGAGAAGGTCAAAACCTAGTCTATGGACGCTAGCCCTGCCATTCATAAGTTTCAATGACGTTGGGGAGGGGGCGGAGGCAGAATAGTACTAATGGTTTAAGAAAATCTAAAAAATTCAAACCATTATTATATTATTGAATGTCCAAAAACAGAAAAGTAATCCTATTTTGCAAAGTACATTAGGATTGTAATTTAACAATTAAATATCTTTGTTAATTGAATATAACATTAAAATAAATGTTTGTTAAAGACATGATCGATGAACGTTAGTGTGAGTAACATAGTCCTTTTATATATATATATTTATGCTAGAGTGATAAAACTTGTCAGTGTAATCATTGATCCCTCGGGACATAATGTTAGTAGTTTCAGTGATTTGAGTCCTTTTGCTTTTACACTGAGTGCCAGAAGAGAATAAGGTGTAAGATGGAGAAAATTGAGGCTCATAGTGTGAACAAGTTCCTGCATTTGAAGGGCAAAACTGCCTGGGAGATCCAAGATGAGATGACGGCTATTTATGGAAATGATTGCCCATCGTATGACACTATTGTGAGGTGGAAAAGGAATTTTCAAACTGGTCACATGTTTCCCGACAGATGAGCCAAGAGCTGGTAGACCGTCAATGACAGACGATGCCGTCACAGTGAAGAAAGTGGAGTGTTTAATACTGGAAGACAGATGAGCAACCATCCAAATGATTATGAATGAGACACATCTTAGTTATGGTAGTGTGGGGAAAATTATTCATGACGAACTGCACATGTCTAAGGTGTCTGTATGGTGGGTACCACGTTTGCTAGCAATATATATATCACCCAATTACCGGAACGCCAGACCAACGACAGCTGAGAAGGGACCAGAGGCATACGGGCCACACCCACTCATCTATCTCAGTCACTAACTGAGGGGTTGATTAGGGAAGTGTCACTTGTCACTGGCCGTCCCTTCCCCCCCCCCTTCCCTGCTGACTGGAACCTTCGCGGTGATTCACTGAAACTAGAGGCTTCGATAAAATGGCAATATTCCTATAAAAAGGACTGCTGTGAGTGAATTGAGTTAGTTCTTGTTGAGCAGTCGTGAGGATCGCCCAGTGAAGGAACGGACTGCATACGTGCATAGGAGGAGCCTACGTAATTGCGAGTGCAAAGTGGAACTGTAACGGACTGACTGGTGAATTGTAATTGTGTGCATTACGTAACTGTGTAATCGGCAAGTGTTGCGATTGTAATTCGGTGGAAATAAAGAACATTTTTGAGTGGTGCAATTGGACTTTTCATTTCACGAACCCACAAAATCACTATATATATATATAATAAGAGGTTTTTTTTCAGATCACAGTCATAAAAGCTCAGGTGCATTTCTAGAATATATTTTGTTCTTCCAAATATAAGGGAACTCAATCAAGAGTTGCAATGGAGAACTCAAAAATAATGCATTCACAATGTTTCAATTATTATTATTAATTATTATTATTATTATCGTTATCATTGTTATTATCTTTATTTATTATCATTATTTTTATTTATTATTATTATTATTATTATTATTATTATTATTATTATTATTATTATTATTATTATTATTATTATTATTATTATTATTATTATTATTATTATTATTATTATTATTATTATTATTATTATTATTATTATTATTATTTATATTAGCGACCTAGAGAGAAGTGGATGAATGCTGTTAAAAGGGCAATGAAATACTTTTATGTAACAATGACTATGACTGCTGTATCTTTTTATGATGTACTTTAAATAGATAATAGTCAAATTCTGATCTCTCTTGTATTATACTTTTACTGATATAGTTTGAATTAATTTTTCAACATAAGGCCGTTTGAATTATTTTACTCATTCCATTCATTTTATATTTAAGAGTTTCATTAATTCTAGCTCTCCAACGAATACTGTTGTCTATGCCTAACATTCATATAAGGATTTTACTGTACCAGTTCTTAATGAATTTGTGGTTGATAAATCCAATTTTCCTCAAAAGCTACATATATGTTCTGCACTAAATAAATGCAAATTATGACTAAATGAAATTGTTTTGCCATTTTATTGCTGTCAAATAAAATTCATATGTAATGATAATGCAAATATCGTTTTATGTTTACTGTTCTATTTGACTGACTGATTATCATAGTTACGTGTATGAAAATGTTTAAGTATTTTGTTACAATTTTGTGTGATTAATTTTAAATACAAGGGGTGTCCAGAAAGTAAGTTCTGTTTCAATTTATCTCTGCTGCAGCGCTGTGATCACAGTTCCGCACATGCACAGTAGGCACTCTGTATCAAGGAGAAGAAATGTGCGCCATTGTGAGATCGCTGTCAGCCACGTATGCTTTGTTGTGCTTGTTTACAATGTCGGTGTTGATTGAAAATCCCGGCACTTGTGAAATCAGATCTGTGATTTGTTTTCTGAATGCTAGGAAAGTGAAACCAATTGAAATTTATCGGCAAATTTCCGATGTCCAAAGGTGTTGTGTTTCTTCACAACACACGACCACATACTGCAAATGCAACTAAAAACATCCTACAGGGATTTGGCTGGGACGTGTTTGACCACCCCTGTACAGCCCTGACCTCGCTCCTAGCGACTTTCATATGTTTTTGCATCTCAAATCTTTCCTTGGCGGTCAACACTTCAACATTGACGAAGAGCTGAAAGAAAATGTTTCCAACTGGTTGAAGACACAGGCGGCAAACTTCTATGAAGAAGGTATACAAAAACTTGTGCCTCGCTATAACAAATGTCTGCAAAATTTTGGCAATTAGGTGGAAAAGTAGTTTCAGAGTTGCAGAATTTTGTGCAATGAATAATTTTTCTCTATCTGTACACAATTTAATTTTATTACCAAACAGAACTTACTTTCTGGACGTACCTCGTATTTCCTTCCTTAGATGTTTTAATTTATGATTTTGGCATTTTTAATGCTTATAAATTCAAGTAAACATAATAAGCAACTGCAGAGTCTTGATTTTCCAATGCTGTGTTTTACACTTTTTTTTTTTTTTTTTTTGCAGTGTATCTCTTTCCTTTCACTTTATGTTTGTGTCTTTCTTTCTTCATATATTTCCACACTGATTTTGTGATCTGCATGATTCTGCAGATGGCATGAGTATAGAAAATTAGGTCAAAGAAACATAACTACATAAGTACAATTAACTTGATTATCAAGCTGTATTGATCTGTGCTTTTTAAGTTGACGGATTTCCATTTTAAGGCTGGTTTCCAAGAGGAGCTGAACCGAAATCCAGCATCACGACTAAGCATGCTCGGAGGAAATGACCAAAGCCTCCTTAATTCTCCACTCCCAGTAACTGTTGCATTTTGCCAAGATGGTCATCTCCCGAAAGTTGGCTCTATGGTCGTTATCAAAACACTGCTCTGCCAGCCCAGACTTATCAGGTTGCATAAAACGAATGCTCTGTTCATGTTCGTTTATTCTGGTAGCGATGGTCCTTCCGGTTTGTCCTATATATGGTGTTCCACGTTCACAGAGTATGCAGTACACTCCCAGAACTTAGAAGTCCAGTTTGTCTTTCACTGGTCTCAACAGATGTTTATTCTTCGGAGGTGGCTTGGGGATGGTCCTGAGGAATCTGTTCGAAATCCGAACTGCAAGCTGAGATCTGCTTACATCCTTACCTTGAGGCTGGTTTCATGTGTTATGTGCTATTGCAGTCCACAATGTATTTTAGACATCTTAAGTGGTCGCTTCATGTCTTATTGATTCTTCTGTTCCTAATCGGGCGTCATCCTCCCCACTTGAATTTGTAGAAGAATCATCACCATCATCTCCCAAGTGAATTACAATTTCCTCCCCTATATCCAATAGCTTTTCTGCATATATTCTGCATTTTCTTCACAAGCCTGCGTTATTCTTGCCAATCCTGTGCTGAATGCTGGTAAATTTGTCATCAGGTACTGAATTATGTCCTCCATTTTGAAGGTGACATTTCTGCCAGCCACCCAGTTTTGTTTTTAGTGGTCCATATAAGTTTAATGGGGATCCATTCAGAATGATATGGAGGTAGAAGTAAAATGCTATCATTGTATTGGTGGAGGAGTGTATTTTGTAGATGGTACATGGGGGTTTTCAAGGAATAATTTAGCTGTAAATATCAGGATTGAGACCAATATAAAAGTTAATGGCATGGAACTGTTCCATTGGAACGTTTTGCTTAAGCCAGTCTATCATTACATCTCTTCTGGATATTTTAACTTAGCGTACACCTTCCTTAAAGTAGATTTTTTTCTACGTTTGTACAATTCTGACTGTTCGGCGAAACTATCTAAGGCGACCGCCTGCGCCTTTTCTTGGGTGCGTGCGTGCGTGTGTGTGTGGGCGCGCGCGCGCGCGTAAAGTTTAACGCCCGCTTCTACTACATATGCCACCGCAGGCGATAACACTGATGATACACGAGATGAAGATGGAGCACTAGTGAAATGAGATGGTGGGAGAAGCCGAAGTTTCCGGAGAAAACTTGCGCCAGCGCCGTGTTGTCCAAGGACAACTCTGCGATCTCCTGGGATCGAACCCGGGCCGCCTTGGTAACAGCCGAGCGGTCTAACCCCCAGCCACGGCGCAGCCCGCCTTTTCTTGTGGGGTGGAAAAGAAATGAGCCAGGATGCTCATCCTTGGTTCTCTAACGTTTCTTTCCGACACTCATGTAGCATCAGCTATAGTTTTTACAAGGTTTTTAATAGACTGCACCCCTCTGTGCATATATTGCCATGGAATTACACTGTCTACCCACCACAAGAAGGCAAGCGGGACATGAAGACGGAGAGGGGCTTCAATAGTTTATCTGTTCTGGTAGTGGATCTGGTAGCTATGAAATGACTGTATGAGAGTGCATATGAGTCACCCATGCTGCCAGATCTAATGCTCCTTACAGTAACTGCAGTGATAGGTTTTATGCATAAGTGAGTTAAGCGACAACACTATATTTTAGATGAAGATTCTTATCATATCCGGATGGAGAGCGTCAACATCATGCGAATACCAAAAGTGATTACGTGATTGTCTTCTTGTGTTGGGTGAACAGCACATATTGCTCACCACTTCACGAATCTGTGAATGTAACATCTTTACCTTTCAGTTTGCTCAACATTGACATTTTCAGATGTTCATGAATACAATATGAAAATATTAAATGTTTTTAAAAACGCAAATCACACACACAAACAAAATTAGTAAAACATTATGAAATGTTCATCCACTTTAATTTTATAACACGCGGATGAGCCTACAGAACTTGGATGTTTATGTTATAAACTCTCGATAAGTTATGTGCGTCTCGCAATCAGAACTGAAGTTTCCTCCCCTAACAACAGAAGATGAACTCCTCCAATCTTCTGCGCATATTTTGAGAGCTGCCGCCTCATCTAAATCCAACACTGACTACTTTAATTGTAGTTGGTTTCCCGCCAAATGCGCACGATCCAATAGCAGGTTTTCTTTCTGCGTATTATCAGGCCCAGTGTCAACGACAAGGTTAAACATGGATTAATTCCCAAACGCAGTATTTTAACAGAGTTCCAATTGCCTGTGTAAAGAACGTGAACTTTAAAACGATAACCAGCTAGCGATTTTCTGATAGTGTAAACGTGGACACATCACAAGGTTCCGAACGTTGTTCAAGGCCACGGGTACAGTTCAACATCCATTAATTCCCAAAGTTAAAATGCAACATAGTTCCAAATGCTTTGATTAGTAACAAAAATTAAAATGTGATAGATCAACTAAAATTAAAACGTGATAGATTAACATTAAAACGATCCTGTGAATATTTTGTGCGCAATAACGTGACTTACCAAGAGGCTCCAAACTACGTTCAATGGCTCAGCAATATGTCAAGGCCGTTGTATCGCCGATGCGCATGCGCGCTGCACTTCCTGTGACCGAACCTAAACTAGTACTTTACGATTTCATCTTTTAACGCAACGAGTAGTATTGGCATAGCACTGTCTACTCACCACAAGAAGGCAAGAGGAATCAAGGGATTGGACTGTTTATCTGCTCTGGTAGTGGATCTGTTTACTAGGAAATGAGTGTATGAAAGTGGTATGAGTCACCCATGCTGCCAGATGTAAATCTTGTTGCAGTAATTGCAGTGTTAGGTATTACAGTTTGATTTTTAAAAGAAGATACGTGAAGGTCAACTGTTTCTCCACGTGAGCTTCCGCAATGTTGCCCAACAGCAGACAGGAAGTAATGCAGATATCCTTTCTTTATCCTGTCAACACTCGAAACATAAACAAGGGTTCGAGCTATCTGTGATTCACCAGTGTAACCAATCTGGCAACCTTTGTTTACGTTACCATAGCAACGACCTTCCCCTTTTACCCTTCGCATCCCTTGCTTGATAACCTTCACGTATCTTCTTTTAAAAATCAGACTGTATGTAAGGGTGAGTTATGTGACAACACTTGCGTATTTTAAACGACCTAGCAACCTTGTCATATTCGGAAGGCGAGCATAAACACCGTGTGGTCATCAAAAGTGATTACGCAATACATTCCTCTAGCTTGCCTTCTTGTGCTGGGCACAGAGTAGCCGTACATCCATAAAGTGACTGCATTTAAAGTAGCTAAGCTCAGAAACGAGTTCCATCCAGCTTAGTGGGAGTAGTATAAGGTGTGACGTTGGTGCAGAGATTGGGGAAGCTGTGTCATGTCATCAAAATCATCGTCTGCTTCGCTTGTGTAAGAAACAACCCCTCTACTCCGCATCCCGCAACCTCACAGAGCCAGAGACCTGATGGAGGTACGGTTACTCTACATAAATTACATTACCTCCTTCTGGAAACCATAAGTAACTAAACGTATCCTACGTTTAAAAGCTTTTAATCACGACTGCTTCTAGAGCAGCAAAATCTTATTTTATCTCAAATTCTAAATATTCAGAACGCCTAGTGTATGGTATAACTAAAAAGGATCAGCGAGATAGCAATTACTACTGATGTGAGAGCTTTCCAGTTCAGAAAAAGTACAGCAGTTGGCTTGATGAACGCATCAACATCTCATTCCGATGGCCGGTTTTCCTTTGCTAGCAAACAAGTGAAGGGCTTCATTCTGAATTCCTTTTGCAACAAACTTCATCCCCCCCCTTTTTTTTTTACTGTAAAGTATTTGTTCTTTAACTTGGCTTGCCAACGAGGTGATACCGCGATGCATTTTCTGCCGTTTCGGTCTGGGTGGCTCACCGATCGGGATGGATCACAGTTTGGTCTGCAGCTCGCATTCCGGGGTTCCGGGTTCGATTCCCGTTGTCGACCTACCTGACCCATGGGTTTTTTCGGAGGTTTTCCCGGGTCGTCAGGCGAATGCTGGGTGGGTTAATTACATCCCCGAATTTCCTATTCCTCCATTCCATCTCCATTATAATTGCACATCGTATCTCGTGTGGTGGTCTGTTTCAGGATAAAAGTATCGGCGGGCTTCTCATCCATGGCAGGATATGCTTCTTCCTCCTGTAAGACAGTCTCCTGTCTCGGAAACCGGCCTAGTGGGGCCGTTTCCGGACCACAGTAGGGTGGGATACTGGTTGTACTGCCCTGCTCCGAGAGTTTCCTACTGGTAACGTGTAGGCACTCTGCCCTAAGCACTGTTGTGACTCCTTGGGACCGACCCATCTCCTCTCGCCTCAACCTCCCGGGAGTACCCCACTTAGGGCGTAGGTACAACAGATCAAGTATGGACCTCCGTGTGGAATCCCCCTCCTTAGCGTAGAGCAGCCCAGTTAAGTCTGAGTGGCTCACTTTGGTTAGGAGCTGGCCTACTCATCCCCAAGAGACGTGCTTAAAGCCTGAGCAAGACTGAACTGCTTCAAGTGCGCTTAAAAGCGTCAGCCCATTCATAAATTTGGGGGCATAAAAGAGTCACTGGTCAAAATATCAGCACACCGATGGCGTTCATATCCTGTAATTTGACAGCGTCGTTAACAAATAAAACATAAATATAAATGGATAAAGTTCTTCATATAGCAAGACAATGCGCCAGAGAGATATCCTTAGCTCTACTCAGCTACTATTACATGTTTCAAATGGGAAGGTGTTTGTCCTTGAGTGCTACTAGATGAGCAACCAATCGGAGTCCTGCGGTGTTGTATTGCATTCCTCCTAAGTGGTGTGTGACGAACGGTAAACTAACCAATCTCTAATAAATACTTCTCGCGCCAAGACAAAACTTCAGATTTTGCAAAAACTGATCTATGAGGAAGGAGAGAGTAATGTGTTTAACAAACCGTACAAAACCCATATTTTTAGCTCAAATATTTTTCCTAATACAAATAACTAAAGTAGATACCATTATATTATAAAAATGCATTGCGACGTAAGCACTGTAATGAATATCATTATTGGTTGGCATGTATGCGTGAACGTATATTTGAAATTACTCAGAACTAAAACGTAAACATTCGACATGACGTGGTAAATGAAATATGTACTTTGGATAAGCCAAGGTGTTTGTTAAATTCGATGAGAGGAAACGATACACTTCTTGCTAGTCTGGCGAACGTGTTTGGTCACATTATATCTTTGTTTATGAATGGTTCGTAATCTTTATTTACTCTAGAGGGTTCAAAGCAGTATTATTCAGTTACTCTTCCATGAAAAAGTGTATCAGCTGGATCAATGAGACGCGATCCACCCCACCCCCTTACTACAGCTAGAATAATTTAACAGAGTTAATGTGGGCTAAAATTATGTTGCAAACAGAAACAATATTTTTAAGCTGACTGACGTTGAACGACTTATTCAAGGAACACAACAAGACTGGGAAAACTGCGTGAGACATCAGATAAAACTACAAGAATGCGACTTTTGGAAAGAAATAGCACGTAACGAGATATTGGAACCTATCATAAATTTGCAATACTCAGACGTTGAAGACAATGAATTATCTCTTATCGTAAGTAACATTCACAGCTATACGGATGCACCGCTGGTATTTTCGTTGGATTAGGAAAATAAGTAATTCATAAACTACAATTAACTTTAAACTAAATATTTAAATCATTTGCGTAATATACGAATATTCATGTTGCAATTGTGATGTCAACAACTGCATTATAAAACTTAGGAAAATTCAGTTTGCGTTCCCTTACGTCTAGCGCCACGAACACTCGAAAGTGTACGATAGAGAGGGAAATATAAAGAGTGGGGATAACGAGGTGGCAACGGTGAAGGCTCTAACGCTTCTGATTCGCTACAGGCGGGAAATCTTCGCATTTGAAACACATAATATATAATTTGCCTCATTAGTATATAGTGGGGAGGCTCCCGAATATGCTTTGCACAGAAGTGCCCTGGTTAGGTCTCTTGGTGATTATGATCCCACCAGACGTCGTCGCCGACTATTCCGGGTCCCCCGCATGGCTTGCGGGCATCCGAGGTTACCACGGAGCAATTCCAGCAGCAGCAAAAGCTGAGCTCCCATAATCAACCAAGAGTTGTTGGTCTCAAAATTAACAAAAATCAGTTCAAAATCGAAATAAATCCTTCAACGCCAGGGTGCTAAAGGAAATCATTCTATCCTTCTAGAGGAGTACTAAACTACCTCGTAATCAATCCACCATCCTCAAACAAAAACAGCCATCCTAAACCATCCCGAAATGAAAATCCTATCTGTGGTTAAACCCTATCCTGGGTGGGCACACAGCAACAATCTTCGGGCTAACACAGCCTGCCAGTATCTGTGATGCGATGCGATCTGAGATGCTAGAGCACTTCTCATTCATTTCTTTCGGTCTTGGGTTTAGATGACCTAGATGTGATGATGTGTATAGGGGCGCTCAACTTCGGTGGTCATCAGCGTCCTTGAAAAAACAAGTCATGGCAATCTAAAAGCAAGTGACGGACAGTCAGGTCAGCACTGCACAGTGGGCAAACGGGAACGGGAGTCCTATTCAATAAAAAGCTGTGGCTAAAATAAAAATGCCCAATGCGCAACCGAGCCAAAATCACCTCCTCGCGCCGAGATGACCGACAGGAGGAAACCCAGGGAATCGGAAGTTCCTTGACTGATCTAAGTTTATTATTGCGGAGAGCGGACCATAGATGACCTATGTATTTCACAATCTCTGATTAGATATACTTTGCAATAGCTGATGACGCAAGCGTTGACAAAATAGTTGGAATGTTTACGGAAGCCGAGAGTATTGCTCTTCACAGAAATTAAACTTTAACATGCGTTGTTAAATGCTATTTTTAGACAGCCCTGAATATTAGATTATACAGCATCCAGGTGAATTATATATGAAAATAGTAGCATACATTCGGATTACACAATGGCGAATCACGTCTTTTGCTCTCTGGCCTTTGTTGTTCGACTTTCATAGCACCAGTATTACCATAGTAACTTTTACGATCACAATCGTCAATTAATACACAGAACGTTGTAGCAAAACCAAAGCAGCAGAGTGACTGTAGCAATTCCACTAATTTCTCCGCTGATTGCGAATTTGTGGTATAGTCGAACACATTTTGGAGACATTCAAATAAAGCCGCCCTTAAATTAATCGATAAAAGACTTCCGCATAATATGCCTCAAATTTCCACTGCAAGAAACAAGAGCAGTAACACTGAAGTGTTGAAACAATTTTATTCCAATTAATGTTATAATCTTCTAGCATGAATGGTTCGTGTTTTGGGCTCTAATTTCAGTGCCAGTTGTCTAAAGCAATGCTTTGTTTCCGGGCTTGTAGGGCGTGTTGTAGTTATCATTTGACGTTTCGTCCTAACTCTGTTGGGTATCTTCAAAGATGCTGACTTTTGGCTCGTTTTGAGTTGTAAACCAACCAGATATCAACTGAAGACGCCCAACGGGGTCAAAAGACATGGCAATTGATCGACTAGACCACGCCCTACAGTCCCGGAAACTGCGTTCTATTGGGTTAACGCCGGTCGCGAAAGCCTACGCAAGTATATGTTTTATATAGTGAGGCAACTCATTCATGAAATCGTTCCAGTGTTTAAAACTTTCAACTTTCGTTCTTCCCTCCTTTTGTCGATTTTGTTATTTGCTATAGAGGATATACTTGTATAGCTGTAAATTGTTATACTCAAATTAAATACAATCCCCGATCTCGATAATGTTTTCTTCTTCTTTAGCTTGCGCAGTATACCACTTATTGTGGTGGTAGGGGAGTCTTGTTCCTCTATCCCTTAAGGTCGGGTTGAGGTACCGAAGCTCTGGATTGGATAGAGAAACAGTGATGGGTGATCACCCCGATGCCTGACATGAGAGAAATGGATGACTGAGAGCGAAAATGAATGGTAGTAAAGATAATGGAGCAATCGGTTGAATGATAGCGGTGGAAACCGGAGATTCCGGAGAAAATCCGCAGTGCCGTGTTGTCCACCCCAGATCTCGGGCCGCCTTGGTGACACGTTAACTGTAGAGGTTCTACTCCAATTAGTCCTGGACCCGTAGGTACAAACACCCTGGCCTCCTTCAACCAGGGAGTTACCGAGCTGTCCCAAAAGGTCGCCCGGCGCCTCCGTGGGGCTTTCCATAGGGCAAGACCTAGAGACTAACAAGCCTCCCCTCATCTGGTCCTGTGGACTCAAGACGGGATGCAAGTGGATACGCCACTTACGCGTGCAACTCCAAAATGGGAAGGCTACCGATATGACCTCGGTGGAGCCGCCTGGTGATCTAGCACACCTTCTACTAGCTATGCTGGCTAGTACGCGGGAATATTACTGGCTTCCCTCAACCCCATCCGGAGACGTACCCGATCTCCCACGGTTATCGGGAACCACTGCCCCCTCGAGTCCAACAAAATCCGAACAACTCCCAATCAGGGAGGGGCTCGAATGTTCGGCCCGAGGTTCCTCTAGTAACGTCAGAGGTACCACGAGTGCTAGGGGTCCGCAGCGCCCGCACCACGGCAGCTGAAGGGGACGGATCCCCTCCCCTACGGGACCGCCTTGGTGACAGTCGAGCGGTCTCATGGCGGGACCTCTTTTCGGTTTTCACTTTTTGTTAATAATAGTAATAAGAACAAGAGGAAATAGGAGGGAGCGGAGTCGAGACAGGGCATCCTAAGCATTAAAGCCAGCACAGAAGGAGGAACTGTCGCTGGACCATGGGTACAGACCTCACAGGTAGCAAGCCACTTCAATCCCACGTACACCTTTGGATGGACCGGTTTTTACCTGCCTGTCAGCGACCCTGGCCTTACTGCTTGCATTCAAGAGATAATGGTTTGAGTGTACTGAAGCCAATTGCTCAAAGAAGTATATACCTGATGATACTACTACTACTACTAATAATAATAATAGTAATAATAATAATAATAATAATAATAATAATAATAATAATAATAATAATAATAACAATAATAAGTGTAGATATAGGAAACATTCTCCAGACGACCACCACCACCCCACCCCCTTGTTTTCGGAACATGGTGTCGCACTCCAAGTAATAAGAAACCCTAAATACTTCAGGCAACCCTTGCTTTCGATAGTCAGTAATTAAGAGAACACTTTTAAAATGAGTATTCGATTTTTTTTTTACTTACACATGAAATTAAATACTTGCTATTTACCCAGAAACTGATGCCCCTAGATGAATGCAAATTATAAAGGCTGCATTTACAAAGCGTTGTGCGGAGAAGATTAACGGAGAAGTTTCAGCCATTTCCCCCTTTGCCAGAATAAACCATTTTTGAAGTACTAAGAAAAATAAATTAGCAGTCTGCTCTATGACAGTAATGAAATAAACTCATCCATAACATGTGTAATAATGTCCTCATTCTTCCTAAGGAGATACTCAATGTAATCACTACCGCAACTATAACTAGACCGCGAACAAAATGCAGCTGGAGGTGTGGCTTACTACCACTGGGGTCCTCTAGCTTTCCCCCCTCCATCGTTAATTTAGGCTGCCTCTCCTACATCGCGTGGTCTGCACTGATTATCTGCTTAACTCACTTTCACTTTCACTGTTTGCATTTTCTGCCGAATCACTGCTTTGTTCCTCAGGGTTTTAAGAAACTATGGTTCTATCTATTTGTTGATCGATTGTAAGGTCATGTCCGAGGTAATTATTTTCTGTTAACTTTAAAAATCAAAACAGCATGAAAATACATGCGTGTTGTTTCCGTTCTGTCGCATGCAGGAAGGGAGAGGTGGGAGTCACGTGATGTTTGGATGGCGTAGAAGGGGAGAAGGCTCTCCACGCGGCTGCGCACACTGACCGCAGTTTGTTTGCGGTCCGCCTGTAAAGTCATTACTACCAAAGAACTGAAACTTCATAAATATCCAATTATTGCTTCTTCACAAAATGAAGTGCTGGTGAGAATCAAAAGAAACCGTTATCAGCTGAATTTCGTTACTTTAATTTTGATGCTACCAGCAGACGACCTGGTAATGTAGCGATAGAAACACATTTAAGAACAATGTTAAATCTTGTTGACGAGCAAAGCAGGCGCTAGAACACAATCGATATGTCTCGATCAGCTAGCTGCCTTCAACTCTTTCTGCTGTTCTGAGCGCACTTCCCCATAGAATGTCAAAACAGATTCTACGCGTAAAGCTTGACGTTGATTTATTGATTGATTTGATATAAAATCTGCATTGTCAATGTTAGCCTAGAATTCAACAGGAATCCCCAGTAGCACTTCCCAAAACGTACTTGAGCTTTAACTCCTACTGAAATGCGATTTGCTGTAGGTTACTTCAATGCTTTTGTCTGTACGCCGGTAAATGATCTCTATTGTTTTAATATCTTACAATTGAATGAAGATAACACAAATTTAGCAAAGTACTTCTATTAGTCCTTTATCAGCCATTTATGATATGCAAATGTAGAAAATCTGAACAAAAAGTGCAGGATCGAATTTAAATCGTTACCAAGGGAATGTACATAATTATTTCACTATCACTGCGCATTTATCTATCGCACTGTAATGGATGTTGTGTTTAATTATTGAAAGAAAAAGTGGTCACTAGAGGGCAATTGGGTGTTCTCGGTGCCATGTTGTAACTAAGAAAGCATGTAAATATAATTTCCATCAGCGCCAATAAACGAAGGCGAATTTCCAGGACTGTCGATTCCACGAAACGCGACAACACTGCTATTACCATATCAAGCTTCGGCGCGGCTAAGGAGAAAGTAGTACACATAGAAACGTGGCCACTGGTAGCACTCATTTGTTTATAGGGAACTTTTGTAACGGTACAAATACTGCAATCTGCTAAAAAGTATATGACCCCTGCTTTGGCTTTTCAGTCCATCTTGCTTCGCACTGGGCGCACGTAAACGACCATGTTACAATAGAGGAACCACGCCGTACCGATCAATTCCAGGCACCGCCTGAGGTTGGGAGACATGAGAGAGATGTGGACGAGTTCTACTACGCGTTTCCTGTGCTTCAATATCTACCCACTTAATGTTAAATATATATCAGCAAACGTACCATATGCATGTTATCACTTGCGGCAGTTAGGGGGAAGAGAGGTATTGCTTTAAAGCAAACAAATAAATGCATTAAAATATTACACAAAAACGCTACTGAACAAGCCCAGTAACTCGTGTTACATGGTATTTTGGAACAGTGTTTCCAACCTGTGCAGTATTTGTATGAGAATACATACACTGGGGAAATCGTTGCACCTACTGTCCATCCAACACAAGAAGGCAAGGCGGAGGAATGTGTAATGTTATCACTTTCGCTGTCCGCATTGTGTTTATGTTCGGCTTCCGGATAACACGGCTGCTAGGTTCATCAGAACTACAGTGCTGTCACATAACTCACCCATACATAACACCGATCACTGCAGTTGCTGAAACGAGCATTAGATTTGGCCGCATGGGTGACTCATACGTACACTCATTCTGTAGCAAACAGATCCACTATCAGAACAGAAACAGTTCAAGCCCCTCTTCCTCTTCAGGCCCCGCTTGCCTTCTTGTGGTGGGCAGACGTATGTGATTCCTGCGGGAGTGCACGCCATCACTTGACCAATGAAATACCTTGTTCCTGCAAAATATATCGTATTGGGTATGTGATGCCATATCCCTCTGGGATTTGTAAAACAAAAATTGGGAGAGGTGTATCGGCTTTATCTACCACTTTTTCCTGATTATACCCTGTATAATTTTACGCCAGTATTTGTATGCAACATCCTAAATTATGTAGGTAATATGGATACTACCTTCACATCTTATCCTGTTTGTTTCTTGAGGATCTATTTCACCCTTTAGAATATTACCCACACACTAAGACCTCATTGTGCTGAATATGACACTGAACTAGATAAAATTTTCTCCTTACGTGTAAAGCACTTATGCCGATAATTGGCTCAAATAGCACTATTTCTATTATCCTGTGTTGACTTTCGCCGTGCTCACTCTTAAAAATGCTTTTCGTAACTAATGGCGGTTCCTTCTACCATATCAAAAATTAAGAGTTCCGTTCCATCTCATAACAAAGGAGTGACTACTTTAGCTTCACTTCTCGATAGCGAAGTTTATCCAAGATGGATTAAAGATAAAACGTTGTATGGACCTTCACTGCAACTCTTCCATACTATGAATATTAAGGAAACACGGAGATGAGGCACTAATTTTGGCCTCGAACCTATAACATCATTGGTCGCAGAACTTCACCAAACACTGTCGACAACACTGTACAAAGCAACGCTGCCCATTCACAGTGTTACAAAACAGCGAGTCGCTAATGTGAAGAAACTCCTGCAATTCACCAGGGATCCAAGTCAACTGAGTAAAGAAGGGCTGAATCACTCTGCACCTTAAATTCCGCACATTACTGGCCAAGAGAGCAACTGGTGTCCAATTTGCAATCAACTATCATATATCTTCGCTCTTCAGTGTACGTGTGTATTTACTCGAAATATTCGTAAGTAACCGAACACTGACGGAAGTAATGGATATTGCTTTAAAACGTTCCAAACAAAGAATACAAGAACACACTGCAGATGAAAAGTCATTGTCAAGAGGTGATTAAGCGGAAACCAAAATCAAATGGCCGACAGCAGACAACTGCTCGATGTGTATGACTCCCAGCCCGACGGCTATATGGCAACACTGCACAGCCCTCCCTCTCCTGCCTGGCAAGGTTTCGCGCCAAATCCAAGCTTGGCTGACCCCAACAGTGGCGTTCGAGCTAATATGATCAAGGTCAAGTCATGCACTCCCATTACCAGTGCTCATTGAATGGGGCTGCAAAAAAAAAAAGGAATGCTACATCCAATTTTGACACTTATGTACTTGTGATGTGCCAAACTACTTTGGAAATTTATTTTTCGGGAAACGATGCGATTCCTAACTTGACGTAGAATGCTGCGTTTTATAGCATGTTTCCAAAACGAGATAAAGCACTCATCCAACATAACCTAAGAATCTTTATATATCAGGCCAGAACTTAAGTAGCTGGTATGGTCCCGCTGCTGGAACGGTTACCATGGATTTATCTTTAACAGAAACCTCTCAGATAACGCACTGATTATTCTTGTAAGAGAGGTTACTGACGCGCCTCCTGTTCCGTGTACTAAGCACCAATGAACTCATCCCTTCAGCCAATGGAGTTCGCACGAATCACAAATGACAGACATATGTTCACTCCACGTGGAGTAATCAGTGTTATCTGAGAGGTATCTATTACCATGGTAACCGTTCCAGCAGCGGGACTACACAGATCGCAGATGTGGTATACAAACTATTCACCACCAGCACTTGCGTACCTCCATTTGCTAATGAGGGGGCTTCTATTTTAGTTATAACGCCAGGATTTTCTAAGCAAAATTTAACTTTTTCCACATTTGTAAGTGCAGCTAGATGAGCAGTTTTAACTGTATGTGTATGTTCAATCAAGCTTATTACGCATGAAAATGTTTTTCTTACACAGTAAAGCTGCATTTTTCACTAAAAACTATAAATGTAAAAGTCTATTTGATAATTATCCGTGAATCGCTATTTCCTCGATTAAATGCGTAAAAAAATGCTAGACTACAAGGAAAAGCGTGGAAGCGTAACGGAAAATGTGTAACAACGGAATTGTTTACATAAGCCTAGCCTATGACACGCGGCGAGAGAGTGAATGTATACTTCCTCGAGATGTAATTGTCATCTGGTCAGTAACGTGTCATACAACGGCAGGCATGAGAAATCATATAACGTGGCTGAATATTGTGGCAAGGAGAGAAAAAATAGGGAATAAAAACTCATTGGTATCAAGCGACTAAGGGGCGGCTGCAATGGTAATTTTGTACATTTGTGTAAAATAATTGCCTAGCCTATCATATCAGACACGCAGCTTCCAAGTGCTCTTATTTGTTTCGTCACTTCTATACGCCAACTTACTAATATTTAACTCACGTAAACAAGATTACAAGCGAATGCAGCACTGTCACTAAAGGTCAAACCGCCTCAACGGTTTGCCATGTAGTACAGCCAGGTGCTGCAAAATAATACTACGAACTGAAGGGGGGAAAAAACCACCTGCTGTGATTGGGTAAAGAGCCAACTCAACAGTCAGTTATCGCCCAAGATAACGCAACGTCATGACAAGGGTGGTTTTTCCCGAGTTTCAAACTGCAGCTTTATGTGCAAGCATGGTGGTTTCCTGAGTGCTGTGCAACACTCGTTAGTCCAGTAAATAAAGAGTGAATGACCGCTCCTGTTCTGTTACAGAATGCCACCTACTAAAACTTATTAGTCCACATTCTTACACAGAAGCGTAAGCGAGTTTGTAAAAATATACTTTTAGTGAAGATGGCAGTGCCTTATTTTGTTTGGTATTAGAAGTGCATTTCTGTTAATAGCTCATTTGCTGACATTGTTCAGCACATTAATACCACGCGGCTTAAGTCGAGATTTAAGAATAAATGTAGAGACCCGCACAGACGCCGTTTTGTCCACACACGTACGGTTTATACGTTTTCTAAAATACAGAAAGCTTGTTTTTAATCGGCTGCTGCTCCTGTTTTGTTACGGAATGTCACCCACCAAAACTTATTAGTCCACATCCCGCAAAGACACAAACACAGAAGTGCTTTGTATTCCTTCTACCAATAGCTTTATGGCCAATTAAACACAGTGTAGCTTAACCTTATATTTCTTCCTATTGTGTATAATCAGTGTTGCATATTCCTCTAGCTTGCCTTCTTGTCCTGGGCAATCAGTACACACAATTGCCCCTATGCATCTGTGGTTTCATCAGTAGAAATCCATTTATTTTTATGCTTCAGTGTATTCCACATATTACAAATTGTTTCTTGAAAACACTGTGGCCTATAACTTTTGCGCTGTATAGATTCAAATGGTATCCTTTTATTGGGTTATCTCAGGTTTACCCTATTCATTCACCCAACCTCTTCCTTTCTCAATTGTACCGACATTTCATATCTGCTTAAACCTTATACTAGGTATCGGGATGATCCTCCATCCTGGATATACGATACTGGCAGATCCAGAGTTCCTCTGTTTCTTGAGAGGTGTCTGACCCGAGGCATACATCTGAGTCCTCAAGTTGTAATTTCTCCACAAAAAGGTTAAATAGGAAATGGAAAGCCCCACCATTATTGGAAACAATTTAAGAACATATTACGATCCCAATGAACTAAGATGGCGCATCATCTTTTAATAACCATACATTAGATGACGTAAAGAGGCAAATCAATTGAACGATGAACTCACTTCTGAGAAATTGTACATGTTTCTGCATTCAAGCGTGAAAGAATGAAATACAGAGCAATAGGGGGATCATAAATGATTCCCCTCCAAACATTTAGGCAGAAGCTTTGTTCATGTCAGTCGTACGTAATACATGAGGGTTTTCATAGACCCAGTTATGAGTATTATGAGACGCTGCGAGAGAACTCAATGAACTTCAATGAACAGGTGCATGAAAAGTAATTCATGAAAATAGCACCATTCGGGAAGGTGATAGCGAAAGTCCTTGACTGTGAGAATGCCACATTTAATCCTTGCATGAGCACAGAAGAGTTTCATACAAATTTCTCCTCAGTCATCTGCGATGAGTTCTGTTACCTGAATGCTTTGGTCCACAACACAATGAAGTAGTAGACAGCGTTGTAGCTCTCTTGGTCTGCCAACATCTCAAACACTCCTCTCAAATGCGCTACTCTCTCTCTCTCTCTCTCTCTCTCTCTCTCTCTCTCTCTCTCTCTCTCTCTCTCTCTCTCTCTCTCTCTCTCTCTCTCTCTCTCTCTCTCTCTCTCTCTCTCTCTCTCTCTCTCTCTCTCTCTCAAGCTAATGAACTGAGAATGTTCCTGTCAGGGTACCTTTCCGCATAAAGCTCATGTGCTCGCTATGATTTTCATCTGCAAGCGGTGCATATTGGTTCTTCCACTTACGGAATACATTATGGGCTACCTAGAATGAAACTATCTGCGGACAATTTAATTCAATTACCAATTCTTTGCCCTGCAGCCAGGCAAAAAACAATCAGGGCAAATTTAATTAATGATTATTATTGGTGTCAACGAACAGACAAATCCTTTAACCTGAAAAATTTTAAGACCCATGCTCATATAAAACTTTTTTTTTTTTTAACTGTTTTGAAGTTGGTAGGACGTCCCAAATATTTGACACCAATAAAATGCACAGTTTGTATTCATTTTATTCAACTGATGCTACAAGTTTCACCTTGGTATGACTGGATTTTAATGTTCTGGTAAAAGATATTCAACACCAATTCCTTGTATACACGTTTTAAAGATAAGAAGTAACTGGTACACGTATTACTTTCAGTTCAGAGGTAAACTTCTTTGTTCTACACTAGCTATACTCCTTTGTCTATCATCCGACTGACCTCCAGTAGCTTCTGGCCCGCGTTTCTATCCGCTACAAATTCTGTGCGCAGTCAACGGTGGGGGAACTACACAGTAAAATTAAGTCACGAGTAGTTCTAGAGTGTCAATTCTTTGCGGGTTTGCGAATGTGCTTATCACGAATAGTCTAAGTTGGCTGTAACATGTCCTCAGAATTCCCAACTACACGCCGATGGAGTAACTGGCATTTGGATGAACGCCAGCCAACTAGAAGAGAACACCTAATAACAGTAACAGCGATATTTTTAGATAGGTTGGAAACGAGTGGCAAATTCCTTGTTTCCACGGAGAATATCGAATGTAATTAAGGAGCAGATAAACATAAATAGGTTTTACAAATGCATAGCAGTCTCTAATCTTGTATACAGCGTTGAAATGTGGATAAAATAATCTATATACTTAATAGAAAATAAATATTTCAGTTAGGATGAGTTATCAGAGTAGATTTAAAATTGAAAAGGGACAAACTGGATATTAACAGAAATGCACAGCATAAAGAAAATGTAAAGAAGATAAGCCTATCCGTAGTATGTATAAGTATTGGTAAAAACGAAACTGACATTTCTGCAAATTTGATAAGAAATTGTACGGATTACAGCAGGAAGGAAAGAAATAATGTAAAGGAATTCATCAGCCCCAAGGAACAGATCTAGTATAAATTTATTCTTTTATCTTACTGAATTCAAGGCACTGGGCGAATTTGCAGAAAAATACATCAAGAAAAGGTGTGACTAATTGAAATTGAGTAGTTATGAACGTTCCTTAACTGCTGTGCTTCTCAGCGTTCAATTTCATACTGGACGTGTAATACTGTTTATTTTTGCACAGATTATTAATATTGTTAGAAACAAGTTCAATCGACATTCAACAAGCCGTTTGATAAACAAATCGGATAAAGCACAGTACTAAGCTTTGAAAGTGAAAATCAACATTTGATGTGCTATTTTATTGACATTAATGATAATAGACAGTTACGTTGTTCTTCGCAAGAAAATAAATTATTTCACATAAAAATTATATGATGCGTGCCTTTTTAAGAATTAAAAATAAATTTGGCATTTCTTGGCCCTCAAAAATTATCGGACATAAGTTGAGTGTGATACAAAATATGGCTTAGTACTTTGTGATCCTCTCCTTTTCACTACTTCTCACAACCTACTGTCCTCCAAAGGAGAGAAAGTCTTCGAGGCCTGAGACACAGGGGGCTTGGAGAAGGTTCTCACACCCTCCCTGGACAGGTTTGACACCCCATATCAGTACAGTTACAGACCATTCAAAAACATTCTGACGGCTTCAACTTTGGTGAATGAATCTTCTCGGTTTTAGTGTACAGAGTGAATAGGGCGCATGTTTCTACGGGTCTGCTCCTTGTGTAGCAGACGTTCGCTGAAACACACATTCGCTGTCCTTGTCCCACTGTGTAAGGCAGCATATACCTTTCAGGGAACTTTTTTTTTCTTGTTCCATTTATACCCCGCCTTTAACTACTATGGTCATATCGGCGGCCGTTCTCCTTTGGAACATACCGAGAACGGTATGTTAACCGTATGAGATAAAGTTAACTCGTTATCTTTTGGCTTTTAATCATTACATCACGCACACATTCACACTCTCATTCATACTTCCAGACTGGAAGATGAGGAATTATCTTGGACGGAGAAAAATCCCCACCCCCACCGCCGGGAATCGAACCCGCGACCCCTAGCACGGTAGGTTTCAGGGAACTTATTTGCGTTGTTAGACAGTATTTGGCATGCTGTGAACCAGGTTTTTCAGGTAGGCTGTAAAAAGTTTGCTCCATTCCTCTTGCAACCACTCCAAGTGCTGATTGGAGGTGATGGGGTCCTCCGCACGGCCTTCTCCAGTTTATCCCATACTGCTTCTATGGGATTAACATCCAGAGACTGAGGGGGTGGATGCAGCACATGAGGACAATTGTAAAGTAACCATAGCTGCACAATGTAGGACGTATGAATCGGATCATTATCCTGATTAAATAAAAAGCTGTCCAAAATACCCATCATTTCTGCACTTTGTTTTAAATTTTGCTGTAATAGTCTAAGTTAGACTTCCTTGTTCCATGGTTGTGTCTATGAACACCAGCTTTCCCACTCCCGTACAGGAAATACAGCCCCATACCATTACACTCCCTCTGCCTTGTTTGACAGTGCCTTGTAAATTGCGCTCTTCCAGCTCCGTGGTTGGATTCCTCCACACAACCACACTGCCATCGAAACCAGCAAGGTTGTATTTGCTTTCGTCACAAAAAATAACTTGATCCCACCAATCGGTTGTCTTGCTAACAAAGTCTTTGGCACATTTTAATCGCTTCCTTTTATTCTTGCTGGAAATGTATGGCTTTTATCTGGCTACACGACCATTAAAATCTTGTTTTCACATGGCCCTTCTGACCGTTTCAGGTCTGTGTGTCCCAGTTCTTCCTGATTCTCAGCACAAATTACCGGAACACTTATAAGCGGATTCCGTTTTACCTTCCGCATAATATAAGACTCCTGTCTATCGGTAAAGTTTTGGTCGCCTTGGCTTTGATCGAGATTCAATTCTGTCTTCATACTTATACCGGTGAATTATGTAACTACTTTTGCTAAGATTCACAATCTCTGCTATTTCCCGGTATGTTTTGTTCTTTTCATAGTGATAGATCACTGTCTGTGTTCAGAGGTACTCTTCTTATCTCTGGGCCCCATACTATGCTCTTGCCTTCTTGCTGCACAGTTGACATACTTCTATGATGTTTTGTCTACTGGCAGACTTCACCTACTCGTTTGCATTGCAGTTCATTTGTGCTCTCCGATTCTTTTTGTGTCGGAAACTCATGATGTAAAAAAGGTTGAATGGAGAAGCTCTTAGTTTAGCCACATTTTCAATCTCTAAAATGGATAGTCACAGCAAATGATTTTTGCTTAACACGAGGAGTAACTTTTGATTGATAACATAATCTATCCTGCTTTATAGAGCACTCCATAGTGAACTGCAAAGCCTGTCCGATTATTTGTGGGAGTCAGTCCGATTATTTATGGGAGTCAGTGTAGAGTCTCGATCTTCTCTACACGATCGCACACTCAAAGAAGTTGTCATAAATGAAATGTGTAGTGTTTTAACGTCCGCTTTTACTACATAAGGCACCGCAGGCGTTCTTTTTAATTTACTTCCCGCAACGTAAGTCATATCGAACGATGAATGGAATGGGTGAACTGATGCTCAAATAAGCCCAGGGTCTATAGAGCTTAGAGTTACCCGACATTCATCTTTCAGGATAAGGAAAACCCCCGGAAAAACCTTATGCAGGTAATTCACCCTGACCGAGGCTCGACATCGGGACCTCTTGAACGTGAGGCAGATACACTACCACTCCGTTACCGAGGCGGGCCCGCAGGCGGTGACACCGATGATATATGAGATGAAGATGAAGCACCGGTGGAATGAGATGGCAGGGAAAATCGGAGATCCTGGAAAAAACCCGGCCCAGCGCCGTGTTGTCCATCACAGGCCTCACTTTGCGGTCGCCTGGATCAAACCGGGCCGCATTGATGGGAGCCAAGCGGTCTAACCACTAAGTCATGGCGCGGCCTAGCTGTCATGTTGCACCAGTAAATGAGATATACCATAGACTTCCAATAACTAGATTATGGGCGCAGGCATTACACCAAGCAGCAACTTTTATCCCAGTTGGACATGTTTCAAACGGAAAGGATCATAAATATTTAAGTGCAAAGAATTGCTATTATTAAATTTAAACAGTTCAAATCTCAAGAAAAGGGAAGGATTAGTACGCATACACTTCAAAAGAATTACACAATTGCAGTTTTGTGCTTCGTGAGAAGTTATCAGTGCAACAAACTTTGAATAGTCTCTTATGACCAGAAGTTCGTACCGATTTCCTTGAGCAGTGTAAGAGCGGCCAGGCATGACTATACCACGCAGCGCTACTAGCTAGGGCAAGGTTCATCGTAGAATGCAACTCAACACTGCAAAACAGGTGTAACTGCATGACACAGAGCACGTTGGTAGGAAGGAAGACATTCCAATAACATCTTTGTTGTGTTTCAAACATGAGCAACTAAATTTGCTGTACAACCATTGTAGAAGTGTACTTTGTCCTTATTTACTTCATTATTTACATTTCAATGGGATACTTCAGCAAACATGAAAAAAGAGCAGCCAGATCGATAAACTAAATTAGCTGAAATCATTAACGAATTTGCAACAGATAATTTATCAACTAACAGATACACAATTCACTGTCATGCATGTCATGTGGAAATCATCCTGATGAACGATTGCTTGTTAAACGACACTGCGCCACGCAAAAACACCTTGCACATCTCGCATTGTTGCAAAATATCGATACGGATGACAAAGAGGCACCAGAGAATGCACCCTTAACCACCTTTTGGAAATCATATCTGCAGCTGGTGTATGACAGATGTTTGAATGACATAAGACACTCAGTGGCGGTAACAAGATATGGGTATCCTTGAACGGAACTACAGACTCCCTAGGACGCTTTGTGGTGAACGTAGTTACCAGGATTCTTTCTGCAGATCATCCTGCTAAGAGTTTTCTCTTGATGGCAGAAGTAATTGAAAAGGTAAAACATGCGGCAATCACACCAACATTTGAAAGAGCAATGACCCTCTTATGTCCTGATGGAGTTAAGAAAGATAATGTTGTTCTGTTCATATCTCAAGTTGCGATCTGCATGGTAAAAGCTGCCAAACAGATCTGTAACTTATATTCCACCCTAATACATATTACATGTTTAGCACATGCCTTACACAGAGTGGCTGAATCAATCAAATGTAG
Source organism: Mantis religiosa (assembly GCA_030765055.1). NCBI lineage: Eukaryota > Metazoa > Arthropoda > Insecta > Mantodea > Mantidae > Mantis > Mantis religiosa. The sequence goes on along the minus strand of CM060947.1, from coordinate 13,958,479 downwards.
CTATGCAGGTGTAGACAGCTTTGTAGCTCACATGAAAAAGATATTTTTGAAAGCACCTTATAGGATTGCAAAGTTCAAAGAGTTAGCACCAGACATACTACTACCACCAGGCCAGTTGTCACCATATGGAAAAGTTGCCTAGAGGCTGTAAGCTATTATACCGAACATTACAAAATTGTTTAGCTATTAGCCAACTTAGAAACCGATGGCAGTTCTAGCATAAAAGCTGCCAAATGGCTGGTATCAGAACAGCTTCGTAGAAATATACTGATTGCACATTTGTTCAAAGAGTCACCCTTCACACTATTACAGTCCAGAGGAATGCAGCCGTCTGAATCTGTACGGCATGTAGAACTTTCAAAACGGGTTTACCAATCCACGAGCATTCTACCTGGAATAAAGATGAAAATAAAAAGAGCAATTGAAAAGAATGCAGGTTTTGGTGTGATGTGCCGCATACGAGATGCACTTTAGATCACAACAAAAGCTATGATACTGATACAGAACTGATAAACTATTTCAAATATGCCCCGATCACTTGCGAGGTCGAACGAACTTTTTCGCATTATAAATCTTGTTTGACGGGACATAGAATGAGTTTTTCATTTCAAAGGCTTCAGAGGTTTTTATTAATACGGCCACAGATGAGTAAATATGTATTAAAATTCCTGCTTTGGCATTTTGTCTAGTAAGAGTCTTCAGATATTTAATAAATTAATTTTATTATTTGGATATTATTTTACATTCGATCAGGAAATGTTATAATCCGCGTTATAATTGCTTGGGTGTTTGCCACAATGTGCCTATTTAATAATGAAATCGGCCAGAGACAAACTCGTATGTACTATATAAGAATTTGTATGTTGTACATAATGATCTAATTATATGTGCATTTACGAATGGCTCTTAAGTAATTTTTTCCTCTGGGCAACCGGTTTCAATGCCCCTCTGCTGTGCGTTCTTATCTACGACTTGTTTGGATGCCGGGAGAGGGTCGGTCGCAACCTGCATAGGGAACTGTGAGAGGTACGAACTCCCTAGTCCTGCTTATGACCTATAGACAAGGTTTTAATACATTTGAAGTTCAGCATTAGTATGAAAAGGGAGGAAATTTCTAACACCTATCACTAGACCCAGCAAAATAAGTTACATGAAGGACCAGTGATTTGGTGTTTCCGGAACAGTAATCAACACAGAAATCAGAATGGCTACAATATGATTTTCAATCTCTAGAATGATAACTTACTTTCAAATGAAACAAATTCTTTTTTTCAAGCTCATCTCTATTAAATTAATGATCTCGCAAAACAGAGTCGTTTCCACATACATGATGGCGCACAATAATCATCCAATTGAATTTTGATCCAACAAATACACTATTGGAGCAATAGCTTTCAAATTGTGCGCTCAACTTCGTGCAGTTCATGGAAATTAATCCAGATTCGTTTCCGTTTTGAGTCCGCCATTTCAATTTGCCACGATGGCGGACAAATGACCGTCGACCGTAGCACAAAAGACAAAGATTGTGTCACTGTTAGCGGCGACGAACAGTGTTACATTGACACAGAGAAGGCTCATTTCGGCACACGGTGGGCTGCCAGCCCATAGACAATACGCAGATTACATCACAAACTTGCAGGTACTGGATCTGTTTTTGAGAGTAAGCGGCCACATGCACGTAAGGTACGTTCCCTGCAAAGCATTGAATCAGTTCGAGTGGCTTTGACTCGTAGTCCGAGTAAATCAACAAGAGCCAGTACCGAGTTGAGGATTTCACGCCTATCTGCTTCGCTTGTATCCATACAAGATAACAGTGACGCATAGGCTTACTACGAGAAATAAGGAGCAGAGACCACAGTTTGCGAGGTGGGCAATCGAGCAAGACCAAGAAGCAGTGACACAAAACACTTGGTTCTGACGAAGCTTATTCTTACGCGAACGGTGTTGTGAACTTTCGATTCTGGACACGTGAATAATACACATGAAAGACACCTACCGGGAGAAAGTCTGTGCGTGGGTTGTGATGTCAAGCCATGGCATCATCGGTCCGTTCTTTGATACTACAGTAACTGGTGAACGCTGCTGCGAAACCAGTTCTTTCCTCATCTTATGGTCATATATCTTCCATTGCAGACACAATGGTTCATGCGGGATGGAGCACGTCCCCATATACTGTCAACGTTGTACTTGATTTTCTACATGAAAGACTTGCTCTTAGGGTAATGTCAAACCGATTTCCAGAACGTTATGAAGGAGGAATGTGGCCGTTCCACAGCTCGGACATTAACCCATGTGACCTTCCTTTGGGGGTTCCTTAAAGAGGTGTACCACAGAAAACCGAAAATGCAGTGCAACTTAGGGCTCCCATTGTGGAGTTATGCCGCGCCATTCCGGAGGATTTGTGTAGAAGTGTCATCACAAATGCACGTGTGCGACTTTGAACATGTGATTCATTAGGTTGTATTTCCAAGATGTATTCTTTACTTCTACATCAATAAATGACAAATCTTGAAGTATTTTATTCATGAAACAAATCAGGCGAATTATCATGCTAATTTCCCTTTTTTTCGCACACAGTAACTAAATACAGTATATTCAGCAATGGCTGTGTACCCAATGAAAGTCTAACTGCTTGGGCAATTAAAATTACCCTCACACATTAATTCCTTTGGTATCTTAGCAGTGGGTATATCAAAAGCTTACCTTAAATTTGTTAATTTGTGTACAAAAACCTACGGCTCTTACCTGATGTGTTTTCACGAGAACTTCGAGCAGTTATTTCTAATTAGTAACGACTAGGTTTCGAAAGTTGAATACGTCAGAAAACATTCATTCTTATATCTGCATTACAATATAAACATATGAGTTAAACAAAAGAACATGAGTTAAAACTGTCTTACAGGGTAAATATTCTATAAAATGCTATTTTGAACACAGGATTCAGTCGCAATAAACTGGTGCAGTGTAAAGTAGAGGTAGAATCTATGTGAACAGCACTGCATTGGACACCGCATTGTCTGCATAATAGGTTATCCACGAGAAATAATAACTGTCACTAACCCGTACCTAGCGCAATCCGCGTCTATGAATTTAAGTTCAGGCTACCATAAGAGGGTCTTAATGCGGAGAAGGCGTGTGCCGCATACGAACTCACAAAAGCCGGAAGTGTACGTAGGTCATCCCAGAGCAAAGGAGACATTCTCCCTTAAGTTCCCTAGGTAAGAGGCACATATCACACAAGTACGAAGCAAAGTCAAATTGAGCTATAATCAAAAACTTGGGGGATAAAATCGCATCACTCATCAACTCATCATGAATGCAGAAAATAATTTCCACAAGTAGGGTCTAATAAAGACGACAAATAATTTCGGTATTAAAAAGGTAAGTGCAATGAAGTTAACTTATACAACAAAGTGAAAAAATAGTAAAAATGAAGTCATTTTAAGATATAAGAAGTAATGTTTTTGTCATGCCTTTGACGCCATATAGGTTAGGAGCTTTTGAATATAAACCCAAGAAGCAATTAGCTAAGGAAAGAATATATAGTTATCGCCAAACAAATTGGCACGTGAAAAATTCTTTGGAACTAGTGGACGAGCCTATAACAGGGCGTTCTAAATATTGTCTTGGACCTCGCGCTTCTCACACTCCATTAAGGACCGGAAACAAATCATTAGTTAACCTACCCGGTCAGTGGGGGTACTCAGTTACATATTGCAAATAGCAAAACTAACACGTTTGTTTTACAAAGTTTTCGCTTAGAAGTGAAGAGAAACGTTTTATACGAGTGCTTGTTTCCTGGATAGTGATGGAGTGTCGTCCATAGAGCCAGTGATATATAACTGATAGTGATATAGCCTAGTGTGTAGTAATGTCAGGGGATCAACTTTCTGCACACACTGAACATACCTGCCTACTGCTGCAGCGGAACCAACAGCCAGGCGGCGAGGTTTTATTGAAGCATTATAAGAGTAAATGACTCTGTCCATAGCCTGCTACTTGAAAACTCCAGATACCAATTTGCTTGGCATTACATATAACTGGATGAGAAATATTTTCAGCTACCTGAGCTTTGCAAGGTAACCCGCACCAAAATTAAAGCCATGATTTTAATGATTCAGCACACAAACCGTAATGAGCTCCACTTAACGTTTTCGGTTGTCTTAAAAGATTATAAAGGAATAACGTATGCCAACCTGAAGCCCACTTCAGCCCAGAATTCCGTCCACCATGTGACAAGCCAATCGATCAATATCCCGAAACCCCGATAAAGAGGACCTCTGGAAAGCTCTAGAAGTGAATTTATTTCTTTCCATGGCTGTATTTGCCAAGCAAAGAATTCTACTCGATGTCAGGCCGTTTAGAGTAAGCTCATCTAAGCCACGGAGAACATAGTCTGGCACAGCGCTCAAATATGTAAGATCAACTACGATTTAACATATTTAATATAATTTTGGTACCCACCTGCCTAATGAACTGTAAGTATATGAATTAGGGACATATTTCCCAAATAACACGAGCAGTACTGTAGAAAAAAAAGGGGGTTTGATGTAGAACATCAGGTTTTTCATATATGCTTACACACTAAAACAAAATAATTTGTTAGCAACCTTAACAATTATCAGGATTGCATCGTGAAAATTTCTTCCCATAATTCTTTTACATGCCATTTACCTTACATTAGTTACCGAGCAACGGAAAACAAAGGCCTAATGCTAGTTTCCTCGTGTTTATTATTTATTACTCCATAGATTTCAGTCCTTACAACTTTAAGCTGGACGCCTATGCCTGGAGTTGGCTGAAAAAGCATACGCTTTGTAGATATAGCAAGAAGCTTTCACCTTAAACACACAACTGGACTGAAAATAAAACACCTGATTTGGACACTATTCTATTTCCTATATGCATCTGGCTTGTTCTTTGATCCAATAAGGGAACTGGGTTTGAACGATCTCAAATTATAAATGTGAGCGACAGAAGCGTAGGTCCCTTTAAATCCACCAGTGACTGCGAGGTTCTCTCGCCCGCACGTATGAGACACATAAAACTCGGGGTTATGACCACATGCCATCCCATTACCGACCTTGATACGTGTGAACAGATCGAACGGTGCAGCGTTCAACTGATAAGATCCTAGTAGTAATGTGATCCTGAGCGACTGTGTTTTATTTGGTCGTATTTTTGCAAAGCTCTGTCAAGTAACCGATTGTACTTCAATGTTACATATATCCCAAAGGGCGAGATGTAAGCATCTTGTTGAAGCAACGCGTAACATTCAAGTGCATCAAATGCTTTTGTTGGTACAAACCTGAGCGGCAAAAAGGACACTGTAAATACATATTCCAAAACAAGTTAACACCTTGTTCTAGAAGAAACGCCTACCTTTCGAAGTACACCAAATGCTTTCGTTGATACAAACCTGAGCGGCAAAATGGATATATTCGAAAACAAATTAATTTAAATTCTGAGTTTGATTTGGACATACGAACGAGATTTAAAAACTTATCCCTACAAAAGCACCAAGTGTGCACTATTTTTTTTTTTTTTTTTTTTGTGGAACTTCTCTTAGGGTACCATAACATTTACAATAAGCGAACAACTCAAAACCTTTTCAAGCGTCATGTTATCACTGCCATGTACAAGCAGCTGCGATAACAAAGAAATCACCAGTTCGTTGCATACAGCAGAAAGTTGGCCAATATGCCAGTTAACCAGTGGATTACTTTCTACCAAAGTGGCGTTCAGCAGGATGAGCGTTTATAGCATGAAATCAAAATTTTGCTCGGCAGCCCCAATAGTTAAAGTAAAAACAAAATAGAAATTAAGCAATGATACTCTCAAGATGACTCCACCAAAGCATAATGCTGAAATTTTTCCAATCAAAGGAGCCTGGCGCTAGTTAAATAGTTCACCCGATTAAGCCCAAAGCACACATTCAAGGATAGGTTTTTAACGTGGGGTTATTAGGCAATCAGACAGTCGCAGAGCAAAGTCACAGAACATAAACTCCCTGACAGTCGAACACAAGAGTAATAAACACAACCACATTTTAATCGCTGTCAGCATTCCAATGCATTAGTGTCAGCAGCAACAACAGTATAGTAGGAGTGATAAAAGCACAGGATATACAGAGCGTGGCCGCTCACTAAAGAGGCTACACAATGTTTATCGAAAACAGCCTGGAGTAAAACAAGCTCAGGCTTGCATAGCCAATGCCTAACAATTTCAGAGCATCGAATTTGCACTACGTATTCACACTTCCGTCATGCCAGTTGATACTGCTCTCAGAAATCGTCAAGAGGAAGAAAAGGGGTTACAGGAGTGAAATAAACTCCGCCCACTAGTTAGCTATTTCGGGCATTCATTGTTTCGGTGCGTTGGCCTATACTATGTAAGTTAAGGGAACGTTAATGAGGATGGACCAGAGCTTTGTGGGTTATAAAATTCGGGCGCTGTCAAATCATGGAACGAAGTATTTAAAATTTAGACTGGCGAGATAAGTTCCCTTTCAACTGGAGCGCAGGGTACTAAAAATCCTTGAGCACAACTTTGTCTTCCTCCTTTGTCTCGTGCCATGTTCATTTAATATTCCACATCCCAAAATTAAATCAGCTCTGAAATTAATGGCGTAATTATCATCAAAATATATCTACACTGATTAAGCCTGTATAATCCAAGAAGTTTTCCATCTTGAGAACAAAATGAGGTCTGTGTTACTAAAGGGTCAGAATAAAACAACACTTGCACCCTGAACTCTGTTGTTTCTGTTTGTGGATTGACTACATAACGGAAGTTTATTTTCAAGTATACAATGCTGAACTTCGCACGCTGTTTTACAACGCATGGAAGGATGATGCTCGAACGCAAGGGAGTACATTGAAGCCTAGAATGCAATAACAAGCAACGTTGCCGTTCGCTCCCATGCGACATGTCCAACCTCAGGGTGGGTTGTTTCATTGATCGCCGCTCCTCGTTCTCACGTGAAGAGCTGACGGAACACGTTTTAAAGCAGCAGCGCTTTCCATGAGCAATTTCTGATAACCTAACGAAGAGACGTCTTCATTTTCTGGTAAGCTCGTGTGAGATTACTGAGCTAACCAGGAACAAATAAATGGCCGGAAAAATCGGATCATTGCTGTTGAAGTTCATGAGCGGATAAAAACAAATCAGCAAATATCTCAAAGATGACATTGTGTGGAGAGGGTCCGTTGACAGCTACTTAGTCACTTGGGCCCATCTTAATGGCCATAGAGCTAGTAACAAATTACATGTAGCACTTTATACGCACCTTCGAATTTCTTTGTAAGGACGCATCGAGGGAATTCAAATTACTGGACTGAAATACAATGTATTAATTCCACCAATGAACGAACATGCTATTTAACTGGCTCAATATTTCCCTTGGTGTCCAATATGTGGAACTTGCAGAAAACTAACTCAAAATTGTCTCAAATGCCATTCCTTCGCGGTTCCCCAAGTGTAATGAGAGATCTTGATAAGAGCAGTAATTGAAGTATACAGAGCACACAGTTTTATAGTTGGACAACACTTTCATGGACTCCACAAACAACTCGTAATCTACGTGCATAGTACCTTTAGCGTAATTGTAGTATTTATCGCTAACAACGATCAAACAAGCTCACTACAACGAAGATGTCATGAATGATCTAACTTTTCTAGCGAAATATTGGAAGTGGCGCTTCTGTTTTCGTTATTTATTTTTGAACTTTGCCAACACAGTGCGCCCGATTGGCGACAGTAATGTGCCAATAAAATATCGCATTGAAGAATATGGAATTACTTTCAAGGCTGACCCAAATTCCAGATTCTGCGGATATTGACAACCTGTGTGACTGGCTTTCCCTGTGCGTGTTGTCTATGTATATAAGCTAATAATTAATAAGACGCATTTACATCTTCTACTTAACACTCGCAAAGCGATGACTCCATTGATATTAACCGCTAGCTCTGAGCGTGCTGTAGCCATAGCTGAGTGCTGACAACTTGTACTTGGTTGTATTCTCAGTGCCTTTGTGACGCTGAGATACAAACTGCAACTAATTAACTTAGTATACCTGCATACTGTATCTTTTCACCTCGGGGATCGCAAGGGTAGACAAAAACTGAAAGGAGAAAACCAAATACTCTTTTCATTTCAGTGGTCTGAGCCCTAGTTAAATGAGTTTATTCCAATTTCAATCCTGTTTGGTGCGTCATATGTAATTCTTATTTATCCTTTAATTGGAAACTTGCAAAATTCCATATCCGTTACCACTTGATATACGGAGTATTCGATTTATCGTACACTTTTCAACAATGAAATATATTTGTTCTTTCGGAAATGTCCAACATCTGTCGGAAGAGAGGCACAGTTACGAAAACAATTGCTTGCATTGACTAGCGGTACTTAAGATTCTGGTTTCAAAGATACATTGTACCAGATGTTCTGGAACATCTAGTCAAACTGAAGATAACTGCCTGACGTTTCCATGCACAGCCCAAAACAGAATTCCTTCAATGTAGGATCGCTCACTTCAATTACAGCTGCGCTATCGCTAATGAAAAGCCACGTTCCTACCCTCACAACCGCAGAGCAATGCAAACAGACTGAAACCGGTGACGCGGTTGGTATGGACCCAGAAAGCGACGTCAGATTTCTGAACTAGCGAGACACTACGCTTTTCACTTGAGCACACGGAGTTAAGTTCAACACCATTTCAGATTTCCAAGCACGACGAACTACAATTCTGGCGCCCGTATCGATCCAAGGCCTACAGCTGCGCACACAACGTGGAGCTACTTTGTGGTCGGTTTCCTCTCCATAGCCATATCCACTCATGAACAGGCATTTTGAGTTGGTACTAGGAAACTGCTCAAGCGCTATGGCTGACTGGATGAACTTCCCAACGCACTAATATGACAATATTATTGGCGGCTTCAAACAAAACTGGTTTATCTGGCAAAGTTGAGATCCACTGTGTGCCATAATGAAGCTGCGGTACCATCTAGTATAATGCATGCTACTGAATGCAGTGTACGTTGCGTGCAATCTCTCCCGCTTGGCTGTGTACATTTCCTAAAATACGCGCTTAGCAACAAGTACCGAAAAACAGATAGAAAACTCTTGTGTATCGATGTGACATTTAGTATCACAGTACTCCGTACAGTCATTCTTAGAGACTGCGATTTAGGCTCCAGTCTTTCATTACGTTAATGGCTTAAACACAATGCAGAGAGAGCTCTCAACATACTTTTAGCCAAATAAACTTGTCACCATGCCTTAATAGCTTAGCACACAGCTCTAGTGTGCAATTCGGTGGTTTCAGTGGCAGAAAACGCCTTTCTTGTTCAGACTGGTTAGATAGCATGAAGTCTAGAATATTTAGCCAACAATGTGATCTTTGTGGTCCTTCAACTTATAGTGCATCTGCCAAAGGGAAGATAGTCAGACAGATGATAGATAAACTTGTGTTTAAGACGCTAAAGTGCAGTCATCAGTGGTCATTAAAAAAATCATGGCAAAAACCAGAAAGAAGCAATTCAAATTAACAGGAAAGGCTAAACATGTACTATAAATCGTTATAAAAACCAATTTCAATGCAAAATAACAGAAACAGCACTAAAAGTCATTAAAATTGATAAATATTTCGCTAAATCGTTTAATACAGTCGAAAAAATCTGAAAAGCTTTTCTACCGCTTTGTACTAGTCCGCCAATATCTCTTCCAGGTGGAGCGGCAGTTGCAGAATCCCTAATATGCACTAGGCATAAATAATATAGCTGCACATGACGGACCGGGAGTTTATTACAACGCGGACAAACTGGGACAAGGTACCCCTTGAAAAATCGAGTATGTGTAAAATTGCAGTGACCAATGTCCAAACCAGGAAAACTAATCTTCTCAAGACGAGATAAACGACAGGTAGTTATACGGTTTGTCGGAAGTTCCTTCATTGTTCGAAGTTCATTTCCACGGAGAACAGACCGCCTAGCGGCAGCGCTCTCCAGAAAACAAGCCTCAAATCTTCCGAGGTGACAAACGGTGTGTTATACCTGTGCAGCAGTAGTCGCCTTAGCTGCTGAATAAGATATAACTTAGAACGGTGTTTATAATCGGATAAAAACGCTTTTTAAAAAAAAACCGCGGATATTAGACATGGGCGCGTACACTTCCGACGTGTCGTCATACTAAGATCTATGTGGGGTGCTGCACGCAACCAAGGACACACCCTCTCCCCTTTGGAAATATCCTAGACATTTGAATAGCATGAATCCTAAGATGCTCCCGAAAGAGAAAACCTAACAGCTTTGGACTTAAAGTAGTGTTCCTATAACGTGTTGTCTCAAAGTGGTTCAAATGTCACGCCGCTATCGTAGAGGACGTTTTGTAGCTTCGAAATTGGACATAATCCATAACTTGGATCCAGTACGAATCATACGTCCAAGTTATGGATTATGTCCAATTTATTCAGTACAGATGGATGAGCTGAAGGAAAAACTAAAACCCATAGTACAATTTATTGGATGAGTGCGCGATACAATCGAAAGAAAACTAGGCGATCAGCCCCGCACAATTTGCCACTTAGTACCCGCAAGATATTTACAGAATAGTTACATCGTGCCCCCAACTGGTGTATGCGAAGACTAGCTACGCTTTCTATCAAAAATCGATCAAAGCAATCTTGTTTCCATCTACAAATGGCAATTAACGTGAACCCAATCAGAGATAGTAATCGAATAAAACGGTGTAGAGAAATCGAACCCGTTTTAAGAGCTCCAATCTTGAAGGTTGTCCAAATTCTTCTATAGACAGAGCACTAAAACTGGTGTATGCTGAGAAGTGAAAGAGATGGCAAAGTCCTCTATGAATAAGCTTCACGAAACTCCAGGAACAATTTCAAGACAAAATTAAAATAACAAACATGTAACACTCAGTACCGATCCTAGAGGAACTATGTTCTCTTGGACAAAAAGTTGCGAAAAAACCCGGACCGACCCTTACGTGGAAAACGCGGTTTTTCGTGAACTTCTGAAGAAACACTGGTAGCCTTCTACGTATATTCCAGGTGTGCAACGTGCATAGCAACCCTGTTCGCCAACGCGTATCATATGCCTTCCGAGATGAATCAATTACCTTAGTCGACATCGATTCAAGACGGTCTACTCTAAAACGGCGTCGTCAAAAAGTGCAATGGAATGTTCGCTAGATGGTTTGAGTTTCCATCCGTCACATCAACTGTCCGCAATGGATGTTCGTTAGATGGTTTGAGTTTCCATCCGTCATATCAACTGTCCATTAATCGCGCATTTCATCACCTTACGCAACTCTAGAGGAAAATGGGCCACATGAAGGCCCTTTCCAGCTTTCAAAATAGGCATGGTGGTGGCTTCCTGCCAAATATGTTAGCCCCATCATACTGACCAACAGCAGCTCCTGGAACAAATTTTAAGACCGGCGATTGGCATATGGGTCGATTTTCCATTCACAGACCGAAACTTAAACCATAGGTCACACGGAGGGTTTCATTTAGTACTGGTCTCATTTTCTCCTAAATTAGGAAAACAGCTGCACAAATGGTTCAAATAAAACTACTAGCTTATAAGTATGGTTGCTATATACGTTTCATCACCAAAAATCTTTATCTCTGATCTTACCGGCATTCTAATTTAAAATATCAAATGAAGAACTTCGTGCTCAGATACAAAAAGCAATAAAATTCTTAATATAAATTAAATGAATTTAAATCAGATGCAAACCCTGAAAAATATTATAACCTAATGAAATACGCATAAATAGAAATAAATATTTGATGGCAATGTCGATTTTATGCGTGACTTGGCGTTAAACACTACAAATATACCCCATCCAGCGACACCTTCGCCTCCTCCAAGATTGGTGCACGCCTTGGCGATAGTCCAACCCGGAGAAAATCCGTCATTCTATTTACAAAGCGCCACTTTCCCGCCAACTTCCCCACATTCACCTATTCTGGACGAAGGGTAAGGTGGAAGAATTCCATTAAATACTTGGGAGTGATATATAGAATAAAAAGAAGTATTTCAGAAAGTGGAGTGCCATTGTTGCTGAAATTAGGCAAGTGAGTCAGCCTTGTATATACTTTCCTCCACTTACAAGTTTTTTATGAAGACTAGTTTCTGGGGACAACCACAGAGCTGACGATAGGGGAGAAGTCCCCAGAAACTAGTCTTCATAAAAAGCTTGTAAGTGGAGAAAAGTATATACAATGTTGACTCACTTGCCTAATTTCAGTAACTTGGGAGTGACTTTGGCCAAGGGCCTAACTTTCGGGGAGCACGTCCGGGAGTTGTCGCATCGGACCAATGGGGCAACGGCCTCGCTTTACCCGATGTTGCGCTCCACGATACCTTCTCCCCTGCAGCTACGTCTTTTCCAGGCTTTAGTCCTTCCCATAATGCTTTATGCATGTGAAGTCTGGGGTATGACTGCAGGCTCCAACCTCCTGCTGCTCCAACGTGTCCAGAGCAGATGTCTTCTGGTTATATATTCTGTATACAGACGGTTCCCCGTGAGGTTACTCCACGAGGCTTCATGCCCCCGATATGTGGAGGATGAAATAGGGCGCAGGACTACAAAATTCTACGCCAGTTTACCAAATCACCAGAGCGCCCTAGTTAGGTCTCTTGGGGATTATCGTCCAAGAGAACGCCGCTTAAAGCGATACCGGCTACCACGCATGGCCTCTGGGCGTTATCGGTAACCATAAGACACATATTTCAGCCTGAAACAAATTTCACCCAACCCGAGGTTTTGCCTGGGATAGCTATCTTTTCATCCAAGACTTTCTACTTTAATTTCATTTCAGTGCACACGGGCCGTTGCACCTGAACCTGCAGCCACTGAGGAGCAACTAGCCATCCTGCAACCACACATCCCGTCACGACATGGATAAGCCTTATTCAGAGCAGGTACATGTCTGATCCCCCCCCCCCCAGCCCACGGGCTGTTCCTCAGTCCGCCAACGCCTCTGCTGCTATAAATATAAACATCTCAAAATTCGGCAACAACCCCCATTATATATGTACTTTAACAAGGAACCAATAAGCTCTGAATACCGAGGAGGAAAAAGTGTAACTGATAATATGGTAGTGTCAGAAAGACATGTAGTGGTAAAGACACCGCTTTATTTGTAACTCAATGAAGCGGACATAGCCTCCATTAAAAATGCATCTCGAAATTCTAAAACGGGAGAACCATACACAACATGGGGTGAAAACAAAAATATTCGATCAGTACTCGATATCGGAAGCGTCTATGACTGAACGTAAACGGTTGAAAGAACGATTTTTTTATTTGCGTCCTCCAACGTTGTCATATCGGACGATAAATGTAATGGGTAAAATGATAATCAAATGAGCCCAGGGTCCATAGAGCTTAGATTTACCACACATTCATCTTTCAGGATAAGGGGAAACCTCGGGTAAAATCCTTATCTCGATAACTCACCTGTACGAGATTAAAACTTGGTACCTCTTGAACGTGAGGCAGACACATTAGCATCCACGTCAGCAAGGCGGGCTGGTAGACTGATGAATATTAAGTTCAGCTCTCTTAACTAAGCTATTTTTTACTTACGGCACGGCGCACAATGATAACTGCCAAAATTCGGAGTAAATATCGCAAGCATTACAATCAACAGGGGCGACTCAGTTAATAAATTAATTACTCCAGACAGGAAGAATATGCATAGAAAATTGGGCAACTTTATAGTTTTAGCTTCACGAAGCATGACAAGTATATTATAGAGGATTATCTTCTAATTTTTTAGGTTAGTAAAATATGAAGGCAAGCACTGCCTGCATTACTTCAATGAAGAACACGCCCCTGACGCACTCTACTGTGGATACCTCCTGTCCGGGTTGCAACAGCCAGTAGAGACGCTGCAGTTCTCACTGGCAACTGAACGGCTTGTGAATATCCCGACCAGCAATATGTTCCACAAAGGTGCGTACTTCTTGTCAAAGGCGTCGAGATTCGACAGCGCCTGATACTCGGCGTTTACAAGACCATCCACGGGACACTGACGGCGCGTTGAGGATGTATGCGGCCAATGTAACAGTTACCCCTGTCTAGGAGATTGATATTCCATATAGGATACAGTACTAGTCCAAAGTCGTCGACAAGGATCTCCAAGTGTGTGTTTCAGATTTGGTCAGCCAGGAGAATTAGTGAATGCCTCTCCGCGCCCTCTAAGATCGAACGGTACGCTCCGACGCACTGAATGCCGCAGGTTTTTTTTTTTTTTTTTTTTTTTTTTTTTTTTTTTTGTAATTTACGTCCTCCAACATCAAGTCATATCGGACGGAGAATGAAATTGGTGAAATGATGCTCAAATGAGCCCAGGGTCCATAGAGATTAGTTACCCGACATTCGTCTTTCAGGATAAGGGAAAACCCCGGAAAAACCTTATCCAGGTAACTCACAATGACCGAGATTCGAACTCGGGACCTCTTGAACGTGAGGCACGACATGCTACCATCTACGCCACCGAGGCGGGCTCCGCAGTTATGAAGAGGAAGTAGCATGTATCCAAGGTAATAGCCGCTTCCAGCTTGAAGATCAAGACTGTTAGAAACGATGCGAACAGAGAATCACTCTACAATGATTTAGTGGTAATAACTGGAGATGTGGCAACCGAGACATCAAGTGACAGGCCGTTTACAAGGAAATCAACGAATCATGCGATGGCTGCTGAGGTTGTGGGCAGTCGGGACATCGGTGAATGACCTAATGAGGTCAGTGATCACGCGTAAAACGAATAAGGTTCTGCGAGAAACCCATCGCGGACGTATTATCCCATCGCTCTGTGCTTTGGATAGGAAAATGGAGGACAACCTATTCGCAGATGACGAAATAAAACAATATTTTGCTAATGGCCAAGATTATTTCTGCGCCATCTATGTGCTGTAATTTTGCTCCGTATGAGATCATTTACATACCAGTAGATTCCCTGACATACTGTAATGCCTTTTAAGCACATTTTTAAGCGCAGAGGTTCTACTCACATCAGTCCTGAACCAGTAGGACCAAGGACCCGGGCCTCCTACCCGGGAGCGATGGATAACTCCGGGACCCTTTCCGTACGGCAATATCTGATTTCTTAAAAAGCCCCCCGCGCATAGCACGTCAAGACGGGATGGAAGTGGATACGCCACTTACGCACGTCAACCCCACAGGGAAGACTACCGAAAACCTCGGTGGGGCCGCCTGGTGATCTAGCGCACCTTCTACTAGCTCTGCAGGCTAGTACCCGGGACTTATGAGGTAACCCTCTACCCCCTCCGGGCGGCTTTAGCCTGGCCGGAGGTACCCAATTCCCCGTGGGTGTCGGGAACACACTGCCCCCTCGAGTCCAACCCAATCTTAACAACTCCCCTACGGGAGGGGCTCAGCAGTTCGGCCCGAGATTCCTCTAGTAACGTCAGAGGTACCTCGAGCGCTAAGTGTTCCCCCCAGGGGCCTACTTCGGTAGGTACGGGATTGGCGCTACCCGGGGTCCCAAGCCAACAGTCTCCCTCGTGTGCGCTCCTCTTCGTGGTTGAGGGAGACGGTCAACAGGCCCACCCACGTGCAGAACGTGCGTGGAGACCCGTGGAGAAGGTTTTTAGATTCTTGTCTAGTTTAGAGTTTAGGATTTAGTGAACGAAATTTTTAGTAGGTTTTGATTGATGTTCTTTATGTACGTGTATTTTTAATAGGTTTTGTTACACTTGTATAGTTTTTAGAAAGTTTTATATCTGGCTTTTGCCATGACTAGTTTTTTAAAGGGCGCTGATGACCGCCGTAGTTGAGCGCCCTTATATATATCATCTGCTAAGTGTCTGCAGCGCCTGCACCACGGCAGCTGAAGGGGACGGATCCCCTCCCTTACGGGATTAAGCACGCTTAAAAACCGTTAGTCTAGGCCAGATTTGGGATCAATAGACAAGCGTCTAATCAACTCTTGTCACCCAAACCACTACCTGGATAGAAATGAATCTGTGCTGGGTCAGGCGGACACAGGTGCAGCCGCGTTTTAATCAGATCTGACGTGGCGGACAGCTTGTCAAGAAAGCCGATCACGCCAACAGGAAATAACGGTACCGGCGACACCTACTTTGTGAAGACCTCGCAAAAGTTAATTTTAGGATGGAACGTTTATACATGTGGGTATTCATCGCTGAAAAAAAATATATACTGAACTCTATCGCTTTCAAAAGTCCTTCGACATCGGTAAGAGGAACCTACGACTCTTACGAGTCGAGGTGGTATTCCGAAGACCCAACAATTTTCTGCAAGCATTGAGCGTAAACGTAGCCGATGTAGTTGGGCCCAACAGGTTACGAGAGGGCACCAAGAAAACCGGCGGCCGTGGATCCCAGTTCACCGCCTTCCCGATGGGCATGAGATGGTTTAACATATTGTCAGCCGACGCCTCCACCAATTTCTCACAACCTAGCCATGGCCACCTGGCCAGATCGTGCACGGGGGAACTAACTCATATGGGATTCATGTTTGGCGGAGAGGTTGGGGATTTCTACTCAAATTTCCTATAAAGGTTAGGTTGCACTAGAAGACGGAAACTAGTTTCAGAAAAAGTTTTAATAAACATTAATACAATATAGCCATAGGCCACTATATGGAAAAGAAGGCTCCGATGAAAGCCTAATCACAAGAGAGAACTTTACAACCGGCTCCCTTACCAAAGACGGTCGGAGGAGTAGAGGAGTGACGTCACATACACTACCATAGTCAAATGGACTACCTACAATACAAGTCACTATTTTGACATCATCCAATGACGAGAACCAAATGAAGACCACAGCCGTTAAGGCAGCAATCAGTTTCCAGATATGGGGTAGCTGTATCATCCTACTTGGATGAAGGGGCCTTGCCCTTAACTTCAACAACCATCTTAAGGACTGCACCGCACAACGATGTAGTCTGCATCAATAAGCCGTCCCGTGGGAGATGCTAGTGATTCTTTCAGATCGTCTGGCCCGCTATGACGATGCTGATTGGGACGACTAGCCTCGAAGGAGCATATCACCGGCTGAGTCAGAGCATGGCTACCTGGGCCTGGGTGCGTCTAACAGAGAAAAGTAAAAGTACCAAATTTAAATTCAACTTTTCATAGAAAACGTAACGGGACAGAGGCATAACATACAGATGCACACACCGGAAAAACTGCCTTTACATTTGAATAGAAGAATGTCAACTGTTACGGATTTTTTTCTTTCCTTTCTTTGCACTCATTAAAGCTCCATTTAGCTTGGCTGACATTCCTCTTTTGAAAAAGAGAAGAGATATACAGATGAGGACTTAAGTTATGTGCAGTCATTTATTGAAATGCTTTATCATAGGAGACAAAAAGCAAGTTAATTGGGTTTATATTCTTAAATTAAGTTCTGATAAATGGACAAATTGGGTGAATGAATGGACAGAAAGACACTGGTTGGTAAAATAGGAAAATCAGGTGAAGGCACATAGAACTTTAACGTCATGTTGCCCGCCTCAGTAGCGTAGATGTTAGCGTGTGTGCCTCACGTTCAAGAGGTCCCGAGTTCGAATCTCGAACAGGGTGAGTTACTTGGATAAGGTTTTTCCGGGTTTTCCCTTATCCTAAGAGACGAATATTGGGTAACTCTAAGCTCCAAGGACCCCGGACTCATTTGAGCATCATTTCACCAATTTCATTCATCGTCCGATACGGCTAAACGTTGGAGGACGTAAATTTAAAAAAAAAACTCAAGTCCCCGCAGTTTTTCTAAATGCTGCCTGTATCGTGCTGTGCACTTAATTTAAGAGACACAACCCAAAGATAATATATATTTTTTTTTAATTTTCAAGTGACACATCCTCTTTGAGGAGCTCAAGAATGGCCCCATACATTCGGTCATTTTACGGTTACCAGTTAACATTTTTCTGTTTATTCTTTCCACAGACTTCTCCAAAATCACTCAAATAATCTGCAGCTGAATGCTTGAGAAAATATGAATTCAAATATAACGCCTCAATTCAATAAAGGTATGAGATACAAAGGGCCCGCCTCTCTAACGTAGGTGGTAACATGTCTTCCTCTCGTTCAAGAGCTTTTTTTTGCGCGCGCGCGCGCGTGTGTGTGTGTGTGTGTGTGTGTGTGTAATTTACTTCCTCCAACGTTAAAGTTCAGGAGTTTCCAAATTCGAATCTTGATTAGTGACTTTCTACGAGGGCGGATAGAAAAGTAACAAAAAAACAATTTAACAGTTAAAAAAATCACAACTGCTTTTATCTACTTTTCGACATAAATACTGAGGCTTTTTCACGGCCGGCGTCGTTAACTCCACTATGTTTTCCGGGCTTGCAGGCCGTGGTCCATTTGCATTTCCTTCCGACGTTTCGCCGAAAACTGCGTTCGGCATCTTCAGGGTTCTAAGTCAACAGACCAGGAGTCCAACAATAGACTTGTGTCCAACACTTGTGTTGCACTCTGGGTCTATTGACTTAGAACCCTGAAGATGCCGAACGCAGTTTTCGGCGAAACGTCGGAAGGAAATGCAAATGGACCACGGCCTACAAGCCCGGAAAACATAGTGGAGTTACTTTTCGACAGTCGCCAAGTTTATCAACACATTTCTCCCACCGTGGTACCAGTTTCAATATGCCCTGTTCGTGAAAGTCCGCGTATAGCCATCTGCAGACTTTTGATTTCACTTCTGCCTCTGTCACAAAGCGTTGGCCAGCCATAAATTTCTTCATGGGACCAAACAGATGAAAGTCCGATTGCACAAGATTCGGAGTATATATATATATATATATATATTGTAATTTTACGTCCACCAACATTAAGTCATATCGGACGGTGAATGAAATGGGTGAAATGATGCTCAAATGTGTCCTGGGTCCATGGAGCTTAGAGCTACCCGACATTCGTCTGTAAGGATAAGGGAAAACACCGGAAAAAACATCCATGTAACTCACCCTGAACGAGATTCGAACTCGGGACCTCTTGAACGTGAGGCACACATGCTACCATCTACGCTACCGAGGCGGGCTAGTGGGTGCTGGACCACCTCCCAGCCATATGCGGTGTTTTTCTCCCCCACGAACAGAAGCAGCAACATGGGTCCGAGCGTTGTCATGAATTTCGACATCGTCAGCATTACCGTTGTGGCGTTTGTCACGAAAGGCGCGACGCAACTTCACCAATTCTTTATGCAGGCTGCAGCGGTCACAGTGCTTCCATGTTCAGCAAAGACCAATAAAACACCAGGCATATCCCACGACACAGTGACAAGCACTTTTCCAGCAGATTGAGTAATTTTGAATTTTTTCTTTACTGGCGAACCAGCACGTTTCCGCTCCAGCGAGGCCTGCTTTGTTTCGCGCGTATAGTGTTACGCCCACGGCTCATCACCAGTAACAATTCCTTGCAGAAAGCCATGCCCTTCTGTAGCGTACCGCATTAAGAGATTCAAGCTACTCACCATTCGCTGACCTTTGTCAGGTTCTTGGGCACCCAAGGGCAAGCATTAACGACACGAAATTTCAGCGTGCCATGAACGATATCGTACACAGCACTGTAGGAAATGTTGAACTGTTGTGATAAGGTTCGCAGTCGCACTCGACGGTCGTTCAAAATTGCCGCTTCAATGGCCGCTACAGGCCACCCGGAACGTGGAGAATCAGTCAAGTTCATACGGCCCGCTTGGAAGAATGTACACCAGCTGGAGTCACTGCTACATCCTAAACAACCCTCCCTATTCAGGCCACGCATTTCCCTGCAAATTTCGTTCGGTTTATGCCCTTTGGCCCATAAAAATCGAACTACACCTTGCTGCTTTTTCAAGTGTGGATGACAGTAACATGTGCGCCATTCTTTTTGCATAGTTCACGCTTCTCCAGCTAGAGCTGCACGCGAACATAATTAAAACCTCTGTAAAAAAAAAAGTCAAAATACATCTAAGTGAAATTCCAACATTACAGCTGCAATATCATGCCAGAAAACAAATGTGCGATACTTTTCGATCCATACTCGTATATAAGGTTTTTTTCCATGAGTTTTCCCTTATCCTGAAAGATGTATACCGCGTAACTCAAAGCTCTATGCACCCTGGGCTCATTTGAGCATTCTTTCACCTGTTTTCATTCATCCGATGACATAACGTTGGATGTAAATTAAAAATATAGAAACAAAATTAAACTTTACATTTAAGACGAAGTTTATTTCCACACATTACTTTTTGAAACACCTTACTGCATTAAACTCTGAAACCTGTGCTGATCACAGAGATTATACAAGTTATTCTGTAGTGAGGTTAGGAAGAAATCCTTGTGGGCGACAAATGTGGTGTAACAGAGTTGGTACTAGCCATTATGCACAACATTCCTTTAAAAGAAAAGAAAAAAAAAAGCTTTATTCTTCAATCAAAATTTAAGCTCACACATTACACAGAATGACTCATCAAAAGAAGACATTGGGAATCAACATGTCCATTACTAATGGAATATCTTTGTCATATACCTTCTAAGATATAAGATAACTAAGTGAAATAGACAAGCAAGCTTTAGTGATTTCATGTACATTTTTTAACCAATTAGAAATCAATATTTTCTCTGAAAGCAGCTACAAATCACTAACCTGGTGAAATGCAGATAAACCGTACCCAAATCATGCACCGCCATTCTTGTTGGCTAGTCGGAGTACAAACATCTTAATTAACCCTCTATTCATTAACATGCTACTACAAACCTCTAGATATCATTTGCAACATTTAGCTTGCATTCCATTCAACATATCACTCTTCATCCCACCAAGTAAAGCCAGTCGAAACATTCTGAAGTAATAAGCACCTTTTACTTTTAAGTTTTCCCTGTATGATTTTCGAGTTATTTCTGCCCCCCCCCAAAAAAAAACAATTATCCCATTTTTAACGGGGTAATTATCACTGAATTTAGTAAATTAACAGATTTTACCTTGCTTCTATGTTCTGCTGATTAGAATACTAACCTATAAATCCAGAGGTCACAGATTCGACACAGAATTTGAGGGCAGGAATTCTTTAGCCAGAACTATTTCATACACTCCGTAAGGTCAGGAAGTATGAAAGTGAGTTTTAATGCATACATTTAAAATGAAACTAAAAGCAGCCAAAAAACTAGATTAAACCTGCAAATACATAACCCCGGGTACGACAGCCCATATAGAACCATCACCTACCAACCCAACTGCCGGCCTCACGCCCACATACACAAGGTAGAGGTGGGATATGATCCAACCAATACGGGGAAATGTGGTCAGCATCTCGGCATCGCCCAGTCGGAATGTTGGCTTTCGTGACCAAGGCCGCTTACCTATCAAAACCTCCTTACTTTCCTCACGATGTTAGTGGGCACCAATCCTATACCCGGAACTTAAATCCGCACCCCAGAAGTGGTATCGATCCCGGGCCGCTTTTCTTAGTAGGAACCCAATGCGTGAGGCCTTAGGCCACTACGCCAAGACGCAAGATACATTAGAACTGTGAGAAAATGAAAATCACTGCTGATGAGCAACTGTTCCAAAGCAAAATAATCTTACTGAATATAAGCAATTTGAATTAATGCTTGAAAACAACTTATTTGGCAAACTGTTTTACTTGTTACCTAAAAGGAAAGTTTAACAAAAAGTGAAAAGCATTAAGAACTACATAAATGTAACGAGAACTTGATTATTTCAACTTGTACAAAAGGTATTATGGGAATGAATCTATTCAATTTATCAGCAGGATTAACTAATGTACCAGTGTCAAACTTTGCTTTACACAGTAAAACAGTGAGAACGAAATGGTTTTCAAACCCCAGAAAAACTCAACATAAACCGTTGGGAAATAAATAAAATGAATTTGTTAAAAATGCCTTCCCCCCCCCCCCCCATATGCCTTCAACTGTAGTGGCATATCGGCGGACATTCTCCTTTGGAACATATCGATGGTGTTAACTCGTAATCCTGTTGTATCGATAGATCGCGCACATTCATACTCTCATGCTTCCAGACTCGGGGGAAGACAGAGAATCATCTTGATTAGATAAATATCCGCAGCCGGGAATCGAACCCGGGACCTCAAGCACGACAGGCAGGTGTTATACCAACTGAGCTAAGGGGCCAGCAGAGCGTTAAATGAAATTGAAATTTTATACACTAACTATATTCTTGCAGTCCTTAATATTTCCTCTAGTTACTGTTAGGAGTTGCCACTTCAGATATTTCACTCATGGCACCACTATACAACTTCATGTCTATTTTGTTCGATTAACCTTTTCAATAAATTTATTTGCATAAAACTTAAGTCGTCATTTATATATTTCGCAAGGCATTGTTTTGTGTCGGGCTGCGGCCCGCGTGTATGCTAACGTCGAGAGACAGAGAGAGAGAGAGAGAGAGAGAGAGAGAGAGAGAGAGAGAAGCGGGGAGTGAGAGAGACAGGTAGCGCCCAAATCACGCCCAGATACGATGAGCGCTTGTTACTTGCCGAGAGAAAGAGCTAGAGAAATGTCTGGGCAGTTCCCTCTCCTTCGCCTGCCGTCGTGAAAGCCCGCGAAGCTTCGAAAACTTTCGAGAAACGATGGTTCGGTTATAAATAAGCGGTGGGGCTGTCAGAGCGAGTCAGTGACTGAATGGAGTTGTTAATGGACTTGTGAATCTAGTTTGCAGCTGTGTGGTCGTGTGGCAACGACCTTGAAGGTTGCGTTTGTGTATGTTACGTAATCCTGCTGCAAAGGGCTGTACACAATCTTTCTACGGAGATAAAGAGCATTTTGAATTTCTGCAACAATATTTTTAATTTTACGAACCCACAAAGTCACAGTTGGTGTGGAATACGACGATGGAAGCTGCATTAGCAAAGATTCAAGAGCTGAAAGAAATTGAGAACAGCGAATGACACCCTCGCTGCTAAGACAGAAGCAGCAAATTACAAATTGGCCGCTCAGATAATCACGTAAATAAAAGCAGCGAACGACAGCCTGGCCACAGAAATGATGGCGGCTAACGAGGCCCTCGCCGCCAAATTTGATGAGCAGTTGGCCGGCGTGAAGGACGTCACGAAGTTGGGTGAGCGCGTCGACGACTTGGCGCATCGCGGTAACGACCTAGAGGGGAAAGCCGACAGCAACACCAAGTCCCTGAACGACCTTGTGGAGGGCATCGTCGGCAGAAGGTTGAAGGATCTGAAAGCCCACGCGCCGGGACGCGACACATCTGCGCGCGTCAGCCTAAGTAAGACGGCACGTCAACTTTCGAAGTCTTCCACCGCCAATTCGACACAGTGGCCAAGCATAAGTGGTCACCCCAACAGGCCGCACAGCTAATAGCCAGCTTCCAGGGACGGGCGGCAGAGTACCTAAACGCGATCCATACAGCGGCGGCGCCCAAGGACATCTAGTAGGCTCTGGAAAAGCGCTTCGGAAATCACCACTTGGCCGCAGCCTATCGCAGCTAACTGAACTCTAAGACGCAGCGGCCAGGGGAGACGCTGCAGGAGTCCTCCCCGGCAATCGAACAGCTGGCTAGAAAAGCCTTAGTGGACCTCCCACCAGTTCATATCCCGAGAAAGCCGCCTACTTTCGTCGACGGGGTACGAGACGACGAATGCCTAATGCTCGGCGACTACAAGACCATCCACGAAACTCTAACGGCCGCATTGAGGATGGAGTCTGCCAAGATGACGGCTACTCCGACTTTGAGAACAATCAGTACCCGCTACAAAGAGGACCGAAGACCACCCGGCGAAGACGTCGTGTGTGTTGCGGGTGTGACCAGCCGGGACACCTGGAGAGAAACTCCCCACACCAGGGAGCGCAGCCGGAAATCGAGTTAAGGACACGTCAGCGCCATCACCACCATCCCTTCGAGTTACACTACGCCTCTTCAGCCGGCGAATGCATACCATCCTCATCGCGGACGGTTGGGTGAGGGAGAAGCCGTGCCGCGTGCTTGTGGACACCGGGACAGTCGTGACAATCATCAGACCTGACGTAGATAGGGATCTGCCGTCGAGAAAACCGAGCCGCCATGCCACCACACTGCAGAACATCTCCAAGTTTGACAAAACTACAACATCCAACACGATCACACTACAAGGCCTGAACAAGACGCTTGACAAAATTAAGCAGAACTACCTGGACATCATTTCAACACTAACCAAGCTTGAATACTATACCAGCAAATGAAATGTGTAGTGAATACAGAGCAGCACAACGTGAGTACGCCAGTCAAGCTATGCACCACATCGAGCAACTGCAAAGCATCAACAGAATAGCACGACTCATCACACTACTTGGACAACAAAACATACTGAACCCAACCAATCACCCACGTACACGCCGCCGCTAGGCCCACAGGCGCCTACTACCGCCCCCAAGCACAACTAGTGCACAGATAATTATGTTCAATAAATAGTACCTTCGCTTCCTATTATACACTCCTTTCAGTCCTTCCTAGCACTCGCCTTGAACCGCTGTGATATAGCCCGAGCCTCGTGCCATGACCATAGCCAGCAAAGCCCACAATCCTGCGCCTTTCCTCTCGCGCAGATAAAAAGCTACAGCAATTAACGGAGGTGCTTACTGCGGGACTCCATCTCAAGTACTCCTTTTTGTTATTGCTTAATACCTTCTTCTGTCCTCTTTGCTTGTTACCCCCCGCCCCCCGAAAAAAGAGCCAAGCACCTCACCCGCCTGACAGAACACCGGCCTTATGCGTGGACGGAGGACGCCGAAGCTTTCCAGCAGCTGAAGACACTGTGCAGTGCTCCTATTTTGAGATTCCCACAACCAGGCGGCGCATTCATTATGGACACCGACGCCAGCGACAACTGCATTGGAGTCGTTCTATACCAGGTCCAGGACAGCCACGAGCAGATGATAGCCTACTACAGCAAGACGCTATCCAAGGTCGAGAAGAACTACTGCGTCACCCGGCGAGAGCTGCTGGCGGTAGTGAAGATCTTGGAGCAGTTCCACAAGTATCTGTACGGTCAGTAATTCCACCTGAGGACTGACCACTCCGCCCTCACCTGGCTACTTAGCTTCAGAATCCTGGAAAGCCTGACAGCCCGTTGGGTCCAGAGGTTGCAAGACTACGACTTCACCTCCGAACGCCGTAGAGGGAAGAGCCACGCCAACGCAGATGCCATGTCCCGAAGACCCTGCCCGGAAGAGTGCGGCCAGGGTCGGCGATTTGCGGGCCCCAAATTAGGAGCCGGGGTCGCATGCAGCAATACAAGTCGGAACGACTTTCGAACGCATTACTGTCGACATAGCTGGGCCACTCAGTGTCCGACTGAGGTAACCAGTACCTGATGGTGTCCGTGGACTACACCAAGTGGCCGGAGGTGTATGCCATCCCGAACCAGGAGGCGAAGACGATCACCGACTGCCTAGTGGAGCAACTGTTCTGCGGTTTTGGGGTCCCATTAGAGCTCCACGGCGATCAGGGCACCAATTTTGAGTCTCACCTGATGAAGGACGAACTGGAAAGACGTGGAGTGAACAAGACCCGCACAACACCTCTACACCCGCAGTCGGACGGCATGGTCGAGAAGTACATCAAGACCCTAGAAGAACTTCTAAGGAAGGTCCTGGCCGGCCATCAGCAATACTGGGACGTCAAGGTGCCACTGTTCTTGCTGGCCTACCGCTCCTCAGCACACATCACTGGGATGACGCCAGCAAGCTTAATGTGCGGCCGAGAGCTACGGCTCCCTTGTGACCTGGATTTGGAAGCATTCCGGAAGCAAAACAGCCAGCAACCGAGTGTGGAGAACCTCGTGGATCATCTCCACATATCTCCACGATGGCTCGTCAGAACATCCAGAAGGAGAGCGACCGCATGAAGACACGATACGACAGGTAAGCCAACAGCCACGGATTCCAGCAAGGTGATCTGGTCTGTTTGTACCGCCATACCCGGACCAAGGGACGCTGCCCGAAACTTCAACAACCGTGGCAAGGACCGTATCGGGTGGTAAAGAGAATTAACGACGTGGTCTACCGTATCCAGAAAGTGCCCCGAGGAAAAATGTTTTGGTACACCTGGATCGTCTGGCCCGCTACGACGACCAGCTTTGAGGAGGGAGCAGTGTCGCGATGTATTGTTTTGTGGTGGGCTGAGGCCCGCGTGTATGCGAACGCCGAGAGAAGCGAGGAGTGAAAGAGACAGAAAGCGCCCAAGTCACGCCCGCAGAGACGATGAGCGCTTGTTACTTGTCCAGAGAGAAAGAGCCAGAGAAATATCTGGACAGTTCCCTCTCCTTCGCCTGCCGTCGTGAAAGCCCGTGAAGCTTTGACAACTTTCGAGAAACGATGGTTCGGTAATAAATAGCTGGCGCGGCTGTCAGAGCGAGTCAGTGAGTGAATGGAGTTGTTAATGGACTTGTGAATTGAGTGTGCAGCGGTGTGAACGTGTGGCAGACGACCTTGAAGGTAGCGTTTGTGTATGTTCCGTAATTCTATTGCTGGAAACGGCTGTACAAACTGTCTACGGAAATAAAGGGCACTTTGAATTTCTGCAAACTAGACTTTTAATTTTAGGAACCCACAGTCAAAATATCTCATTTCAATTTCATTGAGGCCAACCCAACTATTTACATATTTATAAACTTCAACTATTTCTTTCTCCACTCCTGCTTCCAATTCTGAACGCTCCTAATTTCCATCTCCAATCTTCTCTCTAGCACTTCTGGAATATCTTTTCTTGCCTCAATTCCTGACATCATTAACTTTTATTTTATTTGTGTCTTATAAGCCTCTCTTGTATTCCTTTTATGTTTTTAATTTCTTTCTTAAATACAGCCATTTTTGAGTATTTCTTCATTATAGTCCTTCCTAATCCTTATGTTTTGTTCAAGTGTCCTTCCTTCAATTCTCTTTTCATATAAATAATTCCTCTACTGCCTACAATTATACTATCACCATGTCAGTTGTATTTATACTTGTCATTTTTTCCCCCTACGCTTCATAGGAGTTCCTTCTGTATACTTCTGGCTTCCTCCGCTGCTCATTTAGAACTGTTATTCTAGTGGGAGAGAAAAACAAAAGCTACCAACAATCGCTAAAATGTTACTTGCTTTAAACAGTAACACAAATTTGAAAAATTTAAAAGAAAATGCTTTTCCAGACTGTTCTTTGTAACAGACATTTTGAATTTTTTTAGCACTAACAGGAAAATAGTGTTTTTATAGAGTGCCTCAAACAATTCTTAATGTATTTTGGGAGATGTAATACAATATTTCAACTACCAAGCATGATTAAATGTAACTCTTTAATATTGCAGGATGAAATATGAACGGATGAAAATGAGGCACAGAAGTTAGTTTCACATATCTTTTGTCCCAAAATATATGAGGTGATTGAAGTGCACATATGCTGAATTTTAAAGCACTTTAGTGCCTAGAAGTTTCTATAATCATATATTTAAATGGCTGCACTACTTGACTCTCTGAAAGCATCGCAGTAAAATTGCTCCATGAGGTAAAAAATGCACTTTCTTACCAATATAAAGCAATGAGTAATAGTTTGACTCAAAATTATATTTCTTACCAATATTTATGTTACTTTATGATGTTTACTTTCTGATTCATAACTGAGCAACTGTGATCATTAAACGATAGTAACAGCTCTTCTGGCAGATGACTTGTAAAACCAAATCATCTGCCTTTACCGAATAAGGCTTACATTTAAAACCTTTTACAGTGAAATGTAGCATTTTTGATCACATCAAATTATAATCAACTTCTGTGATTAGTCATCCTCAACATCACACTTTTTTCACATCTATGACTGATTAGGAAAGAAAATGAACACAGATATACACAACCACTGACTCCTTCCAAATTAATCACGAAATGCTGTACAATTTGAAACATAAAGGTAAAGGAAATAATAGAAAAAGACACAGAAATAAAATACTGGAAATGTACTTTTAAAAAAATGCAGAAGCCATTACTGAAGTACATACAGGAAGGATGTAAAAAAAACGATATGAGGAAGAAACTAAATGGATTGAGAAACCAACATTTAAGGAAAAAAAAAATAGTTTTTAATAATAATAATAATAATAATAATAATAATAACATAACCTTTATGTACTGTTTTTGCTATCGTCTTTATTATTTATACTTATAGATGTATTAACATTATCTGAGAAATTACCATTTTCAAATTAAATTTTAGGTTCAGTTTAATGGAAATGGTGACATGAATGGAATAAAAAGTTAAAAATTATATTTATACAAGGGCTGTTCAATAAAGAATGATCACAATTTTTTTACGGTCATAATTTTTTGCACTAAAATTCCATCTTATATTCTGTTAGCTTAATGTGAAACAAACACGCCATAGTAGTTTCATTGTTGATATTCCTGGTTACAGCCTGTGAGAACCAGGCAAGTTCAGACATGCTCAGTATCGCCTACCACTGCAATGGAGGTAACATGCAGTTAAAGTTGATGCTAGAGGAAGATCCAGAGTTTCTTTCAAACATAATTACTGCTGATGAAACTTGGCTACATCATCTTGATCCTGAGAGCAAATAGAAAAGCTCAGTGTGGAAATCTCCATCACCAACCCCAAAAAAAGCAAAAGTGGTTGCTTCTGCTGGGAAAGTTATGGTCATCTCATTCTTTGATATTCATTTAATGGTTTATCAGCATGTTGTACCCGCACACACATCAGTAACTGGACAATACTACAGGGATGACCTGAAAACATTGCAAGTCCTTATCAGGTGCAAAAGACCACATTTCCATGAAGCAGGCTGGATGCTGCACCACGATGCGTGGCGGCATATTGCCAATGTTGTTGCTGAATATCTTGCAAAAATCAACATGAAGTGCATGCCTCACCCTCCCTATAGTTCAGATTCAGCCCATGTGACTTTTTTTCTATTCCCTAACTTGAAGAAATGCCTTAGTTGGAGGCAATTTTGAAGGATCTCTCAAGAAATGGTTTCCAGCATGTGTTTGAAGACTGGCAGAAACGCTGGGCCAAGTGAATCCCATTCAGGGGAAACTAGTTTGAGAAGGACCATCAAAATTATGAGGATGAGTAAAGGTACATTGTACAAAAAAGGTTGTGATCATTCTTTATTGAACAGCCCTCGTAAATAACACAATATACCTCTAATGAGAAAAGCATAAAAACTACAACCATTAATTTGGGGGCGAGGGGAGGGGAAATTACATTAAACATTCATTTCACAATGTACCATCCATTAAAAAAGAACTTACATATAGGTAGTTGTATTTTATTATATACTGTTAACTGTTGGGCATCCATTTTAAAACTGTGGTAAAATATATGATAAAAGATTTGACACAGTGTAACATATTCAACATGTTTAAAAGATGAATATTAAAAGCAGAAGCATTATTAACAGTGAAGTATTCTTCATATTTAAGTTTGATTTATGAGTCACTATGTCTACACTCAACTTCACTTACTTTAAAGAGAGTCGATTAAAGACACTAGACAACACTTACTTTTAAATTTTTCCGGAACTAGTTTCAGAGGCTTTGCCTCTATCATCGGCCGGCTCTCGACTGGTTCTCATTGGTGTAGCTGACGATACCTTGTCACAGGTCTCCTCTGGTGGCGGCTCAAGGAACTTGCTGAACAAATCCTTCTGGGGGATGTCGAAATTGAATACTTTGTTCCTATTTTTTGAAATGAAGATTTGTTCCCATGTGGATAGTTCTTGTTTTCCTGATGTATGTTTCAGTAGTTTTGGTTCTGGATTTATGTTGTGGTTTTTTCCCCAAAAATGTGTGGCAACTGCTGATTTTTCTAATTGTTTATATTTTATGTTTCTAAAGTGTTCCTTTGCTCTTGTTTCTAAATTTCTTTTTGTTTTTCCAATATAAATTTGACTACAGTCATTGCATTCAATTTGATATATACCAGATTTTTTGTTTGATGGAATGGCATCTTTGATGTTTGAGCAAATTAGGTTTTTTAAGGAGAAATGGTTGACTGGTGCTAGTTGAATATTTTGTTTTTTGAAGACTTTTTTGAATTTATCATAGGCCCATGGATGGTAAGTGAATTTTTTGAAAATCATATTAGTTTCTGTAGATGAGAGAGTTGTGGTTTCCTTTAGTAGCTTCTTCTTTTTTGCTAAGCTCACTTTTTTGTCCACTAAAAAAGAAGAAGCTACTAAAGGAAACCACAACTCTCTCATCTACAGAAACTAATATGATTTTCAAAAAATTCACTTACCATCCATGGGCCTATGATAAATTCAAAAAAGTCTTCAAAAAACAAAATATTCAACTAGCACCAGTCAACCATTTCTCCTTAAAAAACCTAATTTGCTCAAACATCAAAGATGCCATTCCATCAAACAAAAAATCTGGTATATATCAAATTGAATGCAATGACTGTAGTCAAATTTATATTGGAAAAACAAAAAGAAATTTAGAAACAAGAGCAAAGGAACACTTTAGAAACATAAAATATAAACAATTAGAAAAATCAGCAGTTGCCACACATTTTTGGGAAAAAAACCACAACATAAATCCAGAACCAAAACTACTGAAACATACATCAGGAAAACAAGAACTATCCACATGGGAACAAATCTTCATTTCAAAAAATAGGAACAAAGTATTCAATTTCGACATCCCCCAGAAGGATTTGTTCAGCAAGTTCCTTGAGCCGCCACCAGAGGAGACCTGTGACAAGGTATCGTCAGCTACACCAATGAGAACCAGTCGAGAGCCGGCCGATGATAGAGGCAAAGCCTCTGAAACTAGTTCCGGAAAAATTTAAAAGTAAGTGTTGTCTAGTGTCTTTAATCGACTCTCTTTAAAGTTAATTTATCATAACAACACTGTTTTCAACACTTCCAAGAAAGTAATTCACTTACTTGTTGTATAATTGAAACGTTTTCAAGATCATTCGATCTCATCCTCAGCTGTTTGGTGACTAAATGAACCTTCCTCTTCTTCCATTACTATGGAGCTCCGATCACTCTGCCATCTGGTGTTAGGGGCACTAAATTTTAATACTTCATTTAATGCCGGGATTTCAAAATTTATAACTTTATCACGGTTTTTGTTTATGAATATTTTTTCCCAAATATCCAATTCTATGGGTGTACTTAAAGATTTTGGCCACAACATTAAACTGTTAAAATCTTTAAGTACACCCATAGAATTGGATATTTGGGAAAAAATATTCATAAACAAAAACAGTGATAAAGTTATAAATTTTGAAATCCCGGCATTAAATGAAGTATTAAAACTTAGTGCCCCTAACACCAGATGGCTGAGTGATCGGAGCTCCGTAGTAGTGGAAGAAGAGGAAGGTTCATTTAGTCACCAAACAGCTGAGGATGAGATTGATCTTGAAAACTTTTCAATTATACAACAAGTAAGTGAAGTGTAGTGTAAACATAGTGACTCATAAATCAAACTTAAATATGTTTAAAAGAGACTGCATGCTATCAAAGATTTTATCACAAATGTGTAAGTGTAGTATAATTCAGGCCTAAGTAGAGAACAAAGAGAAACTTTCGTCTTCCTTGAACATGTACCCAAAGGTTGGTTTCCTGTTTGTGTCTTAATTTATAGCAACATGCCGTGTTGCAAAGTATTCTCAAATAATTTCTTAGGATACAGTTAATCTAATTACTAACATGTTACATCATAAGCAAAGGCTTCTGTAAATATTTTAGCAGTTCTTGTAGTGTAAATAGTTGTATTTATAGCAGCAGGAGGAGTTCTATAATTGTGACAAGGAGTCACTTATCAACTGAGAAATTTCTAGTAAAATCTGCAATTCCATTTCTGCTTTAATACGAGGGCTGTTCAATAAAGAATGATCATAATTTTTTACGGTCATAATTTTTCGCACTAAAATTCAATCTTATTATATTCTGTTAGCTTAATGTGAAACAAACACGCCGTAGTAGTTTCATTGTTGGTACTCCTGGTTCCCGCCTGTGAGAATCAGACAAATTCAGACATGTTCAGTATCGCCTACCGCTGCAATGGAGGTAACACGCGAGGTACAATATGCGGCTTTGAAATTCTGCTTTCGTCTCAACAAACCTTCAGTTCAGGCCTATACAATGTTACAGGAGACCTATGGAGTCTTTTCTTCCCTACAGCACAGCTCGAAGGTGGTTTAAAATGTTTAAAGAAGGGAAACAATCAATTTCAAAGGAAGGTGGACCTGGTGCTCCAGTTACTGCTCTTACGGAAGAAAACATCAACACTGCTGCTGCCATTGTGAGACAGGATTGACGAATTACCTTAAGATCACTTTCTGAAACACTGAAAGGCCACGCCGTGGCTCAGTGGTTAGACCGCTTGGCTCTCACCAAGGCGGCCCGGGTTCGATCCCAGGCGACCGTAAAGTGAGATTTGGTGGACAACACGGCGCTGGGGCGGGTTTTCTCCAGGACCTCCGGTTTCCCTCGCCATCTCATTCCACCGGTGCTCCATCTTCATCTCATGTATCACCAGTGTCACCTCCTGCAGTGCTGTATGTAGTAAAAGCGGGCGTTAAACACTACTGAAACACTGAACATTTCATTGGGTACCACCCACACGGTGACAGAAACATTACACATGAGACGTGTTTGTGAGCGAGGGGTTCCAAGACTGTTGATTGCCGAACAAAAGGACATTCGCATGCAAGTCTGCACGAAGTTAAAGTTGATTCTAGAGGAAAATCCGGAGTTACTTTCAAACGTAATCACTGCTGACGAATCTTAGCTACATCATTTTGGTCCTGAGAGCAAACAGCAAAGCTCACTGTGGAAATCTCCATCACCAGCCCCCCAAAAAGCAAAAGTGGTTGCTTCTGCTCGGAAAGTTATGGTCATCTCATTCTTTGAAATTCATTTAATGGTTTATCAGAATGTTGTACCTGCACACACATCAGTAACTGGACAATACTACAGGGATGTCCTGAAAACATTGCAAGTCCTTATCAGGTGCAAAAGACCACATTTCCGTTAGGCAGGCTGGATGCATGGCTGCATATTGCCAATGTTGTTGTCGAATATCTTACAAAAATCAACGTGAAGTGCATCCCTCACCCTCCCTATAGTCCGGATTTAGCCCCATGTGACTTTCTTCTATTTCCTAACTTGAAGATACGCCTTCGTGGGAGGCATTATCCATCATCAGAAGCAGTGGTGAAGGCTACGAAGGTGATTTTTAAGGATCTCTCAGAAATGGTTTCCAGTATGTCTTTGAAGACTGGCAGAAATGCTGGGACAAGTGCATCGCATTCAGGGGAGACTATTTTGAGAAAGACCATACAAATCATGAGGATGCGTAAAGGTACGTTGTGATCATTCTTTATTGAACAGCCCTCGTAGCAGTAACTTTTAAAATCATTTTTCCTCACTTTAATTCATTTAAAACAAAATTATGACCAAATTAAATCCTGATTTTAAGAGATCAAAATGTACAGTCACACTCATGGCTTCCTCTAATGCTAACCGGGACTAAGTTAAACTTTGTGATGATAGTGAAATCTGCCAATCCCAAGCTTTAAAAAATGTGCCTTCTCCTAGCTTGGCTGTGCCATACAATACACAAATGAGCAGTAGGTTTTTAAAAGTTGGTTTTTCACTGTGTTGCAAGCTGAAATTTTTTAAAAGAAAACAACTTGCCTCGAAAAGAGCAAGATAAGAAATGGTTTCTGGCAGCATTAAGATCACATTTTTATTTCCCGCCTCCATCACCCCTCTTCTCCAGCCCATTGACCAAGGAGTGTTAAAAAACCGAAACTTAAATATAAATACAAACTTCTGAAAAGCAATTGAAGAAGAAAATGAGTTCATACAGGTTCTTACAAAAATCATAACAGAAATTATTTATTTGTCAAATTGTTCTAATCTTCAAAAGTCATGGGGAAGTTATTAAACATCATGGAAAATAAACAAACTGTGTCCACAGTGCAAACTCAGCCTTGCACAGCTAGCTCACAGATTGGCAGATGAAACAATCACTGATAACGATGTAGCAGAGTGGATTACTGCAGATGAACTAGAAGCAACTAAGGTAGAGGCTGAATAAAGTGAAAGTGAAAATGAAATGCAGAATGAGAAAATCAGCCACAGTGAAGCACACAGTGATAGAAAAGCCCATCAAATGCATAGAGCAACAGGGATACATTAGCAGACCTATGCTTTGGCGATTGCAAGAAATGGCTACAAAAATGTGATCGAGTTCCGTTGCACAGAAAACACTTCTGCATTTAACTAACTTCTTAACTAAGAAATACTTTTTTAAGCCAGATGTTGCACTGTATGTCTCTTTCACTATTTATTTCTATATCACTTTTTCATTTAATAATGCAGATGCATTTTTTCAGATCTTTCATCATGTTGTCATTCACTTCATCCTTTATCATACGTTTCCTCTCGATTTTAGACAGTCAGTGTTATTTGAATTTTTGATTATCTGAGGTTCTACTGCATAGGAAATCATATGGAAACCATTTATGCACACATACTGATTGAAACAAATAAAAAATCTCAAAATCACAAAACTGCAGTTTAGGGTGATCTAATGGTCACCTCTCATTTAATCCCCCGCCCCCCCAACACCAACCATCTATTGTCTTTGCTTAGAAGTTGGTGCATCTTCCATATGAACAGCATATGCTACAGAAGGCCTGCAACACTCAAATGCCTATGTTTTTGTTAGTTAAAAGATGTGTTATGCAATAAAATCAGCACAAATCAGAGTAAGTTTTTAAACCATGAGTTTATTGTTATTGGCAAGTTCAATATTCATTGCACTGAATTGATCAACGATGGATGATTGGAGGAATTTAGTAAGTGACATCAAAATGAATTGAAAAAACTATTTGTAGTCAGTTTATTGACACTTCATCACTTAAGTTTTTATATTATCAATGGACTAGTTTTGGAAGCCATCACTTCCATCCTCAACCTCTCAAAATACGACAACATATACTAGTTGGAGAGAGGTTGAGGATGGAAGCAATGGCTTCTGAAACTAGTCCATTGATAATATAAAAATGTAAGTGACAAAGTGTCAATAAACCAACTACAAATAGTTTTTTCGATTAGTTACATAGACTTCCACAGCCTTTGTCCATTACTTCTTTTCTTGTCTTTCGGTGTGGTCAACCAATATGGAACACCCCATTAGCACGACAACCTCCCAAAGGAGAAGGAACCAATGGACTTGCGGGTGGGCAAGGACATAGAGGTAAACCAGAGTATAAAAGCAGTGACCATTTAAAATACGTGCAGTTGTCCAGTGAAGAAGCCTAACATAGTTTACAGCGAAACGTTGGCAGATTTTAAGCCAAAAGGATGCAGAACACACTTGAAGCCAAGAAAAGAAGAAATGCTTTACTAACGTTTTAATGCAGAGGGTTTCAGAACCTGTAAATTTGATTTTAAGCACTGACAAGCTTTCTGGTGAAAAAAGGAATCTGCTAACAATCTACAAATACGAGGGTCGGCTGATAAGTTCCAGGCCTCACAAATTTTTTTCCCCTTTATTTCTCAGTATAATCTCCCGAAAGGATAATACATTTGTCTAACTGGTGTTATAATTTAATTAAATCATCTCTGTAGCACGATTTATCATGGTACTCAAAATAGCTGTTTACTGCATCAATGACCTCCTTGCTGTTGTGAAATCTTCGTCCTCCAAGAAACTTTGAGGTTCAGGAACAGATGGTAGTCACTGGGTGTTAGATCTGCCAAATAGGCTGTTTTTTTTTTGTTTTTTTTTTTTTGGTAATTTTACGTCCTCCAACGTTAAGTCATATCGTACGATGAATGAAAGGGGTAAAATGATGCTCAAATGTGTCCAGGGTCCATGGAGCTTAGAGCTACCCGACATTCATCTGTGAGGATAAGGGAAAATCCCAGAAAAACCTTATCCAGGTAACTCACTCCGACCAAGATTCGAACTCGGGACCTCTTGAACGTGAGGCAGACAGGCTACCATCTACGCTACCGAGGCAGGCAAATAGGGTGGATGTTCAAGCAATTCAAACTTTAATTTGCACATTCTCCTCATTGCAATGATTGAACAATGGGCTAATATTGCAATGCAGAAACAAGATTTTTTCCTTTGCCAAATGCAGTCCCTTTTTTTTTTCACCTCATCACTCAAATGTTGCAGTAAGCTTAGGTAGTAGTTACAAGTGATGCTTTTATCCTCTTCCAAGTAATCAATAAAAATAATTCCCTTTCATCCTAGAAAGAACTCGCCATAACTTTGCTAGCTCACAAAATTGATTTTGCCTTTTTTTTGGAGTTGATTCACCTGGTGCAATCCACTATTTTGACTGATTTACTTTCTGGAATGTAGTGATGCATCCAAAATTCACTGGGATTTTTATGGTAGAGCTCCAAATTCTTAACAGAAAGAGTTTTTCTTTGCAACTTTTGATCAGGTGTCAACAAACATGGCACCCATATTGCATAGACCATGTCACAGCCTAAAATAATACTTGCACATTCTTTTGATATGTTTCCAGTCCCTGCTATCTCAAACAACTTTAATCTGCAGACTTCCAGTTCTAAACGATGAATTATTTTCAATTATCTCTGGAGTTGTGACTTCCACAGGGCATCCAGGACGAGGCTCATCACTAGTGTTCGCACGGCCCATTTTAAACTCTGTAACCCACCTTTCAATCATTGTATATGAAATGATAGTTTTAAAATGTACTGTCCATTTCTTCCGTGATTTCTTAGGTATTAAGCCTTTCAAATGGAAGTATTTAATAATTTTAATATTTTAAGTATTTAATATTTTTTACAAATCCTCCATTTTAGTAAACCTATACACTTGTCTTGTTTAAAATGCTGTCATTCAAAAACTAAACAAGCTATTGACCTGTAACTATGGACACAGGCTAGTCTAGAGTTAAAATTTATGATGCTATCCATCGAACTGGCCCTGTGGCACCATCTTTGTGTGAGGCCTGGAACTTATCAGCCAACCCTCGTAAACCCTGCAAATGACTGGAGCCAGAGAAGTCATCAGGAAGATACTCTCAAGTTTTTGTCATATAGCTTACAAGCAATGATTGCATCAATGACTCCTCATCACTCAATCTGTGTATTTGTATTTTATGGTAAATAACAGTTAATAGTTCTGCAAATTTAATAGGATAGACATGTTACAAAATTGCAATTTATGATATTAGTAATCTATTCTGCTTAACTGAATTTAAAAAGTATAAAATGATGTGCCATCACCATTAAAACTCAGTAAACTGTTAAAATATTCCTAAAATTCCGTATTGCTTTCAAATTACATGATTTATTACATGGCAAAGCGAGAAGGCGTATCAGAAAAAATTCCCAACAGAGATGTTTACCTCAGTTTATCGCACATACACACCGAGTCCAGTGTATGTATACTCTGTTCAGAAATAATAATGTCTTCTGGACAGCAACGTGTCATATCAGGAGGCGCGAGAAATCATATCATATAGAAACACCCAGCTTCCAATCGCTCCATTTATGTTTCATAATTTACTGTATGTCAACTTCTATAATTCACTCTTCTAATCAGCCAGATAAAACCTGATATGGAACGATCGCAGTGCTGGTCACCTGAAGGTCAATACGCCTCAACACTCTGTAGTTATACTTCTTTCTCCACTGTAGAAAATAAAAACTAGAGAATTTTATAGAAAAATAAGAGAATACTATATAGAGCAGTGTAACAAAAAAGAAAAAGAAAGGATCAGGAGAATGGGAACAATATTCTTAAGTGACCTAAAAGGAAATTAAGAAGGAATATGCAAATTTTATGAAGATGAGGAAAGCACAGAACATTATCTGAGTATGAAGATTTATAAAAATGGAGAGAGAATATCTGGGAAGTGAAATTGAATATTAGGAGCAATTTACTTGGATTGAAAATGTTAACAAGCAAGCAGGAAGAGGGAAATAAGGTTGGGAATTTCCTTATATATTTTTTAAAAAAAAAGAGGAAAGCTAACGAGGGGGGGATAAAATGAATTGTACAGCAAATTTAGTTCAGAGGTAAATGCTGCACAGGGATGCTGAAGGCCAAGGGGCCATACTGGCTGTGCAATGCAAAGAAAGGTATCAGGCATGTACGTTATTACAGCAAGAATTTGTGAATGACTGTATCAGAGAATTGTAAAGCGGATTATGTATAATGAATTCAATCCATTCTTTCCTTCAATCCTCACTGTCACTTTCCTAAAAAGACTAAGAATCCTCAAAATATATAGTTATATGGCAATGTTCATGAAGTCTTTCTCCTCCTTTCTGCTCTTCCATGTGGCAGGACTTCCAAACCAATTCCCACTGAAGATGTATTACTACCATGTCTCTCAGTTACTACTGCATAATGTAATGTTGCTATAATATATGTAGTAATATACTTATCTGTGAAAGAATGCGCATTTATTTGCAAAGTTTAACTTAAATATGAATCTGCTCGTAATATGTACAGTTTCTTTAAAGATTTCTTAACATGTACCCCCAAAATGAAAACTACATACACAATTAATTTGAAGTTTCAGGTTGCATGTTAGACAAAAAACATTCTAGATCAATTTTAACAAAAAATAAATTAGATGAAGTCTGTGCCATTTGGATAAATTGCCTCAAAAATCACTAAACAAACTAGTTCAACAAATTTTAAGAGCTGATATTGGAACCTGTTTTATTGCATTTAACACCTTACTATGATCTGAAAATTAAGAGTGGTGTGCAGTAATTGCTACAAAAGCAAATAGGGCCCATTTTGCTTAGTAATATGCTGCCTGTTTAATAGCCCTGGCGACTTGGTCCTCTTGCACAATGAAGAGAGACCATATTTTGATGATCTATGGAATATACATACATAATTATATTGTTTAACTGAGCTATAACCACATTATTTTCTGTTCATTATCTTCTACTGTGTACGTACCTGCATATTTCGCCTTCTCAATCCTTTTATTTGTACACTGCCTATAAGTAACTTTGAACATATACAAAGCAATGGATTTAACTTACATTACTCACTTAACCTTAAGTTCCGATGGTACCTTAAATATATCACTACACATTCACCTAGCAATTAAATAAATACCACTGTATTCAGAATGTTTTACAATATTCTGATGGAGGTCTGATGGCAACAATCTCATTCAATTAATACACTTGTCCTTTGAGAGTCGTTTCTGCCTCTAGGATGTATTTTAACACCCTACTTCATATGTTAGTGTTGCTGAAGTTAGCTGGTTCATTATTTTACAAAGGATGGTAGGTCAATAAGGTACAAAGCTGAATTACACCAGTCAACAGTATCCTTACTAGGACATTTGTACCTCTGCAACCTCAAAATCTGCATTCTATTTCAAATGAGCGATCTTTAACAGCATGCTTTAGGGCATCAGTTTACTGTAAAGCCCTATTAATCTTGTTACCAGGTTTTCACCATATAGTAGGTGAACATTATTGCCATGCATTTAAAAAGTTCTTAACCACATATACTGACAAAGAAAGCAACTGTTAACATGTAATACCACACAGATGTTACCACACACAGTGTATATGGACTTCATCAGTCATTGTGCTTAAATCTCATTTTAAAGAAAAATATGCAACTGTTTATGCTAATATTCAGCATGCCTATATCAAGGAAAGTCTAAAGTTGTAACAACTGAACACCAGGTGCAGCACTATTTGCTAGCTGCATAAATCATAACCCCTATATAAGTCAAAATAAGATTTTAACTTCAGATCTTCATTTGCTAAAGTTAGACAGGTTTAAGTCTGGGTTAATTAAGATTCATTTTAACTCCTGGTGAGATGGTAGGATGACAATTTAATTGCCAATATGGAAACACATAGGTATATAAATTCAATCTGTACATTGTTGCCGCGTGGAATGTTTATATTGCATTATCGTGAACACTAGTTTTCGGCTTTTCCTTTTACAAATTGCTATATAAAATAATGAGATAGACGCCGCATTAGTGTTAGGTAATCATGGACACGAGTGCTTTGGCACAGTGGTGGAGGGGATAACATTTAGCCGGCAACTATATGTAATTTAACCTATTATGAGCATATTGTTCCACAATTATCTTCTAGTTCGAGCGTAATATGAAAGTTGTCAGTTTGGTAATTTCTTCCCGCTTGAATTTCAGAAAACAATGTTCCATAAAGGATATAAAGACAACTGACGAATAGACGGCCACGCCATGAACGATTCAAGATGAAACATGCCCAGATGGAAGACTCAACTATCCCCTAGATATTCCAGTAGCTGCAAATAAACTTGACCCTAACACATTATTAAATAAAAACAATTGTTTTCTACTAACCAGTTTTGCCAAATCTTGCTTATAAAGGTTTGGTTGACCTGTAGTAACACCCATTCCTTCACCGCCGGCCATCTTTACTAAACTTATCGTTAAAAACTCTCTTTCCCGCCGACTGCGATCGTCAACATTTCAAAGAGACCACAGAGATATATCACTCGTTTAGGTTGAAATATTCCTTGATAATCACCAATTTACCTACGCAAACGAAACACAATCAAAAACATGTTAACTATTTATATAACTAACACAGTTATTTCGATTAATAACCATTATTATTCAAACAAGATAGTTAATCTGAGAATACTAGGAGCTTCGGTTGTGTGCGCCATGTTTAGATTTTTTTTTTAATTTCCTGTAATCCCATTTCCCAATGGATATTTTGTTTTCAAGGATGTTTATAACTAAATTAATTAAATTTTTTCCACTTTAATTGTTAGTTGTGGTTGTTAGTTGAGAACAAGTAAATGCGGACAGTAGATAACTCTTGATTGCTGATTAGTTTTGTCGTGGTTTTGTCATATTACCATTTTCTTCATAGTTTTTACTGATTAACGACGTCTCTAAATCAATTTAAAGCCCCGATTTATTTTACATTTGAGAGAAATTCAATTATAGCGCCTCACGATCAATAATTCGCAGTTACCTACTGAAAATATCGTCACTGGCGATGAATAATATAATTCGGTAAATATCTCATCAAATTATGGAATTTCTAGTCGTTATAAATTATTTTCGTACTAATCTGTACAAGCAAAGAAATGTGAAATAAATATGTTATATACATATGGTGTGACAGAATTTGAGGTCTCCAAATCCACGATTTATTTTTGACAAACTCTGAATTAAACGTATTTTGTTCTCATAACGCTGAGCTAGGACTACATATATTGGATGTAGATTGGAATCTTTTTTTTTTTTTTTTTTTTTTTTTTTTTTTTTTTTTTTTTTTTACTTAAATGCTTAATTTTAATTTTACGAATATGTGCAGTATAAATTAATCAAAATTTTTAATTACTTTTTTATAAACGTTCTCCAACGTTAAGTCATATCACATGATTAATCAAACAGATGAAATGATTCTCAAATGAGTTCAGAGTTCATAGAGCTTAGAGATCCTAACATTCATCTTTCAGGAAAAGGGAAAAGCTAGAATTTTATCCTGAAACCGTGGTTGTACTATTAGTACTTATTTTTTAACTCAACTACATATAGTAAGTAAAGTATTGTATTTCATCCAAAAGCTAATCTCGATATTCTATCGGAAATATGTTTTCAGCACCTCTGAACCCCAAAACAAACAAAACCATTTTAGAAAAGCATCTGTGTGTGTATTTATGCGCGTGCGTGTGCGTGTGCGTGCGCGGGTGTGCGCGTGTGTGCGGGTGCGTGTGCGTGTGTATGTGTGTGTGCGCGCGCGCGCGCGCGCGCCTGTCTGTGAACAGTATAACTCAAAGAAGTTGGTTAAAACCATAAGTTGCAGCATCCGCCAAGAAAGCGACAAAATTCTCAAGAAAATCGGCCACTCAAGTTACTCTTTACATGGAACATATTTAAAAAAAAATTATTTCCTCAAAAATGGCTCTGATGACTGATTAAATTACCATAATTATGATTTAGATATTTTTGTGGCAAATGAAATATGCATCTTCGATTTTCTAGCTTCTGTAGCTTCTGTAGTTCTCTTTATTCTGAGTAACTTTTGCATAGCTTGTAAACTGTAAGAGATACCTAGATAAAATCACTACACAAAAAGATATGGATATTAAAACAATTCATATCAAATTATTTTCAAGGTATTCCTAACTATAAGTAATTTTCAGTTAGTAATACTTTTCCCAAATAGGAAAGAGGAATACCTGTTATTGTTTCTTTAGTCTTTTGACCATGCAAAGAACATAATTTCAAAGTCATCCCATAGCAAAAAAATCTTAAAAGATTTGAATATTACTTTAAGTACACTGTATTCTAATATTCCCTTAGCACCTAAACAAAAATTAGCATTAAGTAATTTCTGCAAATATCTGTCTCAAACAACATGAAGCAGATAAAGAGGGTCATGTAAGTCAACAAATGAGATTTTTCTTTCTTATATACCTCCGCAATATTGTATTACCACTTTTTATAACCGTTTCCATATCAAACTAGGGCTACATGTGATTTAATGGTAACAAACCGAAATCTGATAATGATGAATGATCAGCAATTGTAAAGAGTTATACAATCTATTTCAAATAAATATTTTCTAATATTCCTATGAGTAAGGACTACAATACAATGAAGCACAACATTTATGTAATTTTGAGTCGAACTAGTACTCAGTGCTCCATTTATTGCTAGTGTTTACGTAGAACTCATTTCGTTAGGACCTTTCTAACATCCTCAGCTAATGCCGACTATTGAAAGTTGGTTTGGGGAACTCCTTGGAGGAGATAGGGGCATCTCTGTCACTATCTTGATGAACTTGAAGTTTGGGTTCTCTTCAAAGCTGTTGTTGAAACTGAACAGTTTTCTTACATATTTTTTTATGAATACTTTTTTCCCATGTGGTTAATGCAGTTGAAACCTGAGCACTTTTTAATAAGTGGATTTCTCATTCTATATCACAATTATCATCCCAAAAATGGTACACTACTGCCGATTTAACTATTTTTTTTTTTTTTTTTTTTTGTCCTTGATGTTCCTAAAATGCTCTTTAATTCTAATGTTAAAATTCCTTTTAGTTTTTTCAATGTAAAAGTTGTCACAGCCTTTTCCAAAAAGTCTTCAAAGAGCACAACATTTCGTTGGCCAAACAGAACAAATTCAATGTACAACACCTTCTGAAATCAGTAATACAAAGGAGATACCCACAGATACAAACTCAGGTGTGTACCAGATAAACTGCTAAAGCAAAATAAGACCAATCTTCCTGATGCATCAGTAATACAATACAATACAATGTTTATTAGCCACAGGAATTCATACAGAATTATAGGCATTGTCAATATAGCTACAGTATTTAACAATATTTACAGTTCAACTATGAGGTATTTACAATCTTAAGTTTTCAAATAATTTACACAATTACACTTAATTTTAATGCTTTGGCCGGCTAAAATTCTTCATTGGTGAGTCTTCCAATCACGGACACATGAAACAAGAATAGAAATAGAATACATTAGTATAATTATGCACAACAAACTGATTAATTTATGCTTTACCTGATTTGTAATCTAGGTATTCATTTACTGAGTAAAACTGATTTTTTTTAAAGAAATTGTGTAGCTCTGTCTTAAACTTTTTTATAGAGGGTATGTTTTTTAATTGATTTGGCAAGTGGTTGTATGGCTTTAAACCCATGTATTTGACAGAAATCTCAAACAGTTTTGTTTTATGAATATAGTTGTGTAACTTGTTTTTATTATGTGAGTTATGGGTGTGTATTTTAGCATTTGTGACATAGTTCGCAGTATTAGTCTTCATGTAAATCAGTAACTGTTTCATATATAAACTTGGTAGGGTCAAGATATTCAAATCTCTGAAGTGATTTCTGCAGCTTTCCATTTTTGGAATACCAACCATAATTCGTAATGCTTTCTTTTGTAGCTTAAATATCAACTTAGTATTTGTAGTATTTCCCCACAATGGTAGTCCATATGATATTAGTGAATGAAAGTAAGCAAAGTAACAGGTTCTGAGTGTAGTAAATTCTACTCGAGGCTTCAGCTGATGTTAAACAAAACAAACACGGCTCAGTTTCTCTGCTAACTTTTCTATATGTTTGTCCCAACTTAAATTTTTGTCTACCCATAGTCCTAAGAATTTAGTTTGCTGTTCAAAATTTATCAATCTGGAGCCAATTCTGATGCAAGGGTTTTCCATTTTCCTACAAGCCTTGTGCCGAAAATTTAGTGCTATTGTTTTTCTTTCATATACAAGCAACTTATTGACTTTAAACCAATTTAAAACATTTACTATAGCTGGTGTTATATTTTTCTGAAGGCTATCATCATCCTTTCCTGCAATGAAGATACTTGTATCATCTGCAAAGAGTGTGATTTTAGCATCTAAGTTGTTCATGAGACATAATGGGAGGTCATTTATATACAGTACAAATAACAGGGGGCCCAGAATAGATCCTTGCGGAACCACTGACACTACTGGTCTTTTTTGTGATAATACGTTTTTGTTTTCTTTTTGGCCTCTTTCTGTGAAAGTGATCTCAACAATCTGCTCTCTCATATCAAGGTAGGATTTAAACCAATTGAAGGCCACCCCTCTTACGCCATATTTATGTAGCTTATTTAACAGAATATTGTGATCTACCATGTCAAAAGCTTTGGATAGATCCAAAAATATACCCATCCCAACTTCACTTT
The DNA here is from genome assembly GCA_030765055.1 of Mantis religiosa. Classification (NCBI taxonomy): domain Eukaryota; kingdom Metazoa; phylum Arthropoda; class Insecta; order Mantodea; family Mantidae; genus Mantis; species Mantis religiosa. The sequence goes on along the minus strand of CM060947.1, from coordinate 13,913,770 downwards.
TGTCCAGTAAATCATAGATACTGTCAACAAAATTGATCACTGCCAGACTAGTAGATTTTTTACTTTGGAACCCATACTGACTGCTATTAATGATTTTAAATTTGTTGAGGAATGCCATGAGCCTCTTGAACATTACTTTTTCTAGTATTTTTTGAAAAGGTTGAAAGCAGAGCTATTGGTCTATAGTTGTTTGGGTCCTTTTCATCTCCTTTTTTGAATATTGGTTTTATTTTTGCTACTTTTAGTTCCAGGGGGAATGTGCCACTTTGAAGAGATTTATTTACTATATGACACAGCGGTTTTAAGATATTCTTGCTACACTTTTTAATTAAGTAGGTTGAGCTTCCATCAAGAGCATCTGATTTTTTGTTTTTTAGCTCCCTAATTACATCAGCTAATTCATCATTGCAGACTGGTGCCAGAAATAGTGATTTATCATTGCAATGAATGTGGGCTTTATTTTCTGGACCATCTGTTAAGTTGCTCTTCGTTTGCACACTTTTTGAGACATCTACAAAGAAATCATTAAATATAATGGCTATTTCTCTTGGATTTGTTACTGTTTTGCCTTTGTGTTTCAATGTAATATTTGCTTGCAATGGTTTGTTTGAGTTAGTTTCCCTTTTTATTATGTCCCACATGACCTTCTGTTTATTTTTGGATGAGTTTATCTTTCTAGAGTTCTCTAATATTTTTGCTGCCTTTATAACCTTTTTATAGATTGATTTATATTTCTTATAATAGTTTGCCAATTCTTTGGAAGCATTTCCATTTCTAATTAAGCTGCTAAAGAATTTTAGTTTCTCACTAGAAGTTCTAATGCCCTTGGTTACCCATGAGGAATGTTTTTCTTTGACACTGACTTTAACCAGTGGGAATGCTATATCGTAGTAGTACTTAAAGGTGTTTATAAATCTAGTGAATGTAGTATCTACTGAATTTTCCTCATAAATATCTTCCCAAGTTTTTTTCCCCAGCAAATGGTTGAAGTAATCAATATTTTTTGCCTTCTGTAATCTGACCTTTTTGAATGTTGTGCCAGATTTTCTAGAGTTCTTTCTGCTTGACCAATTGATGGTTAGAGATTGTGCAAAATGGTCAGAGAGACAAGTATCAAAAACATCTATATTTTTAACAAAAGTAATTAGATCTTTGCTTATGGCTATTTGATCTATGGCAGCTTTTGAACTTTTAGTCACCCTTGTTGGTACATCAATTGTTGGTAGAATGCCATAAATATTTAATAGAGATATGAACTTCAGTTTATCATTACTTTGCTGTAAAAAATTTATGTTAATATCTCCCACTAGAATTATAGTTTTCTTTTGTTTTAGAAAATAGCTCAGAATAGTATCCAGCCTTGCGATTAGAATGTTTATGTCACTTGATGGATTTCTATAAATACATATGATTATCAGCTTATTGTCTACTTCTATGATGCTGGGTTTCAAAATGCTCTTCCATATTTAGTTCCAGAAATGTAGATATAGATTTAGCTTTTACAGAATTTTTTACTAGAATTAATGAGCCTCCATTTCTTTTGAATGTTCTACTGTAACCCTGTATTAGTGTGAACCCTGGTATTGTGAGTTGATTTAATTCACTAAGGGAGCAATGATTCACTGAATAACTATCCAGTTATCTCCTATTTCCAAATATTGTTTATTGGGAGAGCTCCAACAGAATGTAAACATTCAGCTAATCAGAGTCAACAGTTGCCACATTGGAATAGTAGTCTTTGTAGTTTAATGTAGCTCCAATGCTTATTAATCATTGAGACTCATATGAAAACTTTGTGTGCCTATTTTGCTATTGTCTAATCATTTTCAACAGGGAAATTTATGTGAATTGTAAATTATTTCGAATCTTATTCAATATACATTGAAAGAAGTTTAAACATTATGTGCAGCTTCTTTATACTGGAACATACTTTTAACACTGCCTGCTGGATTTTAAATTTGTAATTAAAACCATAGTGACTGTTATAGAACAACACTTATTTTCTTGCAATTGCATTTAGTTTTCACTGATAATCAGTTTTCCCTTTTTTTAATTTATTTCCTCCAACATTAAGTCACATCTGACTATGAATGAAATGGGTAAAATGATGCTATAATGAGTCCAGGGTCCATAGAGCTTAAGGTCAGCTGAAATTCATCTTTCAGAATAATGGAAAACTCCAGGCAAAAGCCCTATCCACATTCAAACTCGAGATCTCCTGAAGTGAAGTACTCATGCTACCACCTATGCCACAGAGGTGAGCAATAGTTGATGTGAGATAAAGTCTTAAGGGTTATAAACAGTGATGCACTGAGGAAATTTTTGAACTTCACAGGAAAGAAATTATCTTTAATTTCCAAGACTAATATTTTACCTTAAACTATCATTTCTTATTTTACACTTATTATTAAGAATTAGTATTATTCTGAAAATTATTTTCTTATTTTTAAATCATCCTTTAACTTAAGGATTAATTCTCTTTCTTCAGACAGGTTTAAAGAAACTTAATATGACTAGCAAAGCAAACTGTTCACCGCCACCATCACCATCATATGAGGTTAAGAGAGGAAACATTGAAACTCATTTATGAAAAGGGTAATAAAGGAGTTGATAATTACAAACCAATTATCAATAACTTTAACCTTTACAAAGATATTTGAACTAATAATGTACAATAAAATAGCTTCCTGGATAGATTTAAAATGATAAATAACCAGGAAAGAGAAATCAATAATTTCTGCACTAATAAACTTTATTGAAAAGTATCAAAGCACTGGGTAGAAAACAGGACCTTATAAAAGCCTTTGATTAGGCTGATCATGTAGAAATATTTCCTAGGAGATTGCTATTAAAATTGGCTCAAGTTATACCCAGATAATAGGAAATAATCAGCTGAAATAGAATATACTGACAGAGAAACTGATGAAAACTCGCTTTTCAAGTACTAGCACAACAAAATACAGGGCACCTCAAGTATCTGGACTGCAATGAGGTACGTCGAGAAAGTAAGTACTGTTTGGTAATAAAATAAATTGTGTACAGATACAGAAAAATTATTTATTGCACAAAATTCTACAACTCTTAAACTACTTTTCCACATAACTGCCAGAATTTTGCAGGCATTAGTCATAGCGAGACACAAGTTTTTGTATACCTTCTTCATAGAAGTTTGCCGCCTGTGTCTTCAACCAGTTGGAAACATTTTCTTTCAGCTCTTCGTCATTGTTGAAGTGTTGACCGCCAAGGAAAGATTTAAGATGTAAAAACAGATGAAAGTCGCTAGGAGCAAGGTCAGGACTGTACGGGGGTTGGTCAAACACATCCCAGCCAAATCCCCGTAGAATGGTTTTCGTCGGATTTGCAGTGTGTGGTCGTGCGTTGTCGTGAAGAAACACAACACCTTTTGACTTCGCAAATTTGCCGATAAATTTCAATTGGTTTCATTTTCCTAGCATTCAGAAAACGAATCACAGATCTGATTTCACAAGCGGGGGGATTTTCAATCAACACCGACATTGTGAACAAGCACAACTAAGCATACGTGGCTGACAGCTATCTCACAATGGCGCACGTTTCTTCTCCTTGATACAGAGCGTCTGCCGCGCATGTGCGGAACTGCAATCGCAGCGCTGCAGCGGAGATCAATTGAAACAAAACTTACTTTCAGGACGCCCCTTGTATATAAACAATTTGTAAAGTGTGATTAGTGGTAAAGTATTGTCGTCGACCGCATTGTTGCGAGGAGGCGCGGCCGAGGCGCACAAAGAGACAGATAGTGCACCACGGAGATAAAGAGCTTGTCGAAACAGATAAAGATAGCGCGAAGATAAATGGCTTGCCGTAACAGATAAAGTTAAATAACTGGGTGCTTCTAGTGCCACCTTGTTCATTCTAGAAATATCAGTAAAGGTGTATAAAAGAAGCCGTGGTTAGTTTATCGAGAGTTGTAATTGAACTCGTGTGCGTACAGCTGTGTTTTGAAAGTGAACTCTTTGTTTGTGGTCAACAATCTTGTCGATTGTATTTGTGTATGTTACGTAATTCTGCTACTGTAAGGGTTGATCAAAGTGTGTTTCTACGGAAATAAAGAGCATTTTGAATTTCTGCAAATTGGACTTTTAATTCTACGAACCCACAATTGGTGTCAGGAAGTGGAATATAAGACAATGGATGCTGCATTAGCAAAAATTCTAGAAGAGCTGAAAGAAATGAGAAACAGCGAATGACACCCTCCCTGCGACGCTGACCACGGAAATGAAAGCGGCAAATAACAGCCTGGCCGCGGAACTAACAGAAATGAAGACGGCTAACGACAACCTCACAGTCGAGTTGAAAGAAATGAAGACGGCGAATGACTCCCTGGCTGCGAAGACGAAAGCTGCATACAATAACCTGGCCGCGAAGTTGGAGACGACAAACAACAACATGGCCGAGACGGTGACTGCAATGAAGGCCGAATTAACCACAGAAATGAAAGCGGCGAACGACAGACTGGCCACAGAAATGAAGGCTGTGAACGAGGCCCTCGCCGCCAAATTTGAGGAACAGTTGGCCGGCGTGAAGGAGGACGTCACGTAGCTGGGCAAGCGGATGGCACAAGTGGACGAGCGCGTCGAAGACCTAGCAAACCGTGTTAACGACCTGTAGGGAAAGGCCGACAACAACACCAAGTACCTGAACGCCATGGTGGAAGGCGTCATCGGCAGGACATTGAAGGATTTAAAGGCCGACGCGCCCGGACGGGACACAACATCTGCGAGCGTCAAACCGCAAAAGTATGACGGCGCGTCAACGTTCCAAGTCTTCCACCGTCAATTCGACACAATGGCCAAGAACAAGTGGTCACCAGAGGAAGAAGCGCACAGCTAATAGCCAGCCTCCAGGGACGGGCCCCAGAGCTACTGAACGCGGTCCAGATAGAGGTGGCGCCCAAGGACATCTGGGAAGGCCCTGGAAAACCACTTCGGAAACCACCACTTAGCCGCAGCCTACCATAGCCAATTGACGTCAATGTCGCAGCAGCCTGGGGAGACGCTGCAGGAGTTCGCCTTGGCAATTGAGCATCTGGCCAGCTAAGCCTTAGTCGACCTCCCATCCGAGTTCGTATCCCGAGAGGCTGCCTACACATTCGTTGAAGGGGTACAAGACACCGAGATACGTCAGCGCCTAATGCTCGGCGACTATAAAACCATCCACGAGGCGCTAACGGCAGCATTGAGGATGGAGGCAGCCAAGGTGATGGCTACCCCGACGTCGAGAACAAGGAGTATCCGCTACACTGGAGACCGAAGGCCAGCCGAGGGACGTCGGCAAAGACCTAGTGTCGTGTGCTGTGGGTGTGGCCACCGGGGACACCCGGAGAGAGACTGCCCACACCAGGGAGAGCAGCCGGAAAACGAGTAAAGGCCGTCGTGGCGAGGGTCACGTCGGCGCCATCACCACTATCCCCTCGAGTGACACTGCGCGCCGTCAGCCGACGTATGGATGACAGCCTCATCGCGGATGGTTGGGTGAGAGGGAAGCCGTGCCGCGTGCTCGTAGACACCGGGGCAGCCGTGACCATCATCAGACCTGACGTGGCCAAGGGTTTGCCGTCGAGGAAACGCAGCCGACCATACCAGCTGGTGACGGCATCGGGCGCCACCTTGCCCGTGGAGAGGGAGGCCCTGGTGCAGTTGAGCTTGGAGCGGAGTGCCGTAAGTCTTTTGGTGTTTGTCGCGAAGGTGGCTGAGAAGGTGATACTAGGACTGGATGCCCTCAGGAGCAACGAGGCTACCCCTTTACACTACTTTATAAGTCAGGTGACATAACTCTGAGATGCTATCAGGGAAAAAGAACAAAAATGTGCTTCTTTTGAGTTCAATGCATGACAAAGTTACTAAAATAAACAACATCCTAAAAAGCTACCAGAATCAGTAGCATACTACAATAACACCAAGTACGGCATTGACATCGTTGATCAAATGGCTCGACTGTACATAGTGAAATGTGTATGCAGAAGGTAGCCTATGCATGTTTTTTTTTTTCAATGTTTGGCCTTGGCGGCTATTAATGCATTGGTACTCTATAAGGAAGTAACAAGTGAAAAAGTAAGCAGACGTCAGTTCATATACAACTTAGCAGCAAAGTATGTGGAGCATGTTAGGCAATGCTGAATACATGTATGTTAGGTGCTACGATGCTGCAGCTGGCTTTGAATGAGCGAAATCAGGTTTATAAAGGTTTTTTCTACTATATACTGTGGTCGGAAGTTTTGGCAGTTAACCCCCTGCCAAAGTATAAAGAGAAGTGGTTATACCTACAGCGACTTGCATGTGTACGCGGCTGTAGGTGCTGTCAAGACTTGCTCCCGGGTCCACGCCCCCCGACCCTGGGCTATAGAGTGTGTTTAATTCTCTATAGGCGAAGAGGAGCTGAATATGGATAGAGGGAAAGCAACCAAGCTACAAGATGGTAGCGAAAAGGATATATTTACTCCTAGAAAGTCATTGGCAAGATCTCCGGATACTGCCTCGACTTCGAAGGAGATGCTTACTCAGGATAAAACAAACAAGCAAATGGAGATACCTATTGATGATACAATCTTTAGATATCCAAGTGAGCATGATATAACCCAAATAATACAAGAAATGAACTCAGTAATAGGCGCTGACAAGATGTCAGTAAATGGAAAGAAGCCCTTGTTCAATAATTTGACAAAAATAATAGAGAGATTTGATAGATTAAAAGAAGTGAATATAAAATTAAAAACAGAACTGTCAATTCGCAAAGAACTAGCTCAAGTACATCCATTATCTGCGAGCTATTCACAGGCCTTGTCAAAACCTAAAATACCTGAAAGTATTGATAGAATAGACAAGACAGCGAAAAGACAAAGATACACATTGTTTATCACATCATCGAAAGGGAAAACAACAAAAGAAGTACAGGATATTGTAAGTAAGAATTTAAAGCCTGCAGATGAAAAAATAAGAATCAGCTATATAAAAGCGACAGATAGATCTTTAATACTAGAGACAGAAACGAAGGACATACAAAAAATAATTAATAGCAAAAACTTGAAAGAGAAGGACTTAAAAATGGAAGAGCCTAGAAGAAGAAATCCTCTAGTTATAATTTATGATGTCTTAGCAGGACAAAAAGAAGAGGATATAAAAAGAGATATGTATTTGCAAAATTTTGATGAGATGACATGGGAGGAATTCGACAAAAAGGTTGAACTAAGATTTAAAACAGGACCTAGAAACAAGGCAACGGTGCACCATGTAATGGAAGTTGATCCCATGTTAAGAAGACAGATGGTTATGAGAGGAAGACTCTACATAGGCTTTCAATCATTAAGTGTGAAAGACTTTATTACAGTTCCAAGATGTTTAAAGTGTCAAGACCTTGGACATGTGGCCAAGTTCTGCAAAACTGAACACAGTAAGTGTGCACATTGTGGTGAAGAGGGACACGATAGAAAAGATTGTGAGAAAAAAGATCAACAGAAAAGATGTATACCATGTACATTGAGGAAAAAAGTTTGTACGGAAAACAAGGAAGAGAAAAGGCAGTGTCCTACATATTCAATGTTGAGAGATAGAATAATATCCAGAACAAACTATGGATAATAACTCTAACACTAGATACCAAACAAGAAATAATATAAATATGGAAATGTCAGTTTTAAGATTTGGACAAATAAATGCAATGCGAAGCAAATTAGTAATGCTAGAGTTAAGGAAGTTAGCAGAGGAAAATAAACTTGACTTACTTTGTGTTCAAGAACCTTACACTCTACGAGGGAAAATCATACATATGCCAGTCACAAGTAGAGCAATAATAACTGGATTAAATCCTCAGGCAGCAATCATAGTTCTCAATAAGGAAATACAAATTGTTAAAATTGCTCAATATAACGATGAATGTCTTTGTTGTATTGAAATGATATATAGAGGCAAATCTAACATCTTGATAAACCAATATTATCAATACAAGGATAATATAGAAATTCATATAAACAATACTAGAGAAATAATAGATCAGTATATCACAGATCCCATCATTGTGACATTAGATGCAAATGCAAAATCTATTCTCTGGGAAAGTAAGAACCCAGATGACAATGGCGAAAAAATGGAGGATCTAATACAAGAATATAGACTAGATGTACTAAATCAGAGCAATAATCCTTATACATTTCAAGGGAGGGCTGGTGCTGAGGAAAATATTGATGTAACACTGGCTAGAGGTTATATAAGTCAGAAATTAACCAATTGGAAGGTAACCCAACAACAAACATCAAGTGATCATAATTTGATCTTATTTGATTATGAGGTTAATAAAGTAAATGATTTAACATGGAATACTGGCCCGGCTAGATACATTATTAAGAATTTGGATAAATATAAAATTTTGGAAGAATACAGTCTACCTGTATTAATGGAGGGTGACAGTATAGATATCAAAGCAAAAAAGATTACAGAAAGTATACAAGAAGTAATGAAGAAAACATTGTTGAAGACAAGATTAGGAAATAAGGATTACAATGTGTGGAATAGTAGACTACAAAAGCTAAGGAGCAAACTACGGAAAGCTAGAAGAATTTACCAATGAACAATAATTGCACAAGAAAGAGAGAGAAATCTGAATATTTATAGAAGAATAAAAGAAAAATATAGACTAACAATGGAGGAATCTAGAGAAAACTCATGGAATAAGTTTGTAAAAGACAAACTATCTGATAACATATGGGGTATACCATACAAAATCGCGATGGAGAAAGTAAGAGTACCAGAAGTAATATCGACACTTAATAAGGGAAATGGAGAGATGACAAGAACCTGGCTAGAGTCTGTAAATTATCTGATGAGGAGCTTACTGCCGTCAGACTCAATAGAAGGTGAAAATGATGAACATAGAAGTAAAAGAGAAGCGTATGAATCAATGTATAGTGGCCAAAGGTTAATTTATCCATTCGATATATCAGAAACTAGACTTACTATCAGAGACTGTAAAAAGGGGAAATCTCCTGGCCCAGATGGTATACCCGCAGAGGTTATAATGGCACTAGAAGAACCCTTGGCTCCATATCTAACAAACTTATTTAATGAATGTATTTATGAAGGCAAAATTCCCTATTGCTGGAAAAATGCAAACATTGTAATATTAAAGAAAGCCAAAGACAAAGATCCAACAGATACTAAGTCATATAGACCTGTATGTTTGTTAAATACACTTGGTAAATTACAAGAAAAACTTTTATACAAAAGGATAAACGAGTACAGAATCATGAAAGGTATGACGGAGCTGCAATATGGTTTCCGGAAATACAAATCAACTGCAGATGCGATCAATAAATCTATTGATAACGTAAAGAAAAATCCAAATAAATATGTGATAAACATATTTTTTGATATTTCCGGCGCCTTCGACAATTTATGGTGGCCGGAACTCTTCAGAATAATGAGAAACCAAGATTATCCTAGATGCCTTTACAACATATTAAAAGATTACTGTACTGACAGAACAGTTTACGCTTATAGGACAAAATAGAAAAATTATCAGAGATATAACAAAAGGATGCCCGCAGGGCTCCATATTGGGACCTGTATTTTGGGACATACTAACCGAACCCATGTTAGAACAACTTAATAATCGTAATTCCACATCAGAAACAATAGCCTATGCAGATGACTTAATGATCATTATAGATGGCAATAATAGAAAACAGTTGGAGGAAAAGGCAAAGATAGTAACAGACACATTGCATAACTGGTGTCTTGAAGTTAAGCTAAAAATAGCACCTTCAAAATGTGCGTATGTAATTACAAAAGGTAAGCTAAAAAGAAACCCAACAATTAAAATAAACGATGCAGTGATCTCAAGAAAAAACTACTATAAATATCTGGGAATAATGATAGACGAAAATTTAACCTTTCAGAAACACATAGAGTATATAAGACAAAAAACACTAGGTGTTATGGGTAAGCTAACTTCAATAGTACAAAGAACCATTAATATCTCACTTGATGTGATTAAAATATACCACACCAGTATAGCAGTAGGAATAATGTCATATGGTAGCAGTACATGGGCGCAGAGATTAAGAAATAAAAGGAATGTAATATTAATTAGGAGAACTCAACGACAAATATTATTAAGATATGCAGGAGCTACAAAGACTACCCCCACCATGGCGCTACTTGTAATACTCGGAATATGGCCAATGGATCTATTAATAAGATTTAGAGGAGCGGACTATTGGCGTAAGAAGAAGGACAGAGAGAAAGTAGCTGAAATAATAGGAGAGGAGTGTGAAACTAGATGGCAGATAAGAAGGAAACTTTTTAAGGACTGGCAGTATGAATGGGATAATATAGAAGAAGGCCGCAGAGTACATGAAATACTACCAGATATAAATGAAAGATTGAAAATGAAGCATTTCAACCCGTCCAAAGAAATTATACAATTTATAACCGGTCATGGACCATATGCCACCTATTTACATAGAATAGGAAGAAGAGAAACAAGGCTATGCACTATATGTGAAATAGATGATACACCAGAACATCAAACTTTTGAGTGTGGAATACATGACAATCAAGTTGGCGAATTAAGACAGGAGCTTCAAGGCAAAAACACTTGGACAATTGTAAGAAACGAGGTAGATTTTAAGAAACTTGATGAACTAACAAACTATATATCATCAAAGGCATGGAAAGAGTACACCCTATCTAGGGATCGCAGACATAGGGAACCTGAGAGAACTGCCACATTGGTACCAGTAAGAAGATCCATAAGGCTAATCAAAAGACAGGAGCAGCGAAGAGACCTAAGTCCTATATTTGAGCAAACATTGGCAGATTTAGACGACATAGATGAGGAACTTGAGGAAAGCATCGGGCTACAAAATATCACAGGATAGGAAACATAAATAGAAGGAACTCCTTATAGAAGAGTATAAATTCGAGACTTGACAGCAATATATTAAAACATAAACAAACGCATAAATGTTCAATCTACACTTAGGTTAGGTTCAGTCATCAAGAAGCAATGATGACTGATAGGTTAGGCAACTGCAAAGTTAAGCAGTTAATTAGATATAATTTGTCTACAAAATTATAAACAAAGTTAAATTAAATGTAAAGATAAAAACAAAACGTTAGAATGTTAATTTAGGTTCCGATATAGATTCAAGTAATCGGAACATAAGATTGTAGAATTTATTTATTTATTTATATACTGTGGTATTCAACATTTTATGTTGAAACACATGTGTTTGCTAAGGAAAGATGTCCATTTTACTAAATAAACTGGTATGCATTAAAATTTGTTTACCATTTTAAAAAGGGCAAATAAAACTGTACCCGTCAAAATGACGGGTTGGTCCTTCTCGGTAGACCATACTCGCCGGTCCTTCTAGTGTTAAAACATCCAAATTAGATTTTGTGCATGTTCTTAATATTTGTTTACTGGACATATAGAAGGACGTTGTTGCACTAGTACCAATGGCCTTTCTTTCCTTAATAACTCGCCTAAACTGCTTTCAGACACACTGTTGCCTCAGATGCCCTTTCCCAGATTTTTATAGCAGACCCAGACCATTGTTTCTTTTTTATAAATCTATAGACATTGGTTATTACTTCTCGTGTTTTTAAATGTAGCTCTTTAAATAATAGAACACAGGCAAGTAAAAATGACTCATCTAACAAATCAATGCTTGAAAAACCATTATTCAAAAAGTATAGCAGTAAAACAAGGAGTTCCACAGGGTTCTGTTTTAGGACCACTCCTATTCATCATATACATAAATGATATACCTAATCCTCCAAAAAGTAGAATCATAATGTACGCAGCTGATACAACAATTATAAATACAGGAAGCACTATAGAGAACTTGGAAAATGTAACAAATCAGAACACTAACCAAATTATCCTGCACCGTAAACAAAACAGCCTTTTTATAAACACAGATAAAACTAACTCTGTAGGTTTCCAAACCATTCAAAATAGAAATTGCGCAAATTCCAAAATTATCATTGAGAATAAAGAAGTTAAAGAAGTAGACTCCTCAAAATTTTTAGGGTGAGTCGAAGACAAACATTTGAAATGGGATAAACATATAGACAAATTGTGTAATAAAATATGTTCAGGATTATTTATAATGGAAAAAAAAAATTCAAATTTAAAAAATATGGAACTTGAAAAGACAATTTATTACAGTCAAATCTACCCACAGATAACTTATGGAATAATAGTATGGTTCGCAGTACAAAGAAAAATCTAGAACAAATATTTAGACTACAAAAACGAGCAATTAGATTAATTTTAGGTCTAAAATACAGGGAATATACCTAAAAGAATTAAAAATTCCACCACAGAAACAAATCAACAAATTCATGACCATAACACACAAAGAAAAAATAATTACCTTATACAGGCACATGCGTTACAACTATACAATATGAAACCTACAGCAGCGGCAACCGAACTTTACAATATATTACCTGCATATATTAAAAATATAAAAGAAATAAACCGATTTAAAAGAAAACTAAAAGAGTTCTGCACAACATCTTCTTTCTATTTGCTTGAGGAATATCTAAATAGTAATAATTATTGTTGCAGAATGGTGTGTAAACTAATGTTACTATGTAACTATCATATGTCAAGTAACTACATAGAAATTTATTATGATTACTATCATCATCACCAACATCATCATCATCATCATCATCATCATCATCATCATCATCATCATCATCATCATCATCATCACCACCACCACCATCCTCATCATCATCATCATCAATGTGAAATGTTATATAATTGTGTGATATTTTATGTATATATACTTTTTTAAAATGTAATATGTATAAATTTAACTGATGTATCCAACAAACATGTATTGTGTTATAAAAGGATGAAAATAAATACGAATACAAATTTCCTAATGTGCTGCTAGGAGGCTCCATTTCTAAGTGCTCTCTTAGAACCAGGAGACACGTACATTTTGAAATAAGCTGTAATATTACCGAGTAGTTCTGCACTTGTTTACTTGCTCGCAATTGATACTGTGACTTTGTGGGTTCGTAGAATTAAAAGGCCGAGTTGCAGAAATTGAAAATATCCTTTATTTCCGTAGAAATACTCTTATAGATTACAGCAGCATTATGTTACATACACCATCAGTCTACCAAGGTCGATGACAATAACAGTAGCAGCTGATTACATAATTAGCTCTCGTTACAATAACACTTCCAGCTGTCTCGTTTCACAACTGTTCACAACTGACTCACTTTGCGAGCCGTCACTTGCTTAAATACCTATTTCGTAAATTCGAGATATTTCTGGACCAAACAGGAATCGAATGTTCTATCACCTTCCAGAAGCGTAACCCTATCGGTGCCGGCGGGTCTTTTATCTCGCGCTATCATTATTTCTTTCGGCATACTCCTTATCTCCAGGCTTTTTGTGTACACAAGCCGCGCTATCGAGATCGGGTTCGCGACACTGCTCCCTCCTCAAGGCTGGTCGTCCCGAACAGCTCCATCGTAGCGGGCCAGACGATCCAGGTGTACCACCATCTTCCCTCGGTGCACCTTCTGGATGCGGTACACCACGTCGTTAGTCCTCTTCACCACCTGGTACGGCCCTTGCCACGGCTGTTAAAGTTTGTCGATTGTTCGGTTTGCTCCCAGGTGTCCTCTTGAAGTACCGGCGTGTACTTCCTCCAAGACTTCCGGGGAAGTACCAACTGCTCCCTCTGCGTCTTCCCATCAGGTGATTGCCATACCCGGAACAGCACGCCCTCTCTGATCTTCAGCGAGTCCCATCGGGCCCAGTACGACTTGTAGGTGGCGCTCCTCCGTGCGATGTCCTCCCAGGTCAGTCTTGTCCCTGCCTCCACTTCTCTCAAGAGTGGTCCCAAGTCCGCGTCCGCCAGCTGCTCCCTCCTCCGGCCTGCGCTATCCCAGTCATCCGCAGGCACTGCCGCGACTACTCGGACTGCTGCGGCACGCTCCTTCTCTTCCAATTTTGTGCATTGGCCGCACACCTCTGGGCAGGGTCTTCGGGACATGGCGTCTGCGTTACCGTGGTTCTTCCATCTACGATGTTCAGAGGCGAAGTCGTACTCCTACAGCCTCTGAACCCACGTGTTGTCTGGCCTTTCAGGTTTCTAAAGCTCAGTAGCCAGGTTAGGGCGGAGTAGTCAGTCCTCAGGTGGAATACCTAACCATACAGGTAATTGTGGAAGTGCTCCAAGGCCTTTACTACCGCCAGTAAATCTCGCTGGGTGACGCAGTAGTTCTTCTCTGCCTTGGCTGAAGGTGCGCTGGTATCGTCCCAGCAGTTGTCGAACCTTCTCGCTGTTCTGCGGTCAGGTGATCGGCCGCCCTCTTCAGTAAGCCTCCCAGCCGGGGCCCCAGGTGTTGCGTTGGCATCGGCTCCTGTGTCTTCTCGATTGCTGTCACGATGACCACGGGCTCGCACGTCCCCATCTCCGTTCCGGCCTGGACGTCGTGATCAATGTCCACTAGGTTAAGCAGCCTCACTGGCACTTCTCGGCACGGTAACAATGTTCTTCATTCGGTGTCCTCCCAGTCGCGTCGTCTCCACCACCTCCTTTCTCGCGGGGACCCACGTCTTCCTTCAAGATGACCCTGCAGATTCCAAGGCGTTCCACGGGTTGCCGCAGTATGACCTCTTCTCCATTGAGCCGCAGGACCTTCCTGCCGTCGTCGACCGTCGTCTCGTGGCTCCTGAGGGCATCCAGTACCAATATTACCTCCTCAGTCACCACCACGGCGAACACCCACTGACGCACGGCACTCCATCCCAAGGTAAACTGCAGCAGGACCTCCCTCTCCACGGTTAAGGTTTCGCCCCATGCCGTCACTAGCTGGTATGGTCGGTTCGGTTTTCTTGACGGCGAACCCCTGGCTACGTCGGATCTGATGATGGTCATGGCTACCCCGGTGTCTACGAGCACGCAGCGCGGCTTCCCTTGTAACCAACCGTCTGCGATGAGGCTGTCGGCTGACGGCGCGCAGTGTCACTAGAGGAGATGGTGTAGACGGCGCCGACGTGCTCCTTGCCACGCCGGTCCTTACACGTTCCTACGGCAGCTCTTCCTGGTGTCGTCATCTTCCCGGTCATCGTCGCGCTTAAGTTGCTATTTGCAGCTTCGGTCTTTGTTGTTAATTCGGTCTTCATTTCTTCCATCTTCTCGGTGTTGTTTTCGTCCCACTTCCTGACCCCAATAGTGACTTTGTGGGTTCGTAGAATTTAAAGGCCGAGTTGCAGAAATTAAAAATCTCCTTTATTTTCGTAGAAATACTCTTATAGATTACAGCAGCATTACGTTACATACACCATCAGTCTACCAAGGTTGATGACAATAACAGTGGCAGCTGATTACATCATTAGCTCTCATTACAATAACACACAACTACCACTTACTCACTCTTGCTAACAACAACTGTTTCACAACTGACTCACTTTGTGAGCCGTCACTTGCTTAAATACCTATTTCGTAAATTCGAGATATTTCTGGACCAAACAGGAATTGAATGTTCTATCACCTTCCAGAAGCGTAACCCTATCGGTGCTGGCAGGTCTTTTATCTCCCATTATCATTATTTCTTCCGGCATACTCCTTATCTCCAGGCTTTTTGTGTACACAAGCCGTACTATCGAGATCGGGTTTGCGACAATATGCAACTGACCTGCCCTCCCTTTCAATTGCAACCGTTCTGAAGTGGACTCATCCAGATGCCACTGTGCATCGCTCTCCATCTGTCAAGATATAAAAATACTTCTGTACTCACAAGGCGGTACAATTGCTGCTCCAGTGCACAATCTATGGGAAGTTGCAGCATCATCTAATAGCAGTATACAGTACTATGACCCATCTTCACCAATACATTGACACATATTTTAAACTGCTACTTTGCAGAAATTATAGGGGGAGTGCCAATCATTACTGAACAATCTAAATACTTACAGCATAGTAAGTCGCCACAAACGGTGTGTATCTCATTGAATATGAGAACCCCAAGTGGTATACCAGAAAATATACGAGTCATTTGGAAAATTTAGTGTCATGCCAAAATTGCCTTGTTATTGCATACTGCATTCTAATGTACAATCTGACTACTGATGAAATATCAGACACGCACCCAATTCAATATAGGAAGAAAGTCAAAAAGTTTTTGACAGATCAGTGCTTTTATACTTTGCAAGAATGTATTGAGTACTTAAAGATCATAAATAATGTTATGAGTGTAGTATGATTGTAAATCTAGTAAATTGTAATTTTCAATTGACGAAGCCATGAAATTGTAACAAATTTCCAAAGGTGAATACAATTAATTATTATTATTATTAATTATTATTATTATTATTATTATTATTATTATTATTATTATTATTATTATTATTATTATTATTATTATTATTATTATTATTATTATTATTATTATTATTATTATTATTATTATTATTATTATTATTATTATTATTATTATTATTATTATTATTATTATTATTATTATTATTATTATTATTATTATTATTATTATTATTATTATTATTATTATTATTATTATTATTATTATTATTATTATTATTATTATTTATATTATTATTATTTATGTTATTATTATTATTATTTATGTTATTATTATCAATTATTAATATTATCATTATTATTTATTATTATTATTATTATCATCATTATTATCATCATTATCATCATTATCATTATCAATTATCATTATTATCAATTATCATTATCATCAATTATCATTATCATTATTATGTTGCAAACAGAAACAATACTTTTAAACTGACTGCCGTTGAATGAATTATTCACAAAGAAATTGACAAGATAACACAAAACTGTGAAACCTGCATGAGACATCAGATAAACTACAAGATGACTTTTGGAAAGAAATAGCACGTGACAAGATTTTGGAGCCCATCATAAATTTGCAGTACTTGGATGTTGAAAACAATGACAATTTGTCTCTTGTCGTGACATTCCCAGCTATATGGATGCCCCACTGGTGTTTCCGTTGGATTTGAAAAACAGATAATTCATAAACTATAATTACAATTATAGCACTTAAAACATGTGCATAATATGCAAATTTCCATGTCAATTATTGTGATTTCAACAATTGCATTATTATAAAAGTTTAGAAAATGCAGTTTGGGTTCCCTTATGTTTAGTGGCAAGGAGATTACATGGTCTAGCATAGTATGCGAGAGAGAGGAAATATGAAAATGGTGGTGGCAACTTTGAGTGCACAAACACATCTGATTCATGGCTGTCCAGAACTCTTCCCAGTTGAAACACATAAGTGCTTAAAGTCCAAGTCTTCATAGGTAAATAAATTATAAATAATTGTACTTCCTCCATATAGTCTTTTCCTATTAAACCACAAACACGAGTCTGCTGGAGAATTTAATGTTTATCCACATGTTGCCATAGTATCTCCGTTTGAGCAGCAACACTGTAAGCTAGAGATTGATGATGCAAATCTCGGCTATGTCATTTCAGGTTGTTTCTACTTTTTAAAGGTTACATTCGTTCATCATAGCACAAAGACAATTTAAATAAAACTGAAAATGAAACAAATTTTTTCCCAAATAGAGTGATGAGAGCTGAAAGTTCCTGTAATAACTAAGTTGCACAGAGAATTTTCAAATTGCATGAAATACATTCATTTCCCATAAAAAAATACAATATGCTTTACTTTGGCATGCCTGCTTAAAACACCAATATTTGAAAAATTTGCCAGACTTTCTAACATGGACTTAGTACAAGTATTTTCTTTTTCACCCAAGTTTTTAATCAAGAAAACATATTAACTTTATTACCACAAAATCTCAAGACAGTTTAAGAAATCTGAAAGTATCTTAAGTATTAAAGATTAGCAACAATAATCAAATTACAAATGTGATACAACCTTTATTATAAGCAGCATGTACCTGCATTTTAATTAATTTACATACAGTACCAACACTTGGTTCAACAATGGTTACAATGTTTTACACCAGCAAATTTGAACTAAGTTTAATTTCCTCACGGAGTTCCCTTGTTAAGAGAAAGAAGTAATAAACTAATTTATAAATGGATCTACAGTCTGTCATATTTCCCTAAGAACATAAATACTCAAAGTGTATTAATTCAGCTTTTAGTCACTTAAAGTTAGTCATGTTTTAAGTTTTTTCCCCAAGCACATACACTTACGACCATATCCATTTGACACAGGATTTCAGAATACTTAAAATAAAAAGTATGCAATGTCATTCATAATGAGCTATTTCTTTAAGTTAAAATCATACTTTTATCTGTACTTAAACTTCAAGCAAATATTGCATACTATTTCCAAATGCCTCAATCTATTCACAATATTGCATGTAATAAACTTAATTCTAACTTTTCATTGCAAATTATGTAAATATTTAAAGCGCTCAGTGATTTATTGGCAAAGAAATTCATATCAATATGAACTGATATATATTCCAACAGTATGCTGGCACATTGTAACCATCAGTTTGATAACAAGATAATTTATTAACTCTGTTAGAATTGTTTTAACAAATACTATAAATCCATTATTCTATTACGTATCTGCTATTTACATTCATGAAGCCCAAATGACCTCTTTACATGACTTCATTTGTATAACACCAATCTCAAAATGAGACGAACACCCTATGTCAGAAAATTATACTTTATTTACATACTTGACACCCTCTTAACTTCATGTCCAAGTGTCTACACTAATATGAAATATCTTTAAAAATTAAAATAGTGCATTCTACTACCACAGCAAAAAACTTCAGTCTGTTGGTTTGTGTTTGTTTCCAGATTCCAATCCATATCTTCAGACATTATATTTTTGTAGATACAAAATAACATTTCATTTATAAATTGTATAACTATATGTACCACTTCACACAATGACTTGTACTTGTTTTTACAAAATAACACTGTCATGCACCAAATATTCAAGTTCATCAACACACTGTATAACATTCATTTGTCATGTTTACTTATAACACTTTTACTTTTCAGTTGAACACTATTAAAACAGGTATTGCCTGCAACATTTTGCACTACACTTACACTGTGTTCTGAAAGATGTGTTACTTAAGTTTTCAGATTCAGGTAAGTTGCTCTCTGATATTTCACTTGGAGGTAGCAATAACCGAGGACGTGAAGGAGAAGTAAGTGGGGAAAATGCAGTTTCAGATATGAGTTCATTTTCTTTTTGAATTACTGGCTATAATAGTTTGGCAGTTATAATCAAAAGTGATTTCCTCACCAGCTTTGACGTTCCTTGTTGCAAAAAGGGCCAGCTTTGGCAATGAAGGGTCCAAACAATTAAACCACACAGCAAAAACTGCTAAATAAAGCATTACAAGCTAAATAAAGCATTGAATAATAAATTGCGTAATAGATAAACATAACACAGCACTAGAGAACAAATATATTTTTATGCACTAAAGTTCTTAAGGCTCTTGGCTGGCTAGGATAATTTTGAACTGCGTGGTGCACTGGAGATTGGAAGCTGGTTGTGAGTCTTCGTCTTCGCTGCTGCTGTCGCTACTGCTGGTGTAGATGCAAAAAGTTGATGAATCGCAGAGGGGTTCTGTGACGCAGGAGAGCGTTAGATGAGAAAATTTTTGATGCGGTCCTGGTCGGTAGTTGAAATGTAGATGGGAATGATGACGTCATTGTTGTAGCTGGTGGCCAAGCATCCTGAGTTCGTTACTCTGATATGGCAGGTATTTTGCTGTTTCCCAGGAATATGTTGCAGCGGGCGTTTCGTTGACGATGGTGAGTTTTGACGGGTAGACATTGGACGTGGAGGACGTCGGCATCTTGGATGTCGAGTTTAATGGTGACAATTTTGACGTTGCCGAAGAAGGTGGTGTAGGAGGATAGAATGCGAATGGGAGAAGGAAGGTTGCCTTTGTTAGAGAGCTGGGCGTTGAATCGGAGTTTGATGGTGAGATTGTTTCCCACATTGAAAGGATCTGTTTCGCAGGACATTATTTTTGGGTATAGGGGATGAACTTGACGATGAATCTTTTGAAGCCGCTTCGAAGCTTTTCTTCTCCGCCGTAGATGTTGCAAAAGGCAGTTGAGTTGAGTTTGCTGATGAGTTCCGGAGAGGCCTTGGCGAATCTGGTTGGCAGGAACACTTCGCTGTCGTCTAGTGTTGCGACGAGTTTGGTTCCGTGAATTGTATCGATGGTCTTGACGCCGACGACGCGATACGGGACGTTTTGTTGAAGCGAAGATACGCTTTGTGGGTCTGCACTGTGGGATAGCTCTTCTAGCTCGTTAAGATCTTCCAGGGACATGTTGGCACAGATGGCAGTTTTTGACAAACGGGCAGGGCCGTCGATGTGAGTGGTTTGAGATGGTAGGTTGAAATGTTTTCTGCACCTTCGAAAAGGAGCACAAACCTGCTGTGCGTCTATGGAAAGTTGGTTCCAAACGAGGTCGATGTCGGCTTGGGAGAAATGCAGAAAGATGATGTCTGCGTTGTGCAGCAACGCTTGTCGTTCCTTGGGCAGGAGTACCTGGATGCGTCGCCCGTTTTCGAGAAATTTCAGGAAGACGGAGAGGTAGTCGGCGTTGGGCATCTGCATTGGTATTTGCGCAGAAACTCTTGTATTTGTGCACTGAGTTCGGTGAGATCTTCGTATAGGCCGAGTTGACACCTGGGGCAGAGGTGCGTGAGACGAAGACGGAGTTTACAGCTGCACAAGGGGTGAAAGCAGAATGGGCAGTGGTAGGTCGTGCACGGTTCGCCGGTCATGCCTCCACGAGAGCTCAGTACCAACTGAGGGCAGAATGTGCGGTATATGTAGTTAAAGAGGCATCTGGCGGAAGTGCTAATTGCGTTTGCCGTATCACATTAGTTTGAAGGAAATGGGATATCTGCAGGAAGGAGATTGCGATATCATGCATCCGTGGGAAGCGGTAGGGAGGAAGTGATACATCCGCCGGAGGTGGCTTTCTGAGTTAAAGAGGCATCCGGCGGAAGTGCTAATTGCGTTTGCGGTATCACATTAGTGGGAAGGAAGTGGGATATCTGCAGGAAGGAGATTGCGATATCATGCACCCGTGGGAAGCGGTAGGGAGGAAGAGATACATGTGGCTTTCTGTTACAGGAAAACCGTTGAAGGTTTAAAACTAGCCGCTGCATTTTGAATAAAATATTCTGTTTGGAGTTTCTTCCGCTCCTGGATTTTGAGCCAGCGCTCTGTCTTCATAGACGCTAAATATCCAATCGCCGTGGATGTGATCAGGCATAATATAGGTCGGTGAATGCCCCAAGTTTGCGGTTAAGCATCTGCCGAGGCATAATTGATCTTGGCTTCTCATTAGCTGCATTTTGGCTGGAGTGATGTATTGTTGTTCGAAGATGACGAATAGGTCCGTTGCGGGAATAAATTGGAACCACTGGTCCTGGCTGTCTTGATCGCTGTCCAGATTTCGCCGCAAGAGCGATTTAAATTGGATGTCGTTGAAATTTATGTTAAAAACGACAAAATGAACTTGATTTTCGCAGCTGTGAATCTTGACGGTGATGGACTTTCCCTGGTAGGTGTTATCGACGAATCGCAGAGCATAAGGCGTATTTTTCCAGGGATGACCCTCTATCTCGTAGTTTTTAAACACCTTTTTTCCTTCGCAGTACATGGAGAGGAAATTTTTTATATCCCATGATGCTGCTGCGAAGAAGCTCGAAAAGCGACTGAGTGAACGAGGATAGGAGCGCGGGAAGAAATATATGAAATTTAAGGTGGAACCTTTTGGATGCTCTGCGCAAAATCAGACTTTAGATAATGTTCTGCCTCTAGGAAAGTTCTGAAATTAGCGCAGCATATGTATTTGGTGAACCGGATGAAATTCATGTTGTCGAAGGGCACACCGGAAGCATGATGGTGAAGCATGTATTTACGATAGGCCATTATCTGATTTTGAACGTCGGCCTCCTCTTTCTTTTTGTGATAGAGAATATCTGTGATAACTCTCTGTAGGCTATCCAGTACGATCCATTCTTGATGGTTGAGCGTGACGGCGACTCCTTGCAGATCTTTGAGGACGATCTTCAGCTTTCCAAAAACATTTTTGATCACAAATAGGATGCCGTTGCTGAGTTGGCAGGATTGCAGAGGTCCCTGTCCGGTTTCAAAACGGTGTTGTATGATAGCCTTAATATCGACGAGATTTTGCTACTGTGTGGAACCCAGGACCACTGCGTTGCGCTGCCCGCACTTTGCAATAGTGACCACCAGCTGATGGGGCGACACGGGCGAAAAGCCCACACACACGAATTTGCTCTGTTTTGGATTTAGGAAGTAGATGTCCGACAGGGGACCCACTACGGTGCTGGGTTGGTGCTTAACCTCTTCTTGTTCTGATGAGTCGGGGCTGTTGTTGCTGGACATGAGTTGCTTGACGTCAGCATCGGGGTTGCGATGTTTCCTTTTTGCACGGCCCTTGTTGTTGTCTGCGCTGAAACAAGACAAAGAGAGAGAGAGAGAGAGAGAGAGAGAGAGAGAGAGAGAGAGAGAGAGAGAAATGAACCGTTTGGAATACACATGAAGCGAGAGAGAGAGAGAGAGAGAGAGAGAGAGAGAGAGAGAGAGAGAGTCGGTTGAGCACTAACCTGGTCGGCGTGGCTGCCTCCGCGTTCTCCATGATCGACTGCTACTGGCGACCCACGGTGCGACTGCGTGTTTTATAGCAGCGGGAGCGTGTTCTGAAAACATAGAAGAGCGAGATGATGATGCATGCGAACATGAAGTGGCGATGAATGGCGTCACAATGAGTCAGCTACTTTGCTGCAGAGGTTGGCAAGACTGTTGAGCGTTAGAGCACTTGGCTCGGCATACGTGCTTGTAGGTTTTTAGAATGACGTCATCGTTATGAGCGTAACTGCTGACGTGAAATTTGGAAAAAAAATGAATGCTTTGGAAGACCGGAGCAGCGGTGGGAGAGGTAGTCAATGACGTAATGCCCGCAGGTGGTGCTGTCATGACCTTGCAACCTTCTCGAGTTAGCGGACCATTGGGTGCCGCAGAGGTTGTTGAGAAATTGAATAAAATGAGGCGAAAGGGGTCCCATTCCATAACTGTCAAAATATTCTCCCCGGCCGTTCTTTGGTACAAAGATGCCAACCCAGTGCTTGCCCGATGGCGTGCTGGAATCGGTGTTGGCGACTAGAGCCAAGGGGAGCCTTCTAATGGCATGTATTTTGGGAAGCATATCGGAGGGGAAGACGCCCAAAAAGTGAGGACGCGTGGTGGGGCATGTCGATAAAAATCGGTTTATTTGAAAGGTGTTCATGATACCAAAATGGATCGGTTACCATCTATTTCGAGAGTGCGGTGAATTTCCGCCAGCACCAAGAGAATGACAGGTTCTGTCAACGTTTTGGCAAAACCGATGCTTATAGAGACGGATCCGTGGCATTGCCCCGAGATGTGAGATTCATTGGCGTTCATATCTGCCGTGAGATCGAAGGCCATTACCGTATATCCTGATGGGTAAGCTTGCCTGGAGATGGAATGTCCTTCGTCTTTGAAATGAATTCCTAGACCGTCCTGCAACGTCTGAAAGCATTGCAGACAGTGCGACTTTGAAAAGTCGGGTTGGAGCGGTTGAGATGGAACGGGCTGTCCGTTGACATAGAGCTGAAAGGAGTTCATGTTGAAGTGTTGTAAATTATAAGAATTTTTCGTGACATCGCCGGAATAAGCCTTGTCGGTGACCATGGCCACGACCACCCTTCTGGGAATTTGCCCTATGAAGACGTCGCTGAACGTCATTGCCCTGGATTCCTTTGGAATGCTGAGGGCGTGAAAGCTGACATCTTTGAGGTGATATTTTGCGTTGCTCTTGGTCAGCACGGCCTGATGCGCCAACTTGATGGTCGGCGAGGGGCGCATGGTTTTTAGACGCAGGGTGGCCGACAGTATTTCGGCGTACCCCTTAAAGGTGGCGACGTCGGAAAATAAATAGAATTTTGGCGAGGAAGGGGTGAGCTTGATGGTCATGCTGACGTTATTTAACAGAAGCTTCTCCTGTCTAAATAGGGCGTTAGACAGGGGTCCGATGAGTTGAACGACGTTGCTGCCTTTGGTGAAGCTGTGACGCCATTGAAATCCTGCATTGCCGACGAAAATATCCATGAGACCCGCTGTGTCCTTCTTCGACAGGGACGACTCTAGCTTGCTGTTCATGGCATCTTCGGAGTAATTGAGCAGCGTCTCGAAATAAGTTCTGTAGGGGTGACCGGCTTGAGGCATGGAGACGATGACGTTGTTGAGCGATACCTCGACCTGTTGAGACAGGGAATTCAATGCATTGTTGACCAAGGTGGCGTTAACTTCGGGCTTGATGGTCGCTCCTTGATCGTCTACAATGTGCACCGTTAGCTCGAGCACGACGAAGGTGAGATCCAGGTAATAGTTTGCATTTCCGGAATAATGAAAGGTAATTGGGGCATTCTTCATTAACGTGTTTTGAGGGTTTAGGAATATGATTCGAGATTCCTCGATGCTCATCTGAACGGGGACATCCTTAACAGTTCGGAACCCATGACGACGGCTTCCTGTGCCATTACGAGAAAACGTCCTGAACCTTGCGCCTTCCGCGTTTCAGCTTCGACTGTTTGCCGCAGCTGTTTGGACTGTTTGGACTGTTTGGACCCAGACTCTTTCAACCTCTGTCTCAGGGCCTCCTTGGGCGTTGCTCCCGAGGTGGCGATATCGGAGAGCACGTGAGCGCCCACCTTTAGCGCTTCCTTGCCAACAGCCTTTGCCCCGCTCTTTAGAAAGGGCAGCACCCTTCTGAAGAGTCCTCCAAGAGCGGAAAAGATGTCGCACCCTCTCTGGTAGCGCTTGCCCCTGTAAAGAACGAAGTTGCGATCATCCAGCGCTCCACCGGCCTGGTTCAGATAATACTCCGTGACCGTCTGCGCGTCCATTATCGCGGTTTGGGACGGAAGGCGAGTACTATAGTAGAGGAAAATCCGTCGGTAAATGGCAAGAGATCGCCATAACCGTTCCTTAAATCTATGTTGACCGTCTTGAAGTCCTGTTAAATGAGCGGGACCCAATTTTGTGGGAAGGTCTTTTCGTCGGTCATGTAAGTGTTATTATTTCTCTCGTATTCCACGGCTACGCTTTCTATTACCTGTGCGAACGTATCTCCAACACTTGCGGAGTCACAAGATTGCAGTAGATGAACATTTCGTAAGGAAATCCCACATATGGATCTACAGGGTGTTTTGGTCCTGCCTGCAGAATAACGTCGGTATAGGGATCGAAACCTAGCATCTTTCCCATTGCCGGCGTCAGCATCAAACTATGAATGACATGCAGCGGTTTGTCCGCCCTGTCAGGCAGGGGCTGCGCCTCCGGCGGAGGAAGGTTTACCGGGCTGGAGTCGCTCTTGTCCGGCGCCGAGGGATGAGCGGTGGGTGGCTGTTGGTAGGAAGGTTTGGGTTTTCCGACATTCTGCGCCGGGGGGTTCGCCTGGGTGGGCTTGGGTTTCGTTTGCTTTGGTCTGGTTTGCTTCGGTCTCTGCGCGGGCGCGTCGTTCAAGGTTTCGTATTCGCCGATGGCGTATGGGACAGCCGAGCGCACCACGTGCTCCACATACCCTTCCCAGGGAGCGTCGGGCAATCGCTCGGGATGCGCGACCTCTGCATTGACGCTGACCTTGTTAGTGTTCTCGTCCAAGATGAAGAAATTTTCTACCGACAAATGTTCCAGAATGACCTCGTTGACGAGTTTCTCCAGATCTTTTGGCTGGTGCACGATGCCTTGTGGCGTTTCCAAGCTGAACTTTGATCTCGTGGGAAGGTGCGTCATGGTGTATTTGGTGCCAAGGACGAACGCGTCGGCTGGAGCGACGTTGTAGAATTTTATCGGATACCTCACCTTCTGCAGAGCGACCTCCCATTCCCCCTGCAGAACGACCCTCTCGGGCAGGATGTTTGAGAATCTTGCCGTGGTGTTATCGGTAAAGTGTTCCATGGAAGCATTGCTCACCAGCATGAGAGAGAACGGCTTAGTCTTGGTCATGCCGGATCGATGGTCGAAGCCCTGATCCACGAGTTGAATTTGGCCGGATATCCCTTCCACTAACAGCTGTTTGTTGCGCCCTCTGCCCTCGGTTTGCAAAATGCGCTCGATTTTGAAGGTTTCGGGAAGAGCGACATTTTGCAGCTCTTCGGTGTAAAATATGCCGTTTATGGGTTCTCCGGCCAGATCCTTCAACTTATATACCACGGGTCGCCCTTCCACCACCTTGGAAATCTCGAATATTTCGTCCGTCCAATTTTGCTCGTTCCCCTTGTCGAATTTCATTTTTTCCTTTTAAATGCGCACGCGGTCGCCGACCGAATATTTAGGTCTGCTTGCTCGCGGCAGGCACCTGTTTCCGTACAGATTGCGGTAAACCTGCAAGATGCTGGACTCGTCCACCTGCTTGGGCGCCATCTTTATGGACCTGTGATGCGAACTGTTGTACGACTCGAGGAGGGCCGGAAGAACCTCCACGTACCTGTGTTTTTGAGTGAAATACCTCCACATCTTGGTCTTCAAGGTTCTGTTAAAACGCTCCACGACGCTGGCTTTCACGTTATTTTTGATGGTGTAGTGTTGCACGTTGTGTTTCTTTAGAAAGTCACGAAACGTCCGGTTAGTGAACTCGGTTCCCTTGTCCGTTTGGAGGACCCTAGGAACCCTTTGGGAAAATATGGAACGAAAAGCCTGCGTCACCTCGGTGCCATGTTTCGTTTTCAGAGGAACGGCCCATGCATATTTGGAGAATACGTCTATGACGGTTAGAATGTAAGCATACGGTTTGTTGTGTTCTCTGAGGGTGCTCATGACGTTCAGATCGGCCTCCCACAGATCGTCCATGTTGTTCACATGATAATATCTGGTGGGAAACCGCTTTCTTACAGGCTTGTGCAGAGTGTAACTGTCCTGGGTACGAAGGAAGGACTCGATGTTGGCCCTTGACTCGCCGGTGGCGTTTCGGAGGGACTTTACCATTCCCAAGCTGGCGTAATGCTCCAGTTTGACATAAAACCACCTTAACGCCGTCCATTCCTTCATCGCAAGCAAGCTCTCACAGGGGCTCCCAACGGCGAGGGCGCAATTGATACGTTTTGGAGGGCGACCTCGGTTTCTTTCTCTTGCGAGGAGACAAGAGGGTTTCGTTTTATGGTCCTAGGCGCTACCTCCTCCTTCACCCGTGTCGCCGGTTCCAAGTCCTGGTAGGCATCGTCGTCGTCTTTGTCGTTGCTAAGGAAGGGTCGTCTCACTTGTGTCACCCGGTCTAGATACTTTCCCAATTTATATCTTACCAGACGCCACTTTTCGTCGGCAGACAGTTTTGCTCGCTGAACGTTGTCCATCTCCTTGGCCAATCTAGAAATACTCTTGTCTATGACGTGAAGCTTTTCCACGGTTTTCGGCTGCGGGGCCACCACGATCTGTCGACCGTACTTCATCCTGCAAATTTTGACATGAGCGCGCTACCAAGCGAAGCGCCTTTCTGAATCAATATTTTCTTCTTTTTCTTCAAGGGAACCCGCTTGTCTATCAGTTTCCGCCAAGACGCCTTATGTTTCTTTAAGCGACTCAGGCAACGTGCGGAAGTTGCACGTGACCTCTGCACACGTTGAGCATGCATTCGCAAATGGTCTTTATAAGATGTCCATCGGCATTTTTTAACATTTTTTTTGCGCTGAGGCGCCTTTGCCTTGGCCAAGGTCGACAAATGGCCATGCTGCCTCGCTATGAGTGGACAGCTCAATTTGGCGATGCTCATTCTGCCTCTAACCATGTTTGCGCGGGAATAACGCTGGCGGAGGAACAGGCTCCTTATTTAACCTACCAAAAACACCCTGTAAATGCACGTTTAGTCGTGCAACGCCCTATATAGATGCAATTCGTTTCTGTTTGTTTCGGTCGGCGGCCTCAGTTGGGTACGAAATAAGAGAGCGTTTCGTCCGGAAGGACGCCGGTTCGATACCTATAGAGGTCGGGCGTGTATTGCGTGCAACCCAGCACTAGATATCCGTGCGGGTGCTCGGTAGCCTTCTGGAAGGCCTCCAACAGAAACCTAGAGTTCCTGGGTTCGATCTGTGGCACAATCTGTATATCTGCATCTTGTCCCTGTTATTTTTGAAGACCACGATGTAGTTTGCATTCAGAGATATGTTCCTATATTTTTGCCCTTGCGGAAACACGTTTTGCAGTATGTACACGATTCCGAAGCGCTTGTGATGAGAGTCTCTGGTGAAAAAAATTAGACACGTTCTTTCCCCCTCCCTCCTCCATGAGGTCGTCCAAAATGACCAGAAAGTTCTCCCCGACATCCTCCAGTTGTGGAATGCCCGGATGCGCCTCGCACTTATGAGGCAAGTCTTCGTGCCTCGGCGAATATTCAGGCGGGTGGCACCACAGCACCCTCTTCGGGCGCTTGTCGAACATGCGGTCGGCATGTCGTATGAGGTTTTCCACGAAGGTTGACTTTCCGCATCGCGACGGTCCCGCCACCAGCATCGTGCTCGGAAAATTGAACCTTCTAAAGTCCGCGGGCGGGCGTCGCATCGTGTCTCCGGAGAGCGTAGGTTCGAACTGACACGCCGGCGCACCGGGTCCCTCATTTATCCCGAAACCTCTTGTACCCGTAAGGGTGAGAGTCGAAGCCCTCGGCGAGCACTCGCTTGTTCACCAGCATGCGGAAGGTCTTGACGCTGGGATCGGTCACGATCGCCCACGAGGGTTTCCTAGAAATCTGCGTCCCCGTCAGCGTCACCGTCCTGCCGGGGTCCCTCAGCACCATGTCCCGAATCACTTCGGCGTTCACCAGCTCCAAGTTCCCCGAATTCAGTGTGATGCCCTTCACCTTGCACACCGAGAAGGTCTTTCCCGTCTCCGGAGACCGAATCTCCATGCAGTAGCTCTTCGGCCCCGTGGAGGCAAACCGGGAGATGTACGAACCCCGTCCGAACTTCTCCAACTCGTCCGTCATGTCTTCCAGGAGGCGTCCGACGGACGGCGTCCATTCCCCCGGAGTGGCGGCGGCGACGACGGAGTCGGTGTCGAAGTAGATCACCAGTTCTCCGAGACGCTTGAGGTAGGAGTAGAGCACCAGGCGTGCGTTTGCCGTGGTGTACGCCGCGACGACCGCATTGGAGGTGGGGTTGACCTTGGGACACTGCTCGCAAAACCTCCACACCACGTACATGATGTCATCGGTGACGGGCATGTAGGTCTGCACTTCGACGTCCGGGTCGTTGAGCAGCTCCAGGAGACGGTCGTACCGGTCCACTAGCTCGCAGGTGGGGAGATGATGATGATGAGTATAAGGGCGATGAACTGCAGAGGTCATCAGCGCCCTTTTTAAAAGAAACTGGTCATGGCAAAAGCCAGATATAAATTCATCTAAAACACTATAAATATGTCAATAGAATGACAAAAATACATACGCGTTAAAAAAATAAAAACAATAGAAATGTCATCTAAAAAGCCATAAATTCTATTTGCTAAATCCTAAAATCTAATCTCGAAAAGAATCTAAAAACCTTCTCCACTACTGCGTTATCGTCCGCTGGCATTTCTGCAAAGCTGACCGGCAGCTGCAGAGACGTCCTAAGGTCTGCTAGGTGAAAACACTCTAGCAGCACGTGTACAGACAACGCTTCATTGCAAAACGGACACAGTGGAGAAGGCTCCTTTTTAAAAAGAAAACCATGAGTAAAAAAGCAGTGCCCAATTCGTAACCGAGCCAAACTCACCTCCTCGCGACGAGATGGCCGACAGGAGGTAAACCAGGGAATCGGAAGTTCTTTGACAGATCTAAGTTTATTATTGAGGAGAGCGGACCACTCTTCCTGCCAGCAGGTTTGCACAGCTCTCCGCAATACGG
This sequence comes from Mantis religiosa, assembly GCA_030765055.1. Classification (NCBI taxonomy): domain Eukaryota; kingdom Metazoa; phylum Arthropoda; class Insecta; order Mantodea; family Mantidae; genus Mantis; species Mantis religiosa. Next base: position 13,883,790 of record CM060947.1, on the reverse strand, counting down.
CCCTAAAGTCTTCCGATGTCACAGGTGGTATTCGAACCCTGGGCTTCATGATAGCCGTCTTGGGTGCTGAATCCGCCATTTCATTCCCCCGCAAGCCTACGTGACCAGGGATCCATGCACACACCACGTTAACGCTAGAAGCGTGTAAAACGTGGAGGGCATCCTGTATACGCTGCACAATAGGGTGGTAGTTGTACAGCTGCCGTAGGCTTTGATGTGCACTGAGGGAATCACTCAGGATTAAGCAGTCCCCCAACTTTCGTCGACGTACGTGTAAAATGGCCCGGTATATTCCATAAGGCTCTGCAGTAAAAATGGAAGTGCTAGTGTGGAATCCGAACGTATACGATTCGGTTTCACACACGTAAGCACAACCAACACCATTTGAGTTCTTGGAGCCATCAGTATAAATTACAAAATGGTCCTCATATCGCGATAAAAATTCTAAAAAGCTTGTGCGGATACTAGACATAGACATGGTAGATTTATCATATTTAGTCATGCCCAGATCAACCGGGGACGCTCTGCACAACCAATGAGGGTATCTCCTCTCCCCCCTAGCATACATCTTGGGCATTTCAGTATCAAGAAGTCTAAGGAGCTCCCGCAAACGAAAACCAGGTAGCTTTGGTTTAATAGAAGTGTTCCTATAACACACGTCCATGAAGGTATTAAAGAACGGCGTAAACGATGGATGTGTGGGCATGCAATAAAGTCCACGGCCATAATTGGCTAATAACATGTTGCGCCTGTACTGCAGAGGAGGTTCTGCAGACTCAGCATACAGGCTTATAACTCGGCTCGTTGGAAATGCCCCAACTGCTATACGTATGCCACAATTTTGGACTGTGTCTAATCTCTTCAGCACAGATGGTCGTGCTGAGCCATAAACGATACTACCATAATCTAATTTGGAACGGTTGAGTGCCCCATTAAGTCGCAATAACAGTGTACGATCCGCTCCCCACGATTTTCCACTTAGTACCCGCAAGATCTTTAAAGAGCGGTCACATCGTGCTTTCAGTTGTGCTATATGCGACGACCAACTAAGTTTTCTATCAAATATCATTCCAAGGAACCTCGTCTCATCTGCAAAAGGTAGTAGATCAGCGCCCAGCCGGAGCCTTGGAGGTAGTCACTATACTGACGCCGAAAGTTAACACAGATGGTTTTCTCAGCGGAGAATCGGAAGCCGTTTTTTAAACTCCAACTCTTAAGGTTCTCCAAGGTGGTCTGAAGACGGCGCTCTAAAAACGGAGTGCACTGAGATGTACAGTGGACGGCAAAGTCGTCTACAAATAGGCATGACGAGACACCCGGAGGTACACATTTCGAGATAGAATCGCAATAGCAAACTACGTAACACTTAGTACCGATCCCTGTGGTACACCGTTCTCTTGAACAAAAAGGTTCGAAAAACCCGAGCCAACCCTTACTCGGAATACGTGGTCTTTCAGGAATTCGTGAAGGAAGAGTGGTAGGCGTCCACGTATATTCCAGGTGTGCAGAGTACGTAGCAACCCTGCCCGCCAACACGTATCATAAGCCTTTTCGAGGTCAAACAATATTCCGACTGTTTGACAGTTCTTAAGAAATCCGTTCATAATCTGTGTCGACATGGACACAAGATGATCCACTGTTGAACGGCGTCGTCGAAAACCGCACTGGATGTTACTCAGTAGGTTGTGCGTTTCCAGCCATACCAACCGCCCATTTATCATTCGTTCCATCACCTTGCATACGCAACTGGTGAGGGAAATAGGACGGTAGCTAGAAGGTAGGTGACGGTCCTTGCCAGCTTTCAAGATAGGTATAATGGTGGCTCCTCGCCACTTGTCCGGAAACGTGGCATCAACCCAAACACGGTTATAGACCTCGCGCAGGAATGCCTTGCCTTCAGGTGAGTGATGTAACATTTGAACGTGGATTCCGTCCGGTCCTGGTGCTGTCAGTCGCGATGATGAAAGAGCTTGTTCTAGCTCTGCCAAGGTGAAGAGGCGGTTATAATCTTCAAGGTTTCTGGAACTAAACACGAAACCTTGAGATTCTACCTGAGTCTTAATGGAGATAAACTCAGGAGCATAATTGCTTGAGCTAGAAACCTGAGCAAAAGCACAGCCGAAGGTGTTAGCCACAACAAACGGATCAACAACAACTCCTGCAGTTGCAGGTGGGGAGGTTGTCCCTCTGCCCAAGCTTGCCCCAGGAGCTGTTGAGCATCAGCTTGGCCAGCTCGCGCCGACCGGGGTTGGGTGCGATGGCCTGGGGATCTAGTTCGACGCCTTCGTGCTCCGAGAACTCCCTGAGGTACCTCTCTCTCGCGGCAGGCGCGTCGCAGCACAAAGGCCACTCGGAGTCCTGCGTCTTGATCTTGAGGAACTAGTCGACGTAGTCCTCGAACAGACCCTTGGCTCCGGTGGCCGGGTCCTACTGCACCACGTCGTACTCCCAGATCTCGTAGACCTGGAGGAGGCGGTACCCGTCTTCGAGGGCGACTTTCATTTCGTCAACCACCCAGGTGCCCATCAGGGCTCGCTCGTCGTCTCGGTGGTCGCACTCTGCGTGGTTTTCCGCCTCTGCACAAGCGCGGCATAGGGGAAACATGAGCTTTCCATTGATGCGCGCCGGCAGCGCCGGGTGGTTGAGATTTTGGGGCGGTAGAACCTTCATCTTGACCAGCCCGCCGGGCACGTCTTCCAGGCGAGGAAAGCGATCCACGTGAATCTTCGGGTGGCCGACGGGGTAGGGCTTTGTCTTGTTGACGAACGGGTACAGGTGGCAGACATCGTAATAGAATATCTTGTTGTCCCCCTTGGCCTCGGATACGTCTTGGTGAAGTTGGTGCGGCCTCCGTAGAAGGCGTCTCTAGGGTTCAGGGGTTCGGGAACCGGGAAGTCTCTTGCGTGGCGCTCGAGCTCTCGGTCCGCCTTCATCGCAGCGTTGAACTCGCACTCCCACATTTCCACCAAGCCGTAGCCGGCCTGACTGATCTTGGCCGCGACCTTCTCGGTGCCCTCCAACCTGGAGGCCATGGTTTCGTTGGCCGTGTTGTAGATCGGGGCATGGAGGTTGTGAAAGCAGCGCGGACAGCCGTGGTAGAAACACCCGTGGAAGAAGTACGCGGTCTTTTCTACTTCTTCCTCCCTGTACCCGTCCACCTTGTGGCCCGCGATTTTAACTTCGCGTCCTCGCAAAGTGTGCTGAATAACGATATCGTGTTTCAGCTCTAACCAAGTCAGCCATATGCATGCTATGCGAGACTGCCTGTCCGCAAGCCGATACCCGCCCGCGGGCAGGAGGGCGATCTTCTTCGGCGGCATGAAGCACTTCCTGTACACGCACATGCACGCCTGCGCGGTGGTGACGCATTGCTTGAAGGGATCAATGCCGTTCTCGTCTAGGAATTCCCTTCTGAATTTGGAAACTCCTTGGCTCAGGAGAAAGACGTCCATCTTGCAATACTTCACCATTTCCGCCTTCATGTCGAAGACGTCATCGGAGGCCGCCTTTTCATCGTGCCACCGTTCGAAGGCCTTTCGAGCCTCTATCGACATGCCTTCCGGGCAGTAATACTTTTTATCGGGAATGGGGCCGACGTAGTGCTCGTTTTCCTTGGTGTTAAATAGGTAAGGAAAGTAGCCTTTGCATTCCTTCAACTTGAACGTCTTGGAAAATCGAGACAGTGGCATGGGTATGAAGTTGAGCGAGTCTGTAAATGTGACATCACCGTATCTCATTCGGTATATCTTGCAGCCGTTCATGATGAGCTCCGGCGTCCATTTTAAATGTCGCACCATGTACTTTAATAAAAATTGGCCGTCGTAGGCTCTGAGGTTATGAGCCACCACGATGACGTCCCAGGCTTCGAACCTCGGCTGCGTGATATGTTCGAAGAACTGCTTTACCGGGTCGCTCATGAACACCCATTCTTTGACGCCGCACACGGTACAGTACGCCATCTTGCGGCGCTCGTCGATGCAAAGCGGACAGGCTCGGTATAACACGCACACATTAGGCACATGCTCGTAGACATTCTGCTTACCGCAATACGGCTCGTTTTGGGTACATTCGAAATCTATAAACGTAAACACGTATCTATTTCTTTTGTTTTGGGAGGCGTATGGTTGCATAAAGCACATGTGTGCAGAATTAACATGCGTCTTGCAATGTTTGCAGAACTTTCCTCCGCACTCGTGAGGGGTTTTTCTGTATCTGGAATTGACCAGCTTATGGCAAAACGTGCACGCCTTCTCGACGTCGCACAGCGAGAGGTCTTTAGGGTAAAATGCGCCTTTCTTGGCGTGGTTCAAATAACATGTAGGTCCCTTAACATCTCTGTTGCACGCAGGACAGTGTATGTATGCATCGGATCGCGCATTGCATTGCTGGTGGCATTTAGAACACTTGGCTTCGCAACTATGGTATTCTCTTTTGTGTGCCGAGGGATAGCGACACCGGCGGCAATATTTACATTTAAAACACATGTGAAGGTCGACAATGGCGTTAAAGTGCCCCTCGTGATACATGACGTCTATGTGTTTATCGCATTGCTTATCGGACTCGTACAGCACGTGCTTACCCGTATGATCGCCAAACACCGTCACCGCGTAGCCCTTTAACTCCGTATTAAAACACCTGACGTCATCTATCGTATAGCTGACGTTGCCTTTCCCCACGCGCTGGCACAGAGCTTCGGCCTTTTGTTTTTGGAGGAACTCTGAGCGTCTCATCGTCGTGTAATTGACGTCACGATCCACTTTGGCTTTGGCGACAATGGCTCTTGCTAAGCACAGGCGGTCATTGTTTCTAATTTCCACAATGCCTTTGTTACCGCTGCAAGCATCGCAGGGTTTGTAACACGAACCCGCGACCTCTTTGGTCCACACAAAAGTAACTTTCAGAGGACCGTTTAGCAAGAACTGATTGTTGCTTTGCATGACCTTTTCGATGCTTTGAATCACGGCATCTGCGTTTACTTGGTCTGCACGCCTCACGCTCATGTTAAACTCTTTAGAGGTCTCCTTCTGGTCCGACAGTGATATTCCTAAGTAACCGGGTTCGCGGTCTAGAAGGCTCTCCTTGGCAAAATTTAGAATATCGTTAAATAAATGCGCCACCCATTGCTCGGGGTTTGCATCTCTGGGGGTTGGGTTCACTGAAATTTCTGTTTCGGTAAATAGTATTTTCATCGATCTCTGCCTATGTCCTAATATTTCAAAGGTAGGCTGAGAGGTTGAGTCTTGACTTACCCCCGGTTGCGTCTCCATGTTGCTGCTTCGCGCGCGCACAACCACTCACAAACACACGCACTTTATTTTTTCAAATTCCTTTCAAAGTGTTTTGTTTTTCATTCGCTTCCTCTTTTATCCTATATGAAAGTTTTCGTAAATCAATTCGGAAATGTTTTTGCTACGGTCTAAGGTCCTGCTCGTTTATCGTTAAAGAAAAAGCTGCTCTTTTAACAAAAATGGATTTTATGTTATGATGTTAAAATAATCGCATAGTTTCAACAAAACATAACTGTAAACGTTCAGTTCTCACTTCGGCGAGCCGCTTATCGCCTCGCTCTTTTAAAGGCCACCTTATCGCAACCGCAGTTTCCGCTTGCGCACTAGTTAAATGCCTCCTTAGCAAGTCCGGCGGGTTATCGCACCGCAACTTCCCAAGTGGCAATCTGCTGCCTTTCGCCACAGCTTTCCGGTCTCGCCACTCGGGCGCCTGTTCATCCGGTTTCGATATGGTGTTACATTCGCAATCGTCCAGCGCAGAACCATAATTAAAGATTTTCGTGCTAATCAGTTTCCATTCACCCGTCCATTTAATTCTCCCATGTGCTTTCTCCAGACCTTTAATGACATCGGCCATATTCTTTGGCGGAAATCCTGTGTTGATTACTTGTCCTTTTAAACTGGCAACTTTGCATCGCTAGCTTCATTCTCAGTCTTATTGTGCTGCCTCATTCAACGACAAAAACATCATGGCATCGTTCCGCGTCTCCAACGAAGCTTTTTTTTTTTTTTTTGCCGTCTACTGGGAAAGTTTATAGAGAGCTTGTGACAAGAGAGCAGCAGACTCTATTCAACACCCATCAGCTCAATCATCCTCAAGACGCGGCCAATATTCTTGCCGGATTCAACCAATTCGCCGGCAATCATCTTGCACCGGCAGAGCAGGCACCTTTACCTGCATTTCAGGACGCCTTTCGACAGCTGCCCTTGCAGCAAGTTCCCGACTGGAGGGATTCGTCATCGTCATCAGTACAGCTGATAGCTAATACGCCTCCAAACTCCATTGGTGGTTGCAGCAATTCTTCGGCTTCCGTGCTGGTGGTTTCCCCTGCTCATTAGCTCCAGCCGCACTTATCCTGGATCCAGGAACCAGCTAGCCAGGACAGTTGGAGGGCGCCTTCGCTGCACAACTCGTTCGGCTCCGCACCATCTTCATTCACCGCTGACAGTGGCATTTTTTCAAGCCACACTTTCAACGCCGTATGTACAGGAGCTACACCGCCTTTCCCGTGGTTTCCGCAGCAATCCTCACCATCTTATTCGCCTTCTAATATTTCCATTTCTTTCCATGCCCACCCAATCATAACTTCTAGGCCTATTTCTTCATCTTCACCAGCTTCCCCTCTGCCTGCCACATCCCAGCCGGTGGCTCTAGATTCTATCCAAGTGCAGCTTTACTCCCCTCATTCCCCTTCTTTTCCTCCGCCGCCCATATACACTTTGTCCTCTTCTTCTTCTTCGTCTTCTGCCGGTCCTTTGCAGCAATTCACTCTAATTTCCCCTCAGAAACAGCTCCCTAGCCCTTCTCCTCTCAACCCCCAAAACAGTAACATTTCCCCTGCAGGAATAGTAAACGTACTCTCCTGCTGCTTTTTGCAATCCTGCAACACGACGCAATCTTTTTCCGAGTTGGTCACCTGGGAACATTCTCCTGCAACATAGCAGCGGTTGGTGTGCGGCTGGCGGGTGCGCCGACGACGGTTATGACGCGCAGCTTGCCAATATACCGCAGCTGCAAGATCTCGATGAAGATCTAAGCGACTTGGCACTGCCACATTTGGAGCCAATTTCCAGAGAGGCACGGCAGCGGCTGGCTGCGTTAGCAAGAAAAAGAAATGCTGCAGTAACGCCACATATTATACGAAAGAAGCCACGCAGATCATAAATTAAATTGTGCAGCAGCTGTGTATTTTTTAGTGCATCCATAATAAAACTTTCTAGTGCTTCTTATACTGTTTATAAAACAATCAGTTCTCTCTTTGCTTATATTTAGCATGTGTTTCAAAGTGCAGTTCTTTAAATTACAATTGTAATTTTCTGATGAGTACCTTATCTTAAGCATTTTCTTTTTTAACATAATCAATTACAACATATCTATCGCATGAGATTTAAGTTCCCGTCTGTTAATTTTGATCAGGCGTAGCTCCTTAAACTTATTGTGCTGTATTTAGTTTTTTTTTATTTCCCGCTTTTTCGTTTTTTCCATTCAATTGTATATGGAACAGCAAAAGCGAAAAAGGTGGACGTGCCCTGATTGCAAATTTAGATGGCTCAGCCAAAATTGTTATTATTGTTGCGAGTGGAAGCCATTTACTTCTGGGTGCAAGTTTTTTGACGGCTTGCTTCGGGATCCTCTTTATCACCAATTTTAAGTTCTTCCGGTCGTTCTGCAACCGAGGTGCCTTTATTGCCAGTCCCTGCGCATTTACTCTCTAAACGGGATTCATAACCCGTTCAGCCATATCCGGCACAGTTTATGCAGGTGCGCTAAGTAACTTCTGGGAACATTTACAAATTCCCTGTTTTAAATAATAAATAATATTGCACCAAGTGGTTTGTCAAGCCATTTCAGTTTCGTATATCTTCCAAAATAAAAAAAAAAATGTCTTGCTGCCAACAAATCTCTGCACTCTGCAACGCCTGCCATGCAAAAGCATATGATCAAAAAGTATTGCAATCAAATTTAAAATTACTCAAAGTGTACACCATATGGCATCAACAGTCCAACAAAAAATCTGTGTTCACACCAACATGCTTAGAGTGCCAAGCACGCCATGCTTGTTTCATAAACCATATTCCCATTCCATTTAAACACTTGACTCTCAATTCATGTACGTGTCCACGTAGTAAAAGGATACAGACGTTAGAATGCTGTGCGTCTGGGTGCACATAAACTCCTGTAATTTGTTCTAATTTCATTATACATTCAGTATGTAACAATTTTGCACTTTCAATGTGTATTTTATTGTTGTTTTCATTCAGCACATTCGCACTGTGTTTTGAAAGATGTGTTACTTAAGTTTTCAGATTAAGGTAAGTTGCTCTCTGATATTTCACTTGGAGGTAGCGTTAACCGAGGACGTGAAGGAGAAGTAAGTTGGGAAAATGCATTTTCAGATATGAGTTCATTTTCTTTGGGTGCATTTGAATTATTGGCTCTAATAGTTTGGCAGTTATAATCAAAAGTGATTTCCTCACCAGCTTTGATGTTCCTTGTTGCAAAAAGGGCCAGCTTTGGCAATGAAGGGTCCAAACAATTAAACCACACAGCAAAACCAGCAACGTTTGGTTCACAAGAATGGTTTATAAAATGGGAAACATTTCAAGAATGAGCTGCATCAACTGTAAATGGATGCTGCTCGCTATCATAATCTAAATCAAACAAGTATGTTCTGCCCTCTGCATCATATTGCTGCCCGCCTAATTCTGCTTCCTCACTAGCTATGACCTCGCCAACATACTCACATACAAATGCACCCTTCTTGATTGGTTCCAGGGCTTTAAAACCCCAACTACAGCCTGTTGAAGTTCTGAAGATGCAGAGATCTATGTGTCCACCATTTTGAATCACTCTGTTATTACAATTCTGATCACAGCTGCAGCATTTGTTACACTCATACATAGGTGTTCCAACAGGTACAATCAATCTTTTATCTGGTGCATATGCAAATGAGCTGCCTGACTGCACACCACAACACATGGAAGCTTTGGAACAGGATGGGGAGCATTCACATCCAATGGGTGGATCTTCTGGTATGGTAACACAATTTCCAGGATTGTAATCATTTACATAATTAAAATTTGGTGGAGAGCACTACAAATCTACATTATTCTCTATTCTTATAGTTCCTGAGTCAGTAGATATGATCACAATTTCTACCTCCCATTCTCCCAAATCCTTAAGTTGTTGTACCCTTTTGCAATGAAAAGCTCTGACCATCAGGATCTTTCTATGCTCGTCAACCTCCTCCTTATTCCATAAGGATTTATCTGGGATTTTGAGCAATGCTCTAACTTTTATTTCAACATCGTGTTCATTAGGAACCTGATATCTTACAACATCCTTTTTCCTGAAAATACTCATTAAGCGTTCAAAATCTTCCTTTGTTGGGCTTATCAAAGTATTAATAAATTCCTCTATCATTTCATAAGTTGGCTCACCAAGTGGATTAGACCTCGCAAGTTTTTCCTCATAATCCACTAAACACCGTTTGCAGCTGAGATGTTCAGCTGGCTCCCAAGTGCTAGATTCTAAAGGCCACCCTTTCCATTTCACCAGTTAATGAATACCTCTGCCTTCATCTTCACGATGGTCTAGAATTTTCTCTACCTCATACTCTACTTCATCTAGTTTCAATTTTTCTCCCACCTCTCACTGCAATCTTAAATTGTCCATGATTTAATTTTTTAGTATTTTTGCGCACATTCTTGGGAACTACAGATAGAGTCTTCTTTTATGACATGATGTCTTGGCCAACAGCAGTTATGGGCAGAGGTTCAGCCATTGCTGCAGTAGACATCTCTTCCTCTTTCCAGCCAGCACCAACAATGCCGTTAACGCCCTTAGCCTCCTCAGGCTTTATTTACATACTTGACACCTCTTAACTTCATGTCCAAGTGTCTACATTAATATGAAATATCTTTAAAAATTAAAATAGTGCATTCTACTACCACAGCAAAAAACTTTAGTCTGTTGGTTTGTGTTTGTTTCCGGATTCCAGTCCATATCTTCAGACATTATATGTTTTTGTAGATACAAAATAACATTTCATTTATAAATGGTATAACTATATGTACCACTTCACACAATGACTTGTACTTGTTTTTTCAAAATAACACTGTCATGCACCAAATATTCAAGTTCATCAACACATTGTATAACATTCATTTGTTATGTTTACTTAAAACAGTTTTACATTTCAGTTGAAAACTATTAAAACAGGTATTGCCTGCCAGATTTTGCATTACACTTACACTGTGTTCTGATAGATGTGTTACTTAAGTTTTCAGATTCAGGTAAGTTGCTCTCTGATATTCCACTTGAAGGTAGCGTTAACCGAGGAGGTGAAGGAGAAGTATGTGGGGAAAATGCAGTTTCAGATATGAGTTCATTTTCTTTGGGTGCATTTGAATTATTGGCTCTAATAGTTTGGCAGTTATAATCAAAGTTGATTTCCTCACCAGCTTTGATGTTCCTTGTTGCAAAAAGGGCCAGCTTTGGCAATGAGGGGTCCAAACAATTAAACCACACAGCAAAAACTGCAAGGTTTGCTTCACAAGAATGGTTTATAAAATGGGAAACATTTCCAAAATGAGCTGCACCAACTGTAAATGGATGCTGCTCGCTATCATAATCTAAATCAAAGAAGTATGTTCTGCTCTCTGCATCATATCGCTGCCCTCTTAATTCTGCTTCCTCACTAGTTATGACCTCGCCAACATACTCACATACAAATATACCCTTCTTGATTGAGTCCAGGGCTTTAACACCCCAACCACAGCCGGTTGAAGTTCTGAAGATGCAGAGATCTATGTGTCGACCACTTTGAATCACTCGGTTATTACAAATCTGATCACAGCTGCAGCGTTTGTTACACTCATAGATAGGTGTTCCAACAGGTACAATCAATCTTTTATCTGGTGCATATGCAAATGAGCTGCCTGACTGCACACCACAACACATGGAAGCTTTGGAACAGGATGGCGAGCATTCACATCCAATGGGTGGATCTTCTGGTATGGTAACACCATTTCCAGGAATGTAATCATTTACATAATTAAAATGTGGTGGAGACCACTCCAAATCTACATTATTCTCTATTCTTATAGTTCCTGAGTCAGTAGATATGATCCCAATCTCTACCTCCCATTCTTCCAAATCCTTAAGTTGTTGTACCCTTTTGAAATGAAAAGCTCTGATCATCAGGATCTTTCTAAGCTCATAAACCTCCTACTTATACCATAAGGATTTATGTGGGATTTTCAGCAATGCTCCATCTTTTATTTCAACATCGTGTTCATTAGGAACCTGATATCTTACAACATCCTTTTTCCTGAAAATACTCATTAAGTGTTCAAAATCTTCCTTTGTTGGGCTTATCAAAGTATTAATAAACTCCTCTATCATTTCATAAGTTGGTTCACCAAGTGGATTAGACCTCGCAAGTTTTTCCTTATAAGCCACTAAACATCGTTTGCAGTTGAGATGTTCAGCTCGCTCCCAAGTGCTAGATTCTAAAGGCCACCCTTTCCATTTTACCAGATAATGAATACCTCTGCCTTCAGCTTCACGATGGTCTAGAATTTTCTCTACCTCATACTCTTCATCATCTAGTTTCCTTTTTCTCCCACCTTTCCCTACAGCCTTAAATTGTCCATGATTTACTTTTCTAGTATTTTTGCGCACTTTCTTCGGAACTACAGATAGAGTCTTCTTTTCTGAAATGATGTCTGCCACCAGCAGTTATGGGCAGAGGTTCAGCCATTGCTGCGGTAGACATCTCTTCCTCTTTCCAGCCAGCACCAACAATGCCGTTAACGCCCTTAGCCTCCTCAGGCTTTATTTACATACTTGACAACCTCTTAACTTCATGTCCAAGTGTCTACACTAACATGAAATATCTTTAAAAATTAAAATAGTGCATTCTACTACCACAGCAAAAAGCTTTTGTTTGTTGGTTTGTGTTTGTTTCCGGATTCCAATCTATATCTTCAGACATTATATGTTTTTGTAGATACAAAATAACATTTCATTTATAAATTGTATAACTATATGTACCAGTTCACACACTGACTTGTACTTGTTTTTACAAAATAACACTTTCTTGCACCAAATAATCAAGTTCATATACACACGGTATAACATTCATTTGTCATGTTTACTTATACCATTTTTACTTTTCAGTTGAACACCATTAAAACAGGTATCGCCTGCAAGATTTTGCATTACACTTACACTGTGTTCTGAAAGATGTGTTACTTAAGATTTCAGATTCAGGTAAGTTGCTCTCTGATATTTCAGTTGGAGGTAGCGTTAGCCGAGGACGTGAAGGAGAAGTATGTGGGGAAAATGCAGTTTCAGATATGAGTTCATTTTCTTTGGGTGCATTTGAATTATTGGCTCTAATAGTTTGGCAGTTATAATCAAAAGTGATTTCCTCACCAGCTTTGATGTTCCTTGTTGCAAAAAGGGCCTGCTTTGGCAATGAAGGGTCCAAACAATTAAACCACACAGCAAAAACTGCAAGGTTTGCTTCACAAGAATGGTTTATAAAATGGGAAACATTTCAAGAATGAGCTGCATCAACTGTAAATGGATGCTGCTCGCTATCATAATCTAAATCAAACAAGTATGTTCTGCCCTCTGCATCATATCGCTGCCCGCCTAATTCTGCTTCCTCACTAGCTATGACCTCGCCAACATACTCACATACAAATGCACCCTTCTTGATTGAGTCCAGGCCTTTAACACCCCAACCACAGTCTGTTGAAGTTCTGAAGATGCAGAGATCTATGTGTCCACCATTTTGAATCACTCTGTTATTACAATTCTGATCACAGCTGCAGCATTTGTTACACTCATACATAGGTGTTCCAACAGGTACAATCAATCTTTTATCTGGTGCATATACAAATGAGCTGCCTGACTGCACCCCACAACACATGGAAGCTTTGGAACAGGATGGCGAGCATTCACATCCAATGGGTGGATCTTCTGGTATGGTAACACAATTTCCAGAAATGTAATCATCTACATAATTAAAATTTAGTGGAGACCACCCCAAATCTACATTATTCTCTTCTTATAGTTCCTGAGTAAGTAGATATAATCCCAATCTCTACCTCCCATTCTTCCAAATCCTTAAGTTGTTGTACCCTTTTGAAATGAAAAGCTCTGATCATCAGGATCTTTCTAAGCTCGTAAACCTCCTACTTATCCCATAAGGATTTATGTGGGATTTTCAGCAATGCTCCATCTTTTATTTCAACATCGTGTTCATTAGGAACCTGATATCTTACAACATCCTTTTTCCTGAAAATATTCATTAAGCGTTCAAAATCTTCCTTTGTTGGGCTTATCAAAGTATTAATAAACTCCTCTATCATTTCATAAGTTGGTTCACCAAGTGGATTAGACCTTGCAAGTTTTTCCTTATAATCCACCAAACATTGTTTGCAGTTGAGATGTTCAGCTGGCTCCCAAGTGCTAGATTCTAAAGGCCACCCTTTCCATTTTACCAGATAATGAATACCTCTGCCTTCATCTTCACGATGGTCTGGAATTTTCTCTACCTCATACTCTTCATCATCTAGTTTCCTTTTTCCCCCACCTTTCCCTACAGCCTTAAATTGTCCATGATTTACTTTTCTAGTATTTTTGCGCACTTTCTTCGGAACTACAGATAGAGTCTTCTTTTCTGAAATGATGTCTGCCACCAGCAGTTATGGGCAGAGGTTCAGCCATTGCTGCAGTAGACATCTCTTCCTCTTTCCAGCCAGCACCAACAACGCCGTTAACGCCCTTAGCCTCCTCAGGCTTTATTTACATACTTGACACCCTCTTAACTTCATGTCCAAGTGTCTACACTAACATGAAATATCTCTTAAAAATTAAAATAGTGCATTCTACTACCACAGCAAAAAGCTTTTGTTTGTTGGTTTGTGTTTGTTTCCGCATTCCAATCTACATCTTCAGACATTATATGTTTTTGTAGATACAAAATAACATTTCATTTATAAATTGTATAACTATATGTACCACTTCACACAATGACTTGTACTTGTTTTTACAAAATAACACTGTCTTGCACAAAATAATCAAGTTCATATACACACGGTATAACATTCATTTGTCATGTTTACTTATAACAGTTTAAATTTTCAGTAGAACAATATTAAAACAGGTATTGCCTGCCAGATTTTGCATTACACTTACACTGTGTCCTGAAAGATGTGTTACTTAAGTTTTCAGATTCAGGTAAGTTGCTCTCTGATATTTCACTTCGAGGTAGCGTTAACCGAGGACGTGAAGGAGAAGTAAGTTGGGAAAATGCACTTTCAGATATGAGTTCATTTTCTTTGGGTGCATTTGAATTACTGGCTCTAATAGTTTGGCAGTTATAATCAAAAGTGATTTCCTCACCAGCTTTGATGTTACTTGTTGCAAAAAGGGCCAGCTTTGGCAATGAAGGGTCCAAACAATTAAACCACACAGAAAAAACTGCAACGTTTGCTTCACAAGAATGGTTTATAAAATGGGAAACATTTCCAAAATGAGCTGCATCAACTGTAAATGGATGCTGATCGCTATCATAATCTAAATCAAACAAGTATGTTCTGCCCTCTGCATCATATCGCTGCCCTCTTAATTCTGCTTCCTCACTAGCCATGACCTGGCCAACATACTCACATACAAATGTATCCTTCTTGATTGGTTCCAGGGCTTTAACACCCCAACCACAGCCTGTTGAAGTTCTGAAAATGCAGAGATCTATGTTTCGACCATTTTGAATCACTCTGTTATTACAATTCTGATCACAGCTGCAGCGTTTGTTACACTCATACATAGGTGTTCCAACAGGTACAATCAATCTTTTATCTGGTGCATATGCAAATGAGCTGCCTGACTGCACACCACAACACATGGAAGCTTTGGAACAGGATGGCGAGCATTCACATCCAATGGGTGCATCTTCTGGTATGGTAACACCATTTCCAGGAATGTAATCATTTACGTAATTAAAATTTGGTGGAGACCACTCCAAATCTACATTATTCTCTATTCTTATAGTTCCTGAGTCTGTAGATATGATCCCAATCTCTACCTCCCATTCTTCCAAATCCTTAAGTTATTGTACACTTTTGAAATGAAAAGCTCTGACCATCAGGATCTTTCTAAGCTCGTAAACCTCCTACTTATCCCATAAGGATTTATGTGGGATTTTCAGCAATGCTCCATCTTTTATTTCAACATTGTGTTCATTAGGAACCTGATATCTTACAACATCCTTTTTCCTGAAAATACTCATTAAGCGTTCAAAATCTTACTTTGTTGGGCTTATCAAAGTATTAATAAACTCCTCTATCATTTCATAAGTTGGTTCACCAAGTGGATTAGACCTCGCAAGTTTTTCCTTATAATCCACTAAACATTGTTTGCAGTTGAGATGTTCAGCTGGCTCCCAAGTGCTAGATTCTAAAGGCCACCCTTTCCATTTTACCAGATAATGAATACCTCTGCCTTCATCTTCACGATGGTCTAGAATTTTCTCTACCTCATACAATCCTTCATCTAGTTTCCTTTTTCACCCACCTTTCCCTGCACTCTTAAATTGTCCATGATTTACTTTTCTAGTATTTTTGCGCACTTTCTTCGGCACTAAAGATAGAGTCTTGGCCACCAGCAGTTATGGGCAGAGGTTCAGCCATTGCTGCAGTAAACATCTCTTCCTCTTTTCAGCCAGCACCAACAATGCCGTTAACGCCCTTAGCCTCCTCAGGCTTTATTTACATACTTGACAACCTCTTAACTTCATGTCCAAGTGTCTACACTAATATGAAATATCTTTAAAAACTAAAATAGTGCATTCTACTACCACAGCAAAAAACTTTTGTTTGTTGGTTTGTGTTTGTTTCCGGATTCCAATCCATATCTTCAGACATTATATGTTATTGTAGATACAAAATAACATTTCATTTATAAATTGTATAACTATATGTACCAGTTCACACAATGACTTGTACTTGTTTTTACAAAATAACACTGTCTTGCACCAAATAATCAAGTTCATATACACACGGTATAACATTCATTTGTCATGTTTACTTATATTAGTTTAAATTTTCAGTAGAACAATATTAAAACAGGTATTGCCTGCCAGATTTTGCATTACACTTACACTGTGTCCTGAAAGATGTGTTACTTAAGTTTTCAGATTCAGGTAAGTTGCTCTCTGATATTTCACTTGCAGGTAGCGTTAACCGAGGACGTGAAGGAGAAGTAAGTTGGGAAAATGCACTTTCAGATATGAGTTCATTTTCTTTGGGTGCATTTGAATTATTGGCTCTAATAGTTTGGCAGTTATAATCAAAAG
The DNA here is from genome assembly GCA_030765055.1 of Mantis religiosa. Classification (NCBI taxonomy): domain Eukaryota; kingdom Metazoa; phylum Arthropoda; class Insecta; order Mantodea; family Mantidae; genus Mantis; species Mantis religiosa. The sequence goes on along the minus strand of CM060947.1, from coordinate 13,867,409 downwards.
TGATTTCCTCACCAGCTTTGATGTTCCTTGTTGCAAAAAGGACCTGCTTTGGCAATGAAGGGTCCAAACAATTAAACCACACAGCAAAAACTGCAAGGTTTGCTTCACAACTATGGTTTATAAAATGGGAAACATTTCCAATATGAGCTGCATCAACTGTAAATGGATGCTGCTGGCTATCATAATCTAAATCAAACAAGTATGTTCTGCCCTCTGCATCATATCTCTGCCCTCTTAATTCTGCTTCCTCACTAGCTATGACCTCGCCAACATACTCACATACAAATGTACCCTTCTTGATTGGTTCCAGGGCTTTAACACCCCAACCACAGCCTGTTGAAGTTCTGAAGATGCAGAGATCTATGTGTCTACCATTTTGAATCACTCTGTTATTATAAATCTGATCACAGCTGCAGCGTTTGTTACACTCATAGATAGGTGTTCCAACAGGTACAATCAATCTTTTATCTGGTGCATATGCAAATGAGCTGCCTGACTGCACACCACAACACATGGAAGCTTTGGAACAGGATGGCGAGCATTCACATCCAATGGGTGGATCTTCTGGTATGGTAACACCATTTCCAGGAATGTAATCATTTACATAATTAAAATTTGGTGGAGACCACTCCAAATCTACATTATTCTCTATTCTTATAGTTCCTGAGTCAGTAGATATGATCCCAATCTCTACCTCCCATTCTTCCAAATCCTTAAGTTGTTGTACCCTTTTGAAATGAAAAGCTCTGATCATCAGGATCTTTCTAAGCTTATCAACCTCCTACTTATCCCATAAGGATTTATGTGGGATTTTCAGCAATGCTCCATCTTTTATTTCAACATCGTGTTCATTAGGAACCTGATATCTTACAACATCCTTTTTCCTGAAAATACTCATTAAGCGTTCAAAATCTTCCTTTGTTGGGCTTATCAAAGTATTAATAAACTCCTCTATCATTTCATAAGTTGGTTCACCAAGTGGATTAGACCTTGCAAGTTTTTCCTTATAATCCACTAAACATTGTTTGCAGTTGAGATGTTCAGCTGGCTCCCAAGTGCTAGATTCTAAAGGCCACCCTTTCCATTTTACCAGATAATGAATACCTCTGCCTTCATCTTCACGATGGTCTAGAATTTTCTCTACCTCATACTCTTCATCATCTAGTTTCCTTTTTCTCCCACCTTTCCCTACAGCCTTAAATTGTCCATGATTTACTTTTCTAGTATTTTTGCGCACTTTCTTCGGCACTAAAGATAGAGTCTCTTTTTCTGAAATGATGTCTTGGCCACCAGCAGTTATGGGCAGAGGTTCAGCCATTGCTGCAGTAAACATCTCTTCCTCTTTCCAGCCAGCACCAACAATGCCGTTAACGCCCTTAGCCTCCTCAGGCTTTATTTACATACTTGACACCCTCTTAACTTCATGTCCAAGTGTCTACACTAACATGAAATATCTTTAAAAATGAAAATAGTGCATTCTACTACCACAGCAAAAAGCTTTTGTTTGTTGGTTTGTGTTTGTTTCCGGATTCCAATCTATATCTTCAGACATTATATGTTTTTGTAGATACAAAATAACATTTCATTTATAAATTGTATAACTATATGTACCAGTTCACACACTGACTTGTACTTGTTTTTACAAAATAACACTGTCTTGCACCAAATAATCAAGTTCATATACACACGGTATAACATTCATTTGTCATGTTTACTTATACCATTTTTACTTTTCAGTTGAACACTATTAAAACAGGTATTGCCTGCAAGATTTTGCATTACACTTACACTGTGTTCTGAAAGATGTGTTACTTAAGTTTTCAGATTCAGGTAAGTTGCTCTCTGATATTTCACTTGCAGGTAGCGTTAACCGAGGACGTGAAGGAGAAGTAAGTTGGGAAAAGGCACTTTCAGATATGAGTTCATTTTCTTTGGGTGCATTTGAATTATTGGCTCTAATAGTTTGGCAGTTATAATCAAAAGTGATTTCCTCACCAGCTTTGATGTTCCTTGTTGCAAAAAGGGCCTGCTTTGGCAATGAAGGGTCCAAACAATTAAACCACACAGCAAAAACTGCAAGGTTTGCTTCACAACAATGGTTTATAAAATGGAAAACATTTCCAAAATGAGCTGCATCAACTGTAAATGGATGCTGCTCGCTATCATAATCTAAATCAAACAAGTATGTTCTGCCCTCTGCATCATATCGCTGCCCTCTTAATTCTGCTTCCTCACTAGCTAGGACCTCGCCAACATACTCACATACAAATGTACCCTTCTTGATTGGTTCCAGGGCTTTAACACCCCAACCACAGCCTGTTGAAGTTCTGAAAATGCAGAGATCTATGTGTCTACCATTTTGAATCACTCTGTTATTACAATTCTGATCACAGCTGCAGCGTTTGTTACACTCATGCATAGGTGTTCCAACAGGTACAATCAATCTTTTATCTGGTGCATATACAAATGAGCTGCCTGACTGCACACCACAACACATGGAAGCTTTGGAACAGGATGGCGAGCATTCACATCCAATGGGTGGATCTTCTGGTATGGTAACACCATTTCCAGGAATGTAATCATTTACATAATTAAAATTTGGTGGAGACCACTCCAAATCTACATTATTCTCTATTCTTATAGCTCCTGAGTCTGTAGATATGATCCCAATCTCTACCTCCCATTCTTCCAAATCCTTAAGTTGTTGTAAACTTTTGAAATGAAAAGCTCTGACCATCAGGATCTTTCTAAGCTCGTAAACCTCCTACTTATCCCATAAGAATTTATGTGGGATTTTCAGCAATGCTCCATCTTTTATTTCAACATCGTGTTCATTAGGAACCTGATATCTTACAACATCCTTTTTCCTGAAAATACTCATTAAGCGTTCAAAATCTTCCTTTGTTGGGCTTATCAAAGTATTAATAAACTCCTCTATCATTTCATAAGTTGGTTCACCAAGTGGATTAGACCTCGCAAGTTTTTCCTTATAATCCACTAAACATTGTTTGCAGTTGAGATGTTCAGCTGGCTCCCAAGTGCTAGATTCTAAAGGCCACCCTTTCCATTTTACCAGATAATGAATACCTCTGCCTTCATCTTCACGATGGTCTAGAATTTTCTCTACCTCATACTCTACTTCATCTAGTTTCCTTTTTCTCCCACCTTTCCCTGCACTCTTAAATTGTCCATGATTTACTTTTCTAGTATTTTTGCGCACTTTCTTCGGCACTAAAGATAGAGTCTCTTTTTCTGAAATGATGTCTTGGCCACCAGCAGTTATGGGCAGAGGTTCAGCCATTGCTGCAGTAAACATCTCTTCCTCTTTCCAGCCAGCACCAACAATGCCGTTAACGCCCTTAGCCTCCTCAGGCTTTATTTACATACTTGACACCCTCTTAACTTCATGTCCAAGTGTCTACACTAACATGAAATATCTCTTAAAAATTAAAATAGTGCATTCTACTACCACAGCAAAAAGCTTTTGTTTGTTGGTTTGTGTTTGTTTCCGGATTCCAATCTACATCTTCAGACATTATATGTTTTTGTAGATACAAAATAACATTTCATTTATAAATTGTATAACTATATGTACCACTTCACACAATGACTTGTACTTGTTTTTACAAAATAACACTGTCATGCACCAAATATTCAAGTTCATATACACACGGTATAACATTCATTTGTCATGTTTACTTACACCATTTTTACTTTTCAGTTGAACATTATTAAAACAGGTAGCGCCTGCAAGATTTTGCATTACACCTACACTGTGTTCTGAAAGATGTGTTACTTAAGTTTTCAGATTCAGGTAAGTTGCTCTCTGATATTTCAGTTGGAGGTAGCGTTAGCCGAGGACGTGAAGGAGAAGTATGTGGGGAAAATGCAGTTTCAGATATGAGTTCATTTTCTTTGGGTGCATTTGAATTATTGGCTCTAATAGTTTGGAAGTTATAATCAAAAGTAATTTCCTCACCAGCTTTGATGTTCCTTGTTGCAAAAAGGGCCAGCTTTTTCAATGAAGGGTCCAAACAATTAAACCACACAGCAAAAACTGCAAGGTTTTGTTCACAAGAATGGCTTATAAAATGGGAAACATTTCCAAAATGAGCTGCATCAACTGTAAATGGATGCTGAACACTATCATAATCTAAATCAAACAAGTATGTTCTGCCCTCTGCATCATATCGCTGCCCTCTTAATTCTCCTTCCTCACTAGCTATGACCTCGCCAACATACTCACATACAAATGTAACCTTCTTGATTGGTTCCAGAGCTTTAACACCCCAACCAAAGCCTGTTGAAGTTCTGAAGATGCAGAGATCTATCTGTCGATCATTTTGAATCACTCGGTTATTACAATTCTGATCACAGCTGCAGCGTTTGTTACACTCATACATAGGTGTTCCAACAGGTACAAAAAATCTTTTATCTGGTGCATATACAAATGAGCTGCCTGACTGCACACCACAACACATGGAAGCTTTGGAACAGGATGGCGAGCATTCACATCCAATGGGTGGATCTTCTGGTATGGTAACACCATTTCCAGGAATGTAATCACTTACAGAATTAAAATTTGGTGGAGAGCACTCCAAATCTACATTATTCTCTATTCTTCTAGTTCCTGAGTCAGTAGATAAGATCCTAATCTCTACCTCCCATTCTTCCAAATCCTTAAGTTGTTGTACCCTTTTGAAATGAAAAGCTCTGACCATTAGGATCTTTCTAAGCTCGTCAACCTCCTCCTTATCCCATAAGGATTTATCTTGGATTTTGAGCGATGCTCTATCTTTTATTTCAACATCGTGTTCATTAGGAACCTGATATCTTAGAACATCCTTTTTCCTGAAAATACTCATAAAGCGTTCCAAATCTTCCTTTGTTGGGCTTATCAAAGTATTAATAAACTCCTCTATCATTTCATAAGTTGGTTCACCAAGTGGATTAGACCTCGCAAGTTTTTCCTTATAATCCACTAAACATCGTTTGCAGTTGAGATGTTCAGCTGGTTCCCAAGTGCTGGATTCTAAAGGCCACCCTTTCCATTTTACCAGATAATGAATACCTCTGCCTTCATCCTCACGATGCTCTAGAATTTTCTCTACCTCATACTCTACTTCATCTAGTTTCCTTTTTCTCCCACCTTCCCCTGTACTCTTAAATTGTCCATGATTTACATTTTTAGTATTTTTGCGCACTTTCTTGGGAACTACAGATAGAGTCTTCTTTTCTGAAATGATGCTATGGCCACCAGCAGTTATGGGCAGAGGTTCAGCCATTGCTGCAGTAGACATCTCTTCTTCTTTCCAGCCAGCACCAACAATGCTGTTAACGACCTTAGCCTCCTCAGGCTTTATTTACATACTTGACACCCTCTTAACTTCATGTCCAAGTGTCTACACTAATATAAAATATCTTTAAAAATTAAAATACCGCATTCTACTACCACAGCAAAAAACTTTAGCCTGGTGGTTTTTGTTCGTTTCCGGATTCCAATCCATATCTTCAGACATTATATGTTTTTGTAGATACAAAATAACATTTCATTTATAAATTGTATAACAATATGTACCACTTTACACAAAGACTTGTAATTGTTATTACAATATAACACTGTCTGGCACCAAATATTCAAGTTCCTCAACACACTGTATAACATTCATTTGTCATGTTTACTTGTAAAACTTTTACTTTTCAGTTGAACACTATTAAAACAGGTATTGCCTGCAAGATTTTGCATTACACTTACACTGTGTTCTGAGAGATGTGTTACTTAAGTTTTCAGATTCAGGTAAGTTGCTCTCTGATATTTCACTTGGAGGTAGCATTAACCGAGGACGTGAATGAGAAATAAGTGGGGAAAATGCAGTTTCAGATATGAGTTCATTTTCTTTGGGTGCATTTGAATTATTGGCTCTAATAGTTTGGCAGTTATAATCAAAAGTGATTTCCTCACCAGCTTTGATGTTCCTTGTTGCAAAAAGGGCCAGCTTTGGCAATGAAGGGTCCAAACAATTAAACCACACAGCAAAAACTGCAAGGTTTGGTTCACAAGAATGGTTTATAAAATGGGAAAAATTTCCAAAATGAGCTGCATCAACTGTAAATGGATGCTGCTCGCTATCATAATCTATATCGCTGCCCTCTTAATTCTGCTTCCTCACTAGCTATGACCTCGCCAACATACTCACATACAAATGTACCCTTCTTGATTGAGTCCAGGGCTTTAACACCCCAACCACAGCCTGTTGGAAGTTCTGAAGATGCACAGATCTATGTGTCTCCCATTCTGAATCACTCGGTTATTACAATTCTGATCACAGCTGCAGCGTTTGTTACACTCATAGATAGGTGTTCCAACAGGTACAATCAATCTTTTATCTGGTGCATATGCAAATGAGCTGCCTGACTGCACACCACAACACATCGAAGCTTTGGAACAGGATGGCGAGCATTCACATCCTATGGGTGGATCTTCTGGTATGGTAACACCATTTCCAGGAATATAATCATTTACATAATTAAAATTTGGTGGAGAGCACTCCAAATCTACATTATTCTCTATTCTTATAGTTCCTGAGTCTGTAGATATGATCCCAATCTCTACCTCCCATTCTTCCAAATCCTTAAGTTCTTGTACCCTTTTGCTATGAAAAGCACTGTCCATCAGGATCTTTCTATGCTCGTGAAACTCCTACTTATCCCACAAGGATTTATCTGGGATTTTCAGCTATGCTCTATCTTTTATTTCAATTCGTGTTCATTAGGAATCTGATATCTTACAACATCCTCTTTCCTGAAAATACTCATTAGGCGTTCAAAATCTTCCTTTGTTGGGCTTATCAAAGTATTAATAAACTCCTCTATCATTTCATAAGTTGGCTCACCAAGAGGATTAGACCTCGCAAGTTTTTCCTTATAAGCCACTAAACATCGTTTGCAGTTGAGATGTTCAGCTGGCTCCCAAGTGCTAGATTCTAAAGGCCACCCTTTCCATCTTACCAGATAATGAATACCTCTTTCTTCATCCTCACGATGGTCTAGAATTTTATCTACATCGTACCCTACTTCATCTAGTTTCCTTTTTCTCCCACTTTCCCTGCAGTCTTAAATTGTCATGATTTACTTTTCTAATATTTTTGCGCACTTTCTTGGGAACTACAGATGGAGTCTTTTTTTCTGAAGTGATGTCTTGGCCACCAGCAGTTATGGGCAGAGGTTCAGCCATTGCTGCAGTAGACATCTCTTTCTCTTTCCAGCCAGCACTAACAATGCCGTTAACGCCCTCAGCCTCCTCAGGCTTTATTTACATACTTGACACCCTCTTAACTTCATGTCCAAGTGTCTACACTAATATGAAATATCTTTAAAAATTAAAATACTGCATTCTACTACTACAGCAAAAAACTTTAGCCTGGTGGTTTTTGTTCGTTTCCGGATTCCAATCCATATCTTCAGACATTATATGTTTTTGTAGATACAAAATAACATTTCATTTATAAATTGTATAACTATATGTACCACTTTACACAAAGACTTGTACTTGCTTTTACAATATAACACTGTCATGGACCAAATATTCAAGTTCATCAACACACTGTATAACTTTCATTTGTCATGTTTACTTATAACACTTTTACTTTTCAGTTGAACACTACTAAAACAGGTATTGCCTGCAAGATTTTGCATTACACTTACACTGTGTTCTGAGAGATGTGTTACTTTAAGTTTTCAGATTCAGGTAAGTTGCTCTCTGATATTTCAGTTGGAGGTAGCGTTAACCGAGGACGTGAAGGAGAAGTAAGTTGGGAAAAGGCACTTTCAGATATGAGTTCATTTTCTTTGGGTGCATTTGAATTATTGGCTCTAATAGTTTGGCAGTTATAATCAAAAGTGATTTCCTCACCAGCTTTGATGTTCCTTGTTGCAAAAAGGCCCAGCTTTGGCAATGAAGGGTCCAAAATATTAAACCACACAGCAAAAACTGCAAGGTTTGGTTCACAACAATGGTTTATAAAATGGGAAACATTTCCAAAATGAGCTGCATCAACTGTAAATGGATGCTGAACACTATCATAATCTAAATCAAACAAGTATGTTCTGCCCTCTACATCATATCGCTGCCCTCTTAATTCTGCTTCCTCACTAGTTATGACCTCGCCAACATACTCACATACAAATGTACCCTTCTTGATTGGTTCCAGGGCTTTAACACCCCAACCACAGCCTGTTGAAGTTCTGAAGATGCAGAGATCTATGTGTCTACCATTTTGAATCACTCCGTTATTACAATTCTGATCACAGCTGCAGCGTTTGATAGACTCATAGATAGGTGTTCCAACAGGTACAATCAATCTTTTATCTGGTGCATATGCAAATGAGCTGCCTGACTGCACACCACAACACATGGAAGCTTTGGAACAGGAAGGCGAGCATTCACATCCAATGGGTGGATCTTCTGGTATGGTAACACCATTTCCAGGAATGTAATCATTTACATAATTAAAATTTGGTGGAGAGCACTCCAAATCTACATTATTCTCTATTCTTATAGTTCCTGAGTCAGTAGATATGATTGCAATCTCTACCTCCCATTCTTTCAAACCCTTAAGTTGTTGTACCCTTTTGCAATGAAAAGCTCTGATCATCAGGATCTTTCTTAGCTTGTCAACCTCCTACTTATCCCATAAGGATTTATCTGGGATTTTCGGCAATGCTCTAACTTTTATTTCAACATCGGTTTCATTAGGAACCTGATATCTTACAACATTCTTTTTCCTGAAAATACTCATTAAGCGTTCAAAATCTTCCTTTGTTGGGCTTATCAAAGTATTAATAAACTCCTCTATCATTTCATAAGTTGGTTCACCAAGTGGATTAGACCTAGCAAGTTGTTCCTTATAAGCCACTGAACATAGTTTGCAGTTGAGATGTTCAGCTGGCTCCCAAGTGCTAGATTCTAAAGGCCACCCTTTCCATTTTACCAGATAGTGAATACCTTTGCCTTCATCTTCACGATGGTCTAGAATTTTCTCTACCTCATACTCTACTTCATCTAGTTTCCTTTTTCTCCCACCTTCCCCTGCACTCTTAAATTGTCCATGATTTACTTTTTTAGTATTTTTGCGCACATTCTTGGGAACTACAGATAGAGTCTTCTTTTCTGAAATGTCTTGGCCACCAGCAGTTATGGGCAGAGGTTCAGCCATTGCTGCAGTAGATAACTCTTCCTCTTTCCAGCCAGCACCAACAATGCTGTTAACGACCTTAGCCTCCTCAGGCTTTATTTACATACTTGACACCCTCTTAACTTCATGTCCAAGTGTCTACACTAATATGAAATATCTTTAAAAATTAAAATAGTGCATTCTACTACCACAGCAAAAAACTTTAGTCTGTTGGTTTGTGTTTGTTTCCGGATTCCAATCCATATCTTCAGACATTATATGTTTTTGTAGATACAAAATAACATTTCATTTATAAATTGTATAACTATATGTACCACTTCACACAATGACTTGTACTTGTTTTTACAAAATAACACTGTCATGCACCAAATATTCAAGTTCATCAACGCATTGTATAACATTCATTTGTCATGTTTACTTATAACACCTTTACTTTTCAGTTGAATGCTATTAAAACAGGTATCGCCTACAAGATTTTGCATTACACTTACACTGTGTTCTGAAAGATGTGGACGATGTGGAAGGAAGCTAAAAGGAACATCATGCAGTTCCTGAACTTCAGTTACTGAGTACTTTTTAGCTGAAGACAGAAAGGATTCTGGAACTAGCTCTGACAGTGATGACTGTACTCCCAGGAAACAATGGAGCCTGAGTGATGGAAGTTGAACTGGTACTCCAACCCCACGCTGAAAGCAGATAAAGCGTTTGCCAGTGATGTTGAATATTAAAAACTGTGTAACATATAAACAGAATTGCTGCAACAAAAGAAAAAAAGGTGATGTGTCAGGGTTGCAAGAAACATCTTTGTCCTACAGCATAAAGGAATTGTTTTGCAGTTCATTATGAAAATTAACAGATTTCTGCTGCTTGATAAGCAATAAAGTGATCATTTTTATTATACATTTATTATATTTTGCTTAAGTATATTCATAAATGAAACAATTTTCACTTACTTGATAAAGGAACAGTTTTACATATATGTAATTTATCGATTATAGATATAAATTGAACAAAATGCAATGTGTTGACTTAATGCATATAGCAAGGACTTGCGAGATATAACGTCAACTCGTCATCATACCACAGTGACAGAATATTGGCAGCCTGCCTTGGCACGTGGTGGTAGCATGTCTGCTTTACGTTCAAGAGGTCCTGAGTTCGAATCTCGGTCAGGTTGAGTTACATGGATGAGGTTTTTTCTGGGGTGTTCCCTTATCCTGTAAAAACGAATGTTGGGTAACTCTAAGCTCCATGGACCCCGGACTCATTTGAGTAGCATTTCATCCATTCCATTCTCATCCGATATGATTTAACGTTGGAGGACATAAATTACAAAAAAAAAAAAAAAAAAAAAAAAAAAAAAGAATATTGGCAAAATATTTGTAGGCATGAATCCCCAATGTCCATTTTAATGCCCATTGCATATTTAGGTCCCTTAACTACAAATTCAAAATATTACTTTATATCTCATATATTTATTGTATTTGGGAGTGGTTATGATAATTTTTTCCAAAATTTTTGTGACAATGGCTTCAGGTCTCAGGAGGATATTTTATCTGAAGAATTATATACGAAAAAAAATATGTACAAGATAGTTGCTGGGACTCGATGTTGGGTCACAAACACATGAGAATGGAAATATTTGGAATAGCACTTGGCCCGTTTTAGGCCATTGCCAATTTTTCAGTCACAGATGAAACTTGGGTTCAGTTCTATAACACAGAGGCCAAATAGTCAAAGCAGTAGAAGCATACAGTTTGTCTGCCACCAAAGAAAGCAAGGACAATTCTTTTGACTGGAATTGTCATGACATTGTTGTTCTGGCATGTGTAGTGTAGTGGATTTTATTTGTAAGCTATCTCCCCACTAGGCAAACAGTTTGGACCTTACAACATTCAAAACTTAAATTATCTAAAAAAGGTTGAGATTTTAGCAAGGGATAAAGTCATCTTCCATCGAGATAATGCATATCCACGAACACGTACCGTCGACATGGCAAAATCACACAAATAAGACATGATTTGTTGTTACACCTGCTTTATTTGCCTGATATGGCTCTGTCAGACTTCTGTCTCTTCCCGAAGCTGAACATTATCCTTGGTGGGCGAAAATTCACATCAAACGAAGAATTGATAGTTGTAGTTGAGAACATTTTTCAGAACCTAGAGGAATCTAATTTTGGAGAAGCGATCTGGACTTTGGAGCCTGGCTGGAGAACTTGTATTAATCTCTAAGAAGACTACACTGAATAAAATTGTGTGACAGAACATTTCAAACCACCCTCCGATTACTAAAATATAGATTTAAAGCAAAACACTAAACAATTGTACTCTTTACAGTTTCAAATTAAACTGAACTACAAGCAAGCAGCCGCCTGCTAGAATGACTGATGTTACTGTCATTGAACTTGAAGTTTGAGCGGACATCTCTCCAGACAAAGTTTAATTGCGAGCAACAAAATTTGCCTAATATCACACAAGAAAGCATGACACTGAACAAAGTGAATAATGCTCCCGTTTTTTATGGACGTTATCTCAGTACCAAAAGAAAACATGCCCTTTTTGCATAGCCAGACCAATTTGAGATGTTTACTTACAAGTTATTGATATCATCTCATTTATTTTGCATGTTTTCTTTTCAAGAGTTTTGGGGGAAAAAACAACTTAAAAATCCACCCTACAAAATCCACCGCACTTGGCAGATACCCAGCCTAAATATGTCTGTGGAAGAGCCTCAAAATTTTATTTCATGGAAAATCTTTTAAGATATAGAATGAACTAAGAGAAAACCTTTTCTAAACTGAAGGTTTAAAGAGATGAGAAACAAAACGGTTATTACATTCAATGCCATACTACTCTTGTAGTAATTTTAATTAAGTATTGCCGTCAATGAAGTAAATAGAAGACAAGCAAATTTTCCTCTTATGATATTTTTTCCACTGAAACATCAAACAGTGAGTCAATGTTCAGTTTACCTGAAGTAAAGAAATCAGTCAATCAAAACCATTGTGGGACATCATTTATTTCCAAGTATTTGTCCACCTTTCATTGCCACTTAACCAATGTGAACTAATTTAATTTACCTGAGACTTTACTTGGTGACATAGTGGCGTAATGAAATAAGGACTTCTTTAGCAGGTTCATTCACTTGGGAGTCAAATACAAGACTTTAGGTAAGCTCTCTCTTCAGCCCTGGTTGTTTTAAGCAACTCCGTGACATGGAGTAATAGCAGATCATGATGGACTATCATCAGCCTCCGTTGGGGTAACAGCTAATGTATGTCACATGATGGAAATGGGAGATTACTGACGGTGATTCGAACTGGGACCTCTTGAACGTGAGGCAGACCACATTAAATTATGGAGCCATATTTTGCAGTGCAGCATTAATTGCTACATAGTTATATTGTGCTTTCAGTCACTCACTTGCCAGCTTTAGTTGATCCCGGGTGTTGTGGTGGATCCTTTCAGGTTGTCCATTATCATTCTGACATAATCCATTGCCAGTTAGCGAGAAGGCATATCGAACAGATGACATTAACAGTAACTTCCATCCGAATACCATAATGACTTTCACATGTAGGTGGATTTGTGTACAGATATTCAGTAAGTCAAAAGGAATACGGCACATGCACATCCCAGACTCCCTCTCTGGAAGTGTAGCTTGATTCTTTCAACAGGCCTAGAATTACAGCTTGATTCTTTCAATGCAACTGGAATTATAGCTTGATTTTTTCGATGAACCTGCAGAAAAACAGAGGAGGAGATGATAGTCTAGGGTGGGGAAGAGAGTAAGGCTGGCAGCATTCCCCTTGTATGGTACAACAGGAAATGCAACTGAAGTACAAATGTAAACAAAAACACTTATCTAGAGTTGTTTACTAAATACTGCTTTTATTGCCTGTAAGTGACGCTGTTTTGTTTCATTTCATTTTAAAGAGGCTGTTTCTCTGCTCTAACTTTTTCTTAATTACTAACATTACTTTTACTGTCATCATTACTGCCTCTGTAGCATAGATGGAAGCCTGCCTGCCTCACATTCTAGAGGTCCTAATTCCTATCTTTATCAGGGTGAGCTACCTGCAAAATGTTTTTTTTTTTTTTTTTTTTTTTTTTCAAAGTTTTCCCTTATCCTTAAAGCTGAAAGTTAGGCAACTCTAAGCCATATGAACCCGAGTTAACTTGATCACCATTTCATCACAATTTCATCATTGAAATTAATTACCTATTCTTCACCACATCAAGAAGCCTTTCTTTCACTTTCGTATACTGTTTTTCAATGTCTTTGACATATTTGCACCTGCTTTTCCACTCTGCTTCTGTTATAGAGTCCATCTTCTCTCATCATGTGTTATAGCATCATCAATTATTCATTGTCTGTCACATGTGGTGGAAGCCATGCTATCCTCTGGTCTTTTTTGAGAATTTAATGTGAATAGTTTGTCATATGGTACTTTATGGTATGCTATATTGTCTATAATCAGCATAGTGTATGGTGGAAGATGTGCAAACAATGTTTGTTTCAGGTATTTTTCATAATTGCAGAAATTCACACCACCACGATAGTTTCTCCCCTATTTTTTCTGAAAGATATGCATTGGGCACAAAACCTTACTCATCTCAAGCATGCACTATTACTAGTTATGATTCTTAAGACCCTGGTGAGAACAATCCTTGTAGAAAGCCATCACTCCAATAATAAGGCGTACTGTGAGTGCAATTCATCTTTTGTCCCTATACTTATGAATAACTGAGAAAGTATCTCAGTGATTGAATTAGGAGAATTATACTGGTATTTCTTATTTTTTCCCAACAAAAACCTAGAGGAAATGCTGCCTTCAAAGTGTATTCTACACTTTAATTTTGAGTGCAACTTTCTAAGAATGGTCCTTTGTGTTTCCTCTGTATAGAAGTTATTTATTGCTCTGCATAACACTTCTTTGTTAAAGCCATCAAGAGATGATTTAGGCAAACTAGAACCTCCTCTCTTGAGGCGGTGGAGAGGGGCGGTTGGCCTGTTGAGATCATTTGACTGCACACTAGTCTCTAATATTGGATCTTTAGTATATAGCAGAAATGTCAACGGTTGGTGGATAGCCAGCAGCTGACTACAATATTGTCACCCGAGCATTGGAACACCCTATAGAAGCAGCTGAGAGCGGGAAGCAGGGGAGGTCCATGTTAGCCACGCCCCCCTCGTTTGTCTTATAGTGGTGACAGGAGATGGCTGGGACAAAAAACATCACTGCGCCGTCTCTTTCTGTTCCACCTGTGTTCTCGAACTTACGGGATATTTCCCCTAATGGAGAACCTTCCAGATCGGCAAGCGCACCCTATATAAGCAACACGTCGTGCAAGAGGAGTGAGTGAGAGTTCGTGGCAATCAGCGTAAGAGTGCAGTGCTAGTATAAGGACGAGAAGACTGTGTATGTGCAACGGAAGAATTTACGTAATTGTGTACGTGCATCGGAATTGTAACAGACGAACTGGTGAATCGTAATTGTGTGCATTACGTAATTCCGTGTAATTGCAAGTGTTTAACTGTAAGTCAGTGGAAATAAAGAACATTTTTGAGTGGTGTAATTGGACTTTTCATTTCACGAACCCACAAAGTCACAATATATTAGTCAGACCTGTCTCCAAATAACCAATAAGAGACAACAAACCAACTTGCTAACATCAAGGTGTTAAGTGATCAGTGCCAAAGTGGGGCATGGCACATTTGAGATGAATACTACTGAAATAACTGATGACCTCTCAGTGTACATAGTTTTATTCAGCCATGAGGAGGTCCTTCTGGCTGAGGCTTTATTTATCCCTATTATATAAGTTAATTAATAGATATTAATAATTTATTCACACTAGCTTTATATAGGCTAAGGTTTTGGATGTAGTCAACCTGAAAAATTCATTGAATTCTTCAGGTTGATTCTATTTATTTATCCTTAGCTACATATGGGAACACAAGCTGCAAAGCGTGTTTAGAAACTTTTGATAAAAAAAGAAGCAGCTACCCAGAGTCTAGAAATGGAGACAAAAACTAAGACTCCCAAAGATAGTGAGAAGCAGGCCCTACCTTCAACAAGTAGAAAGGGGGACCATATTAATCAGGAAAAACAATTGGATGAATTCTTCAACAGATGTGGTAAAATAGGCTTCAGCTATTAGGAGTGAAGCTTATTGCTGGGATAGGCCCCAATGATTTCTTACATACAGGCCAACCTGCAGCACAGTATTACTGGTATGTGACAAAATTACAAGGGATATAAAAGTTGTCATAATAAAGCGACCATGGCTTAGGCAAGGTTGTATTAATGGAGCTAAAACATAAGAACTATTTGTTTTTGCAGCTCATCAACTGATGAAAAAACCCATTGTGTGTTATAATAAGACACAACATTGAGTATTACTGCACTGTCTTATGAAAGATCTGGTAGCAGACCTGTCAAGATATGAGAAAGGACTAGCCCATCAGACAGTATTTTATCCCATCTACTTCCCTTATGAGTCTGAGAAAGTTCCTCCTCCTCCTCCTCCTCCTCCTCCTCCTCCTCCTCCTCCTCCTCCTCCTCCTCCTCCTCCTCCTCCTCCTCCTCCTCCTCCTCCTCCTCCTCCTCCTCCTCCTCCTCCTCCTCCTCCTCCTCCTCCTCCTCCTCCTCCTCCTCCTCCTCCTCCTCCTCCTCCTCCTCCTCCTCCTCCTCCTCCTCCTCCTCCTCCTCCTCCTCCTCCTCCTCCTCCTCCTCCTCCTCCTCCTCCTCCTCCTCCTCCTCCTCCTCCTCCTCCTCCTCCTCCTCCTCCTCCTCCTCCTCCTCCTCCTCCTCCTCCTCCTCCTCCTCCTCCTCCTCCTCCTCCTCCTCCTCCTCCTCCTCCTCCTCCTCCTCCTCCTCCTCCTCCTCCTCCTCCTCCTCCTCCTCCTCCTCCTCCTCCTCCTCCTCCTCCTCCTCCTCCTCCTCCTCCTCCTCCTCCTCCTCCTCCTCCTCCTCCTCCTCCTCCTCCTCCTCCTCCTCCTCCTCCTCCTCCTCCTCCTCCTCCTCCTCCTCCTCCTCCTCCTCCTCCTCCTCCTCCTCCTCCTCCTCCTCCTCCTCCTCCTCCTCCTCCTCCTCCTCCTCCTCCTCCTCCTCCTCCTCCTCCTCCTCCTCCTCCTCCTCCTCCTCCTCCTCCTCCTCCTCCTCCTCCTCCTCCTCCTCCTCCTCCTCCTCCTCCTCCTCCTCAGGAATTTAGAAAACTTATGATTCTCTAAGAGAACCAATTGGCTATGTCTCCAATGGATATCACAGCTTAAGGGGTAGTACAGACACCAATGATGAATGAATGAGACTACTCAAATAGTTGAAAAGAACAGACAAGAATAAGGGGAAAACTTCCCCTCTGTTAATTTTTAAAGGCATTGTATCCTAGACCTGACATTAGGGGCTTTTGAGATCCTAAAAGAAGTCAAAAATCAGCTAACCAGTAAGGAACTGTCTTTACCTGACTCAAGGCACGTTTACTTTTAAGTTGTGGGAAAAGGTTCTGTAAAAGAGCCCTAAGAGAACTAATTAAGAGTCTTCGGGAGGGAACCTGGGGTATGGTCTTAAAAATGGACCTTAGATCAATTCAGAATGCCTCTTCATACCCAAGGTAAGAGCAAGAAATAAATTCAGATGCAATTCATATCTGGAATCCATCAAGAAAAAAAAAATAGGCCTTATACCATGTATAAGGTTTATAAGCGTCAGGCAACACGAGAGAAATATAAAGAATCCCAGAGTCAGTTAAAACAGTAAGGAATGTTGAAGACTTTTTTGTGATAGTGCAGCTCAAGAGCTATCACCGCTGCTCGAGTATAGTAACTATTGGTCTCTAGAAATGGGGCCAGGCTGCCCTCATTGGAGACTTTCATCAATACAAGGGCATAATTGGAGGGGGAGATCTTGAGGCAACTACTTGAAATCCATTTTCCAGGGATTTGCACAATGGCTCAAAAATAAATACAGGCAAAGCATACAGATCTCAGAAAGAAGTCTGGTATGTGATATCCAAGGCTTTACACAGCAAAAAGTTAAATGTATCATTTTTTATTTTGAGTCCTATAAGAGTGCAGGTATGGATGGAATATATCTGGTGCTTCAGTACAAAGGCTGGAATATTATTTCCCTGTACTTAGAATATTTAGGGTGTGTCTGGCCATGAGTAATGCTTCATACATCTGGAGGCAGGCCAACACTGAGGCTGCCTTCAATTGTTACCTATTCATTGGTAACCTATTCCTATGCAAGCAAATGACAAGATTAAACAAAGGGAAGTACTTATGTCCAGGACTATACAAATGGATTATGCCTGATAGCTAGAAGGAAATTCCTGACTATTGTTTCAGAGCTCATGCAGAACCACTTCTCTATAATCTATAGGAATGATGTAATCTTATCAAGAAGCTACAAAAAATGGGAATTGAAGATAATATGCTTCACAAAATCTAAGTTATACAAATATGGAATTAGAGGGAGCATGAATACGTGGATTGAATCCTATCTTGCCAATAGAAAACAAGAAGTGGACCTGCAATATGAAATGCAATTGAATATAGTAATTATTGTGACTGTGGGTTCGTGAAATAAAAAGTTCAATTACACAAACTTAACAATGTTCTTTATTTTCACCTTATTCCAATTACAGTTTACTATACACAATTACAATTTACCAGTTTGTCCGTTACCGTTCCGATGCACGTACACAATTGCCATTTAATTTACACCATTCAACCTTGCCAGTTCGTCTTTACCCCTCCGCTCAACTCGACTACACGTCCGCCCAGCTCACGGTCACTCACTCAACTCACTACACGTCCGCACACCGCGACGTCCTCCACTCCACTAACCGTCGCCTCGCTTGTATCGATCGCCCCGAAACCTCTGGATTCTTCCATTATGGAGGGGGAAATCATTCTGGAGCCTTCGAGCACCTTCGCGCGGTAGGAGGAGGTGTCACCCCTCGTGTCCCCACCCGCCACCGCCGGTCCGCATTATCGATCGGCAACGCGAGTTCGCCTTCTGCGTCACATTATCATTCTCCCACAAAAGAAATTATGAGAGGTGTCCCTCAGGGTTCAGTGCTGGAACCTCTGATGTTTCTACTATACATAAATTATTTACAGAACTGATGTAATCCTTTTTGTGGGTTGGGCTTGCTAAGGGCATATGGATGATTGATTTTATTGCATTAGTGCTCTCTATGTTAAAACAACAGAAAATAACAGACAGTCCCATCATGGAGTATCATGGTTTACATAATAGTTTCAGTTCAAAGTTTGTCTCGATTGCTAAAATTGGTGGTTTTAAGTGGCTTCCATCATCTGTAATTTAAATTTCTTGCAATGAAGAAATCTTGTGCTTGCATAAACTTGCCAAACAATTTCTGTTATGTGTGCAGGCAGTTTACTATAAAAAGTCAGCATCAATCTCTGACAGAAACTTTGAAACAAGCATATTTCAGTCACTTTGTTTGTCATGTGGCAGGTGAAGACAAAGAATGGCTCCTCACCTGTGCTGCATAACGTGTTATTGCAATTTTATTAAGTGGATGAATGATGACAAAACTTATCCTATGCCATTCACAGTGCCAATGGTCTGGCGCGAACCAGGCAGCCATGCAGAAGGCAGTTATTGCTGCCTTACAAAAATTGGGGGACATTAAAACAGAACAAAATCCAGAATTGAGTATCCTTATGCTCCATCCACAATAAGACCTGTTCTACATGAACCTGAACTCACACTTCCCAACCCACCTTCACATTTAGAAGAAACTGCTTTGCAACATGAGCAAGCAGATGAACTCACCCCTCGTGATCAATCAGTCCAGACTAAATGATTTAGTGAGGGATATGAATCTCACAAAGTAGCAATCTGAGGTGCTGGGTTCACAACTGCAACAATGCAATTTACTAGCTCCCAATACCATATTTTTATTTTTAGAAAAAAATGGACCGTTTTCCAGTTACTATGCTATGAAAAATTCCCTTTGTGTTTGCACAGAAATAGGCAGTTTAATGAATGAGCTAGGACTTCAGCGCATCTCTGAACAATTAAGGTTGTTTATTCACTCTTCTAAGCTAAGTCTAAAATCAGTGTTGCTCCACAACGGAAATACCAAGCCATCAATACCAGTGGAGCATTGAGTAGAAATGAAGAAAACCTATGGATGTATGTCCAGTCTATTACATCAAGTGCAGCTGGCATATGTGTGGAGATTTGAAACTCATTGAATTTTATTAGGACTATAAGGGGGATTTAAAAAGTACTCTTGCTTTCTATGCACTGTAAATGAGTGATCTCTAAGAGAAACTAATGCACCTCTACAGCACAATATCAAATATGTTCCATTACTAAACCCAAATAAGGTAATACTACCTCCTCCCCATATAAAATTAGGCCTAATAAAGAACTTTGTTAAGGCTATGGACAAAAATGGAGAAGTCTTTGCATACTTCAGAAGCCAGTTTCCAAAACTCAGTGATGCGAAAGTAAAAGAGGTAATCTTTGTTGGCCCCCAAGTTAGGAGGATTTTAAAAGATAAAAACTTCAAAAAAAAAAGTTAAGTGCTAAGGAACTATCTGCATGGAAAGCCTTTCAGGAAGTGGTGAAACGATTCCTTGGAGACAATAAGGCAGAAAATTACAGCATTCAAGAACTGCTGAACAGTTACCAAAATCTAGGAAGTAGGAGGTCACTCAAAATTCAATTTCTCCTTTCACATTTGGATTTGTTCCCCAAGAACTTGGAACCAGTGAGTGACAAAAATGGTGCAGGATTCCATCAGAGTATTCAAAAGACGGAGCCTAACCTATCTACCATAGGATCTCAGTATGATGGGCGACTACTGCTAGTTTTTAATTAGAGAAAATTACACAGGCTACAAAAGGAGGAAATAAAGCTGTAATTGTTAAAAATAGCTTCCTTACTTAATATATATGTTATTATACCTGCATGTTTCAGTGGTTTACGATTCCAATATTTATTTTTGTCTAATTCCAATGCTATTTTGCTTGGTTTTAAGCTCCTATTCTGAAGTACTTTGAAATACTAAGCAATGTAGACAGGGCCACTGAAGGTGAAAGTCTACCACTGCTCAGGACTTACACTTTACAGGATGGTACTCTGATCTACTATTGTGAGGGTGATGAAGAGTGCTGAATGGCTGAGGACAAACCTCAATGAGGTAAAACTGAAAGAGGATTTGATACTCAGAGTAACTGAAGCCAGGAATCTGCCCGAACCAGTTAAAGTGGCCTTCAGGTCCTGGGACTTTATGATTGGGGATCCAAAAGTTCTACTGTGCAGGTTGAGGGCACTGAATCCTACACTTAAAATCAAACACTGGGAAGTACTGGACTAGCAGACACACTCAGTGGGGCAGAGGCTTATACTTCTCATAGATCAGGAGTCAGCCAGAGCCATAAAGAATGCCCTTATGGCAGCCCACACTAGGTTAGACAGGGGTCAATTCAAGATTCTAGTTAACTCCACAATGTAGGGTGAAGTCCAAGCAGCCAAGGAGGATGAGCCACCTGTTAACCTGAGGCTACTGTGAGTGTGGAGGAGGTCATTGGGACTCAGGGGGCTGAGGCTGGTTAAGGTAAGTTTTTGCATCTTACATAACCATGGGAGAAGTGTCAATAATTCAGATAAATCTTCACTATTGTCAGGTTGCAACTCCTGCTCTCTACAGAAAGCTGGCAGTTGAAGATATTCATATAGCTATTTTAAGATCAAAATAAGAAGTCTTTACTTATTTAGGAGGTGGTGTAGTTAGTACTGTGGATCGAGGCAATCCTTTGACCTGTATTTATATAAGGAACTGGGTTAAAGCAATTGCAAAAATAAGATTTTGTTCCAGAGACAAAACCATTGAAACAGCCATGAGGATGGATGGACATAGAAGGGCTGTTTTACTGACAACTGTCTATTTCCCCTATGAGGAAGAGGACTAAGAGGAAACTAATTAACTATAGTGAAATGTCTGAGAGGGAGCTTGTATTTGGATGTGATGCCAATGTACACCACACAATTTGGGAGAGCACTGACATCAACAGAATAGGGGAACTCTTAATAGAATACTTGTTAATTACAAACCTAAATATTCTAAATAATGGTAATGAACCAAATTTTGTTCCTATCCAAAGGAAAGATCTTACACTAGGGACTCATTTAATTGAAAACCTGGTGAAACATTGGCATGTATCACCTGACTTTTCTTTATCATATCATAGATACATTTGCTTTAAGATAGGATCACAGGACTTTAAAGCAAATACACTGAGTGGAGTTTATATCATAAAGGCTTTTCAGGACTTATGCAAGGTATATTCAAGAAGATAAATACAGAGTTGTATTTGGAGCTGGCTGTTGATCTGTAGCAGCAGGCTATTCTCCTATTCCAAACTGTTAACTGTAAAGCTCAGGTCACTTCCACACCAAGGGATGTGCCTTGGTAGTCTAAAAGGCTAAGTGAACTAAGATGGAATGGCATGAAATTGTTTAATCTGGCTAAACTGGTAATTGGGATTCTTACAGAGCTGAACTGACCAGTTACAACAAAGGGATAAGGAAGACCAAAAGAGCCTCATGGAGGGGCTACTGTGTGAACATGTTCTCAGTTGTACCAGACTTGTGAAGGCTCTAGCTAAAGGTATCACCAATAAGCTTGGCACAGTCAATTTACCTAATGGTGACTATACAATGACTGGAAAAGAAACTTTAAAACATATGTATGCAGTGAACTTTCCAGAATATGTAGAGACTGATGAACCTCATGGTGGACAGGGGCAATTCAACTTGGAGTTCAATCCTAGGACAGATGTGAAGATTGGCTCCTGGCTAAGGCAATAATCAGATGGGCTATCGATACATTTGAAACTTATAAATAGACTGTGCTGGATGGACTGATACCTGCTTTGCTACAACAAAGGATTGAATCTTGGCATCTCATTGTGTCATACTTTTAGAACCAGTCTTGCACTTGGGTACATGACCATGGCCAAGAGGCAATGCAGTAGTTCTTATTCCTAAGTGTGGACATCCTAGCTATCAAGGTGTCAAAAATTATCAACTCATATGTCTTTCAACTTTTCTATAGAACACAATAGAGAAACTTGTTAATAGGTATATTGATAAATCGGTCTCTACACAGATACCAATGTGTGGAAATTCTGTGGAGACTGCTCTCCCCCAATGTTGTAACCAACATAGAGAAGTCTCTACACTACAAAGAAATTGCTTTAGGACAATTTCTTGATGTCAAGGATCCTTTAGATAGAAGCTCAACTGCAGCTGTTATCATATCTGCTGCTGAACATAATGTCCAAAGCACTATCTGCAGATGGATACTTTCCATACTTTCTCACTCTCTTTTATTTATTTATTTTTGTAATTTATGTCCTCCAACGTTAAGTCATATTGGACGATGAATAGAATGGGTGAAATGATGCTGAAATGAGCCCGGGGTCCATAGAGCTTAGAGCTACCTGGCATTCATCTTTCAGGATAAGGGAAAATCCCTGAAAAACCTTATGCAGGTTACTCATCCTTACCGAGATTCGAACTCAGGACCTCTTGAACGTGAGGCAGACATGCTACCACCACGCTACCGAGGAGGGCAGGACATAGCAATTGCTTTAAGAGCAGGAAATTGCTTTAAGGGCATTTCTTGACATCGAGGATCCTTTTGATATAACCTCAACTACAGCATTTATCACATCTGCTACTGAACATAACGTCCAAAGCACTATCTGCAGATGGATACTTTCCATGCTCAGAGATAGGGGCATCTCACCGACATTATGTGGGGAGACTATACCTGTTTCCACATCAAGGGGTTGTATGCGTTTCATTCCACAAACATGTAAAAAAGTCAGCAGGGAAGTACAGCCAACTTCGTTATATACCAGTTCGCCTTGGTTACCTTTCAGCATATTTAAAATATGTTACTTTGCATGCTTTTAGTCTTTATTGTTGTATGTCTTACCATTACAAGGAAAAGCTACAGTAGTGGTAATTTGTAAAGTACAGAAAAAAAAAACAGTAACCATCATATCAGTTATGAAAAAAGCACAATATTCAAAATTTTAATACCGAACCAGTTCAATTTTGCAAATGAATATTTGGAATGCTGTATAACAGTCAAATTTAACTTGTCAAATGTGACCAGAGCTGAACCTAAAGGCAAGTGACCTTTGGACTATTTGAACTAACAATGATTATAACTTAAGTTAGAAAATTGCATTTATAGTATGTACATATCCTAGTTTGTATACCTTGAGAATGCATTAAATCCGGTAAGATAGCAGGTTGCTTAATAAATAACTAGTGAACTTACTACGCTACAGTC
The DNA here is from genome assembly GCA_030765055.1 of Mantis religiosa. Taxonomy (NCBI): domain Eukaryota; kingdom Metazoa; phylum Arthropoda; class Insecta; order Mantodea; family Mantidae; genus Mantis; species Mantis religiosa. The sequence goes on along the minus strand of CM060947.1, from coordinate 13,843,855 downwards.
AGGAAAGGTGATGCTGCGTAAAGCAGAGGACAACAAACTGTTTGACTCAATTCAAAGACACTGTGTCAGCAAACAATTCTCAGGCGTTTTGAGGAGTGAGAAAGACTGCTTGGTCAAACAACTGGCCACAGTAGTTAAAAAAAAGCTATTCAAAGGGCAATCTTCAAGTCAGGAAACAGTTTTTGATTGTGGTTTTCATGCAACACTTTATGAAGTACTTAGAAAAATGTCTTATTTTATTGCTCTTTAGGAATAACCTGAAATTACCCCAGATGCCCTGTTTTTTTATTTACGTCCTCCAACATTAAGTCATATCGGTCGGTGAATAGAGTGTGTGAAATGATGCTCAAATGAGTCCGGGGTCCAAGAGCTTAGAGTTACCCGACATTCGTCTTTCAGGATAAGAGAAAACCCCGGAAAATACCCTTATCCAGGTAACTCATCCTGACCAAGATTCAAACTCGGGACCTCTTGAAGGTAAGGCAAACACGCTACCATCTACGCAACCAAGGCGGGCCCAGATGCCCTTGTATGGTGTCGCAGTTTTCTAACACAATTTCAACAGTTCAGTGTTGTCTCTTCCAGAAAAACTACTTATGAACTCAAAATTGCTATAAAACTCTTATAATCTTTCCTTTTCTCCAATTTAGATATCAATCTATAATAATAAGAAATGTATTTAACTAAAAATCGTCTTTGCTTCAAAAGTAGCATCAAGCTCGGCTATTTCGTGCGCTTTCAATTTATTGATTTTTCTCCTTTTTATGTCTGATCCTTAAATATGTATCTTACTATTAAATTTTAGATGAGTCATAATTTTTACACATCTGCTTCACTTTCGTACCTATTTTGAGGACATGTTTCGCAAATCATCGTTTGCATCTACGGCTCTTATGCGACTCTTATAGATGCAAACGATGATTTGCGAAACATGTCCTCAAAATAGGTACGAAAGTGAAGCAGATGTGTAAAAAATATGACTCATCTAAAATTTAATAATTTTTCGCTTCACTGTGGTGTTCCAATACAGTTAAATCTCGATGTATCTTACTGTTTTCTTTGTCCGATTTTTAACGTCTCAGAAACAGAACTATTATCTTGAATGTATTCAAATAAAAATATATACAACTTTAAAATACCCATATCTACAAAAATTAACTTATAGTATTAAATATCTTAAATATTGATAGCAAATAGTCACTTTCTCAGGTTCCCGACTCTACAGACCCTGCAGCATTTCAATAGTGGGTTTCATCATGTTGAATAACTTCGAAATCTGATTACACTGGTCGACAAGTTTTTTCTTCACAAGAGATCTGAATAGTGAATCTAGTGGCATTTTCCATCCTGAATTCAGATATGTAGTCAGAATTTTCCCACCAGGCATAGTTTTTCTGTAAAAGCTACTTTTCAAAATATGATTTTAGCGTTTACTTTGACCTGTCATAGGAACCTTTACCTCATATGCAGCTATTTTACTCAAGCTGTATTATTGAAATTATTTGCAATGTCATGCTGAAGCGCAATAAAACATGACTGTGCAGGTTCATTGTTGTTCATTGTTGTTGTTTAGACATGTTCAGACCTGTTTGGCATTGTGATGTGTCAATATTAAGCTGACTGTGGGATTGTTGAGTAGTGAAATATTCCCTTCCTTTCAGTTTAGAAGTGTATTGTGTATGCTGTGCATGTTGTATTTCTGTGCTTTATTTTTTCAACATGCCAAGAAATTGTGTAAATCATGCAGATAATTTCTGCTATATTTATGGTGAGCTGACCTTCAAGTCTTAGAGGCGAAATTTGACCCCACTTGTAAAGAAGTGTTATAAACTTTACTTTGGCTGTCAAGTTGGTGATTTTGATAAGAGCTGGGCCCCAAATACATGCTGTGTTTCGTGTGTTAGACTGCTGACTGGGTGGAAAAATGGTACACATCATATGCCATTTGCAATGCCCATGATTTGGAGGGAACCGAAGGGTCATTTAACTGACTTATTTTTGTTTGACAAATATTAAAGGAGTCACATCTAAAACAAAATATACAGTTAAGTATCCGAACTTGCAATCTGCAATGAGACCTGTCTTACACAGGGAAGAGTTCCCCGTACCAGTATATTCAGATGGGAACTTAAGTGATAACTCTGGTTCTGACCTGACTGAAACTCCAAATGTTTCAGATGAAAATAAAAATTATCTTACATATGAAGCCAGTAGCTGTTCATAAGAACCATACTTTCCCAATCAGCAAGACCTTAGTGACCTGATTCGCGATTTAAATCTGTCTAAACAGCAAGCGCAAGTTTTAGCTTCCAGACTCAAAGGGTGGAATCTACTCCAAAAGGATGTAGGAATTAGTAGATATTGTAGCCGCCATAGTGTTTTCAAAGTATACTTCTCTGAAGAAAATTGTATTGTGTTTTGTAATAACATTTGTTCAGTTATGGAAACTCTTGGGCTTCAACACCGGCCAGATGAGTGGCAATTGTTCATAGACTCCTCTAAAGTAAGTTTGAAGGCTGTGCTGCTACATATTGGCAATAAACTTCCACCAATACCGGTGGCGCATGCCGCTGATATGAAAGAGACATATGAAAATATGAAACTAGTTTTAGAGAAAATACAATATGGAAAATATGAATGGAATATCTGTGGTGATATAAAGGTCATTGCTTTATTACTTGGTTTGCAACTTGGGTTTACCAAATTTTGCTGTTTTTTGTGCAAGTGGGACAGCAGAGATTTAGAAGTCTCACTACGGTCATGGCCAAAACGTGAATCTCTTATCCCTGGCCAGAAAAATGTGGCCTGTGTCCCTTTAGTGAAGCCTGAAAAAATATTTTTACCTCCATTGCATATTAAGTTAGGAGTTATGAAAAATTTCGTCAAAGCTATGGATAAACTTTCTGATGGATTCTTGTACTTGAAATCGAAATTCCCCAAAGTCAGTGATGCTAAATTTAAAGGAGTTTTTATAGGACCACAAATCCGATCATTAATGGCTGATGCACATTTCGAGGGACTGTTAAATCCACTGGAGAAAGCAGCCTGGCAGTCTTTCAAAAGTTTGTGTTGCAATTTTCTTGGAAACCATAAAGCAGAAAACTATCATGACATAGTGGCTGATCTTCTGCATACTTGCAAAGCTATTGTTTGTTGCAATTTACGTCCTCCAACGTTGTCATATCGGACAATGAATGAATTGGGTGAAATGATGCTCAAATGAGTCCGGGGTCCATGGAGCTTGGAGTTACCCGACATTCGTCTATCAGGATAAGGGAAAACCCCGGAAAAAACCTTATCCAGGTAACTCACCCTGACCGAGATTCGAACTCGGGACCTCTTGAACGTGAGGCAGACACGCTACCATCTACGCTACCGAGGCGGGCTTTGTAAAGCTATGGGATGCAACATGTCTTTAAAAATTCACTTCTTGGACTCTCACTTGGACTTCTTCCCTGAAAACCTTGAAGCTGTCAGCGATGAACACGGTGAGCGTTTTCATCAGCAAATTTCTACAATAGAGAAGAGGTACCAAGGCAAGTGGAGTCCCAATATGCTGGCTGACTACTGTTGGACTAAAATGAGAGACGTTCCAGATGCGAAATATACCCGAAAATCACTATCTACTTTCTAGGTAAGTCAGAATCAGTAGTTATAATTTTGAGTTAGATAGCTAGTTACAGATTTTTTGGAATATTATAAAAAATTCAAATGAATATCACACAAAACTCCTGCCCGATGGGGAAAACTGTAATTATATTTGAATTCAGCACAAAAAATACTTTTAGAATCTGTTATTTTAATTCTTGTGAAAGAAAAAAAGTTAAATTTTGTCGACCAGTGTTATTTGTGCTCACTTAACACTGAGTTGAGACTATAGTACGTATTGTGTCGCCGTAGCGGCCTGTTTCCGAATTTTGGTTGCGAACTATTCCAATGACTCGTCCAAACAGAGCAGAAATTGTAGCTTTGTTGCTACAAACGAGAAAAATGAAGACGCTTGAGGACAACACTGCTACACACGATCCTAGATGTTATCGTAGTCTGTATGTAAGAGAGAAAATGCTCAAGCTCTGCTATTAGCTACGTATAGAAACTTCTCGAAATTTCCATACATGTTGACCAAAATCCACACTGTGCCCCCCAAAAGAAGGACCTCGTATGGAAAAAGTTCATGACCACAAAACAATTCGTTTTAACTACTAATATATTACTTCTGTCTCAAACTGATAACCACTAACAATATTCACTTTATATGATTTACTTGGGACAATCGAAATGTTATTCTTCGCCATCAGTTTCCAACAATGAAACGTTTGCACAGGTAAACCACACGCTGCGCTATTTTCGATATTATTCACCACCTTATTACACTTTTGTAATCTGTATAGATCGAGCAGCAACTAGCTACTATTTGATGTTTAAATATCACATAAATATTAGCACTCTTACCTTATTTGTTCTCAATAAAGAGTTATCGCAACTGGAACCAAAATGGCGTCCGCACAGACCATGGGCTTCTGGGATTGATTAATTACGAGCAAAGAACAAACGATTCAAAGTTCTGAAAACTACCACGGGAGGTCAGCACTAGCGCGAGTGTTGTCTCTACCAATGGCGTGGCGTTAAAGTTGCCTCTATTGCCACATCAACAGTTAATAAATTAAACAAACTTGCCCTGATTTTACATAATGCTTTGTTCAAAGAATAATGGAAAGTCTAAGCAATTTCACTTTCAAATTTAAATTGAGTTAATTTATGACCCAACAGCCGGGTCAGACCCTCCGAGGCTGGTCGTTTAACATCTTCCAGTTCTAAATAACTCGTTATTTTGCCAATTCACAAAACGGTGACCGTTACTATGTAACCAGCTGAAAAGAAAACGAGTAAAATCACTGGTATAACTCTTTAAATAATAACGTGAACGCTGAAATGCGACGAACAAGGTGTGGTATCTGAAAGTTATGTAATTTATATAACTTATGCACAGCGTGTGCACATTTATTCTATTATTGTCAATGGCGCTCACCGACATTTCAGAGCTTATAGACTCCTGTGGGTTGTTGTTGACCCTGCGAGGGTTCAGTTTTTCTTTTGGCACCATTGTGCAGTAAAAGGGCAAACCATGAGCTTTGCTGTCAATTCTTCGCGTATAACAATAATATGGGGAATGATAAAACGCTAAATGTACAATAAGAAGAATGTCATAACAATTTGCGGATAAAAGTAACTGTGATTAATCGAAAATCCTTTTAAACTTTGAGTTGGCGTTCCTTTGGTGAAAAATGTCATATATTTTCAATTGGAAGGCCATCATATCACCTTAAAAAACTAAATCACTCGTGGGTTTCGAAAAGCATTTTAATAGCACTTGGTATAAGGAGTTTCCTTGGCTGTGTGGTTATGACAAATTACTGAAACTATTTTAATGGCATGCCTACATTTTTTCTAATGAAAAAAATGCGTTAAAAACAGATGACATCAGTAACATGGTTAGTTTTCGCATCTTGAGGTTTCGTCATAAATACTCCAAACTCATACTCCTTCCAAATGTAATGCTAATAAAGTTCGGAAAAACAAGAATTGACACTTCTTTGAGTGCCGCGTTTAAAAATTCAGCTAAAAAGAATTATGTAGGTGTGAAAAAGTTAGGTATATAGTTTGGCTATTGATAAATGCTGTTTGCTAGTTTTAGCTTAGCAAGAACTGCCATTCAGAGATAGTGACGAGTCCGAAAATTAGGACAACAGAGGTAAATACGTAAAACTCTTGCACCTAATTGCTCAAACACATGGTAAGTTAGGGGAATATGTTCGGACTGTGACTATTTTTTCAGGATCATCAAATGACATTCAGAATGGCATTACTGAGTTTATTTCTTGTGTTTTGATTAATGCAATAAAGAATGAAGTAAGTGAGTTAAGTTTCATTCAGTAATCATGGACGAAACCACTAATATATCAAAGTGAACGGTTCTTCGGTACGTCACACCAGAGGGACGGATTTAAGGAAGATGTATAGGGTTTTGTGACGTCACTAGTGATCGCACAGCAGTTAGTTTATCCAAGCACTTGTTTCAACTCATGTACCGCCCCTTGCTTCGCCAGCGGAACGCATCTAGGAGGTTGCCGAATAGGCCGGGCGTCTCCGGTGTCGATGCGGTGAAGCACTTTGTTCGTGCGGCCGTAGTCACTGTTACCTTGGCTGAAGAGCGACTGGTATTGTCTAAGAAGTTGTCCAAACTTCTCGGTCTGTTCTGCGGTCAGGTGATCGGCCGTCTTCTCCAGTAAGCCTTCCAGCCGTGGCCCCAGGTGTTGCGTTGGCACCGTCTCCTGTGTCTTGTCGATTGCTGTTACGCTTACCACGGGCTCGCACGTTCCCAAATCCGTTCCGACCTGGACGTCGTGATCGGTGTCCGTTGGATTTAAGAGCCTCGCTGGTACCTCCTCTCGGCACGGCAACAATGCCCTGGCAACACATAGTCCGTGTACAGGCGTCTTCTGGTCCAGCATCATGTTCCTGGTTCTCTGGCCTTCCAGTCGCGTCATCACCACCACCTCGCTTCTCGCGGGGACAAACACGTCTTCGCTCAAGACGACCCTGCAGACTCCAAGGCGCTCTTCGGGTTGCCGGAGTATGACCTCATCTCCGTTAAGCTGAAGGACTTTCCTGCCAACGTCGACCGTCGCCTCGTGGCTCCTCAGGGCATCTAAACCCAGTATCATCTCCTCAGCCACCTTTGCGACGAACACCCACAGACGCACGGCACTCCGTCCCAAGGTTAGCTTCAGCAGAGTCTCCTTTTCCACAGGCAAGGTGTCGCCCGATGCCGTCATTAGCTGGTATGGTCGGCTCGGCTACCTGGATGGCAAACCCTTGGCTATGTCAGGTCTGATGACGGTCACGGCTGCCCAGGTGTCCACCAGCACGCGGCATCGCTTCCCTCTCATCCAACCGTCCGCGATGAGGCTGTTATCCATCCGTCGGCTGACGGGGCGCAGTGTCACTCGAGGAGATGGCGTGGACGGCGCCGACGTGCCCCTCGCCACGCTGGGCCTTACTCATTCTTCCGGCTGCTCTTCCTGGTGTCGGCAGTCTCTCTCCAGGTGTCTCGGCTGTCCACATCCCCAACACAGGCCCACTAGGTCCTCGCCGGCGTCCCTCGGCTGGTCTTCTGTCTCCGGAGTAGCGGACACTCCTCGTTCTCGACGTCGGGGTAGCCGTCACCTTGGCCGCCTCCATCCTCAATGCTGCCGTCAGCGCCTCGTGGATGGTTGTGTAGCTGCCGAGCATTAGGCGCTGACGTATCTCGGTGTCTCGTACCCCGTCGACAAAGGCGTAGGCGGCTTTCCGGCATACGAACTCCGACGGAAGGTCAACCAAAGCCTTGCTAACTAGCTGCTCAATCGCCAGGACGAACTCCTGCAGCGTCTCCCCTGGCTGTTGCGACCTTGTCTTCAGCTGACTGCGGTAGGCTGCGGCTAGTCGGTGGTTTCCGAAATGGTTCTCCAGGGCCTCCCAGATATCCTCGGGAGCCACCGCTGTCTGGACCGCGTTTAGGACTTCCGCGGCCCGTCCCTGGAGGCTGGCTATTAGCTGTGCGGCCCCTTCCACCGATGATCACTTGTTATGGCTGGCCACCGTGTCGAACTGGCGGCGGAAGACCTCGAACGTTGACGCGCTGTCGTACTTGGGAGGTTTGACGCGCGCCGATGTTGTGTCACGTCCCGGCGCATCGGCCTTCAAATCCTTCAACCTCCTGCCGACGACGTCCTCCACCATGGCGTTCAGGGACTTCACGCTGCTGTCGGCCTTTCCATCCAGCTCATTAACGCGGCTCGCCAGGTCTTCGACGCGCTCGCCTGTGTGACGTCCTCTTTTACGCCGGCCAACTGTTCTTCAAACTTTGCGGCGAGAGCCTCGTTCGCCGTCTTCATTTCCGTTGCCAGACTGCCGTTCGCTGCTCTCATTTCTGTGGTTAATTCGGCCTTCATTTCTTCCATCTTCTCGGTGATGTTGTCGTTAGCCGTCTTCATTTGTTTCAGTTCCGCGCCCGGGTTGTTATTTGCCGCTTCTGTTTTCGCAGCGAGGTTGTCATTTGCTGCTTTCATTTCCGAGGTCAGTTCGGCCTTCATTTCCATCATCTTCTCCAAAATCTTTTCCAATGCCGACTCCATTGCCGTTATCCCACTCCTGACACCAGTTGTGACTTTGTGGGTTCGTAAAATTAAAAGTCCAGTTGTACAAACTCAAAATGTTCTTTATTTCCACCGAATTACAGTTGGTTCACTTACAAATCACAGCAGGATCACGTATAACACACAATTACGTAACACTCCAATTACGCAACACTCACAATTACGTATAACTCTCTCTAGAGCTGACTAAAAACTCCTCTGATACACGTACGCAGTCTTCCAGTCCGTTCGTTAGCACTGCGCTCTTCACGGCCACTCGTCAAGAACTGACTGACTCGTCCACTGCAGCCCTTATATAGGAAGATCGCTGTTTCTGGAACTTTCTGTACACGAAGTCGTCCCAGTGTTACGCAATCTTTCTAGGTAAGTAGAGTAGGGGGAAACCAGTAATTACTCTTCTTGCTTCCCTCCCCAAGCCGTCTCTCCTCAGCATGTCATTGGTGCTGCACGTTGGGGTAGGCATGGCCTGAATAACTCCTGTCCCCACCCAGCTGACGGTTGGTCGTGCTTTCCGATAATTGGGTGATAATACTGAATAAATTGCTGCAAAGAAAGCACCAACTCATCACAGACTTGTGTGATAGTATCAGAGCAATCAAAATGAAACTGTCCTATGGGAAAGGCAGTTAACTTCAAAGAACTTGATACATTTCCCAAAGCTCTCAACAGTTCAGCAGTTTGTGCAGGTCATGAACTTGCAAGAATATGTTCAAATTACATAGAAAGTGAAGCTATTTACAATGAAGCAATAAGTATTATACAATAATTTATTAGACGATGAAGTGTTGACTGAGAATGCGAGCAAGCGTTTGTAAAATCGATTTCAACTAATTCAACTCATTTTCTTAAGATAAGTGAAGTTTTTTGTTACAAATATTTATATTGGTATAATATGTTCAAATAATAAGAAAGTTGAATCAAGGATTTCAGAAAAGGTGTCAAGACGTGATGCAATTTGAGCTAATTTTCCAAATATTTGTTGAGTCTTACTCTACAGATGTTGATAATGTTCCATCTGAATTGCAACTTGAACTTAATTTGCAATGCAATCATCAACTGAAAACTAAATTCCAAAATAGAATTAGTTTGAGTGATTTCTGTTCACATTTTCCAAGAAATACATTTCCTTGACTACATAGAAATGCCGCTCATGTTCTGTGTATGTTCAGATCCACATATATATGCAAACAATTTTTTTTGCTAATGAAATTAAACAAAAACCGCTGCAGAAATCAATTGTCAGATCAGAATTTAAAATGTCAATTTAGAATAGCTGCTGCACAAATATTGATACCTAATTTTGAAAAACTAGTGTGTCAAAAGAGACAACAAAAATCTAGAAAACTAGGATCCACTTCTCAGTAATATGTTGTGCTTATTGCTTTTCTTCGAGCTGTTATTTAATACCACTGTACTGTAAGTAGATTATAGATTACTTTCATTTGGTTTAAACTATCAATTGTTCATTTGTTTTATCATTAAAAGAAAAGTACATAGGTGATAATGAAAGAAATGTTATATTAAAACAATTTAGATAACAATTATATGCTTCATATTACAATTTGATTATTATTGTTGCACAGTCAATTATAGAAGTATAAAATATTTGTATTTGTAATGGGAGTTTTTGTTTGAAATGAGTTTTGTTTTCTGATCTGAATATTAGTGGGCCATGAAATGACAATATAAAAAAAATGAGGAACGGTTGCTAGAGAGGAAAGAAAATCAATAATCTTGCTTGATGTAAAAAGATGAAAAGTTTTGGATAGGAGAAGAAAATCAATAAGATATATGTTCTGTAATCTTGTATCATGGTGATGGAAAAATGTTGTGGTGAATATAAAAGTTTTGTAACGGAAAATCAATAATCTTAATAAGGAGATATGTGTTCTGTAATCTTGTTAGTGATGAGTAGACGTGCAGGAGTAAGGAGTTTTATGTAATTAATGAAATATTTTTATTAAAGAAGAAATGATTCATTGATATACTGTCACTTCAACGAGAAATGATTGACTGGGAAAGCCCATCGAGTAAAATTCAATCAAGATTCAACAATCAAATTATATATTTATTGCAATTGCATTAGCTTATCTGATATTTCTGAAATTGTGATAGTGATGAGTGCACATATTTGTGACGACAAAAGAAGGCCTGCTTTAAAATTCAGCTGATAAAACTTGTGAACGAAGAAATTATAACGAAGAAATCTGCTAAATATGGCGCCCGCCGCAGGGCCAAATAAAACGGCGAGAAATTAGCAACATGAATTTTGTGGAAACTACGAATAAAATTATGCTGTGTTTGAAATCTAAGCAGTGTGAAGGTTTGATAAAATTACCTTCACATATGCTGACCTACATCTGCATATATAACAAACTATGCACTTGAACAAACAAAAAGTATTGAATCATAATAATAGATCATTTTATAACCTATAATTTTTGTAAGTCTGAAATTTCTCACCTGTAAATTGTGAATTGTATGTATAACATTTGATATATCTAATGCACAAGTTTTAATAGATGAATAATAAATGTTTTAGATACCTTATTTATTTGTCTATATTAACAATGAAATCTTCATTAGCTAAACCTAACTTAATGCTACTGTCAACATAAGTTTGAATAAAATTGCTTGCTACTTACATGTATGACCTCCGCAACAGCTAGGAATGAACATATTAGTCTCATGTATTCTCCTGTGTATTCCTGATTAGTTTGATCAATTGCTAATGTTAGGTGAGGCCAGAGGCAAATTACGTATTTGCCATTCCTAGGCAGAGAAAAATACTTCCATCCCAAATTTCAACATAAATGTACCCCTAAGTAATCTACATCTTATGTAACTGAATAATAAGACATGAGGATGAAAATTAAATGTGTATTTAACACCCACATTTACTACATATGGCACCACAGGTGGTGACACCGATGATACATGAGATGAAGATGGAGCACCAGTGGAATGAGATAGAAGGGGGAAACTGGAGATCCCGGAGAACATCTGCCCCAGTGACGTGTTTTTACCACATATCTCATTTTGCAGACATCTAGGATCGAACCCAGGCCGCCTTGGTGAGAACCAAGCGGTCTAACCACTCAGCCACAACATAATGTGGGTGGTGGCGATGGCGATGGCGGCAGTGGTGGGTAACTGAAGATAGGGATATGCCCAAACAAGTTAAAGTGGCCTTCAGGATCCGGGACTTTATGACTGGTAATCTGAAGGTTCTATTGTGCAGGTTAAGGGCCTGAACCCTAGACATAAAACCAAATACTGGGAAGTACTGGACTAGCAGGCACACTCCGTGGGGCAGAGGCTTATACTTCTCACACCAGGAGTCAGCCAGGACCATAAAGGATGTCATTATGGCAACCTATCCTAGATTAGACAAGGGTCAATTCAAGATCATAGTCAACTCAACAATGCAGGGTGAAGCCCAAGTGGCCAAAGAGGATGAGCCACCTGTTAACCTGAGGCCACTGTGACTACACAGGAGGTCATTGAGACTCGGGGGCTGAGGCTGGTTAAGGTAAGTTTCTGCATCTTACATAATCATGGGAGAAGTGTCAATAATTCAGATTTATCTTCACCATTGTCAGGATGCAACTGCTGCTCTCTATAGAAAGCTGGACGTTGAAGATATTCATATAGCTCTTATTCAGTACCCCTGGATTTATAAGGGCAAAATAAGAGGTCCTAGCTTATTTAAGAGGTAGTATAGTTAGTACTGTTGATCTAGGCAATCCTATTTATATAAGGAACTGGGTTAATGCAATTCCAAAAATTAGATTTTGTTCCAGAGACATAACATCTGTCTAACATTTGTCTATTGCCCCTATAAGGAAGAGGACCCATCATCTTGTATGGCAAGGGGGCTCATTAACTAAGATCAAATGTCTGGGAGGGAGCTTGTATTTGGATGTGGTGCCAATGCACACCACACAATTTGGGAGAGCACTGACATTAGAAGGGAACAACAGATGGAGGGAACTCTTAGTAGAATACTTGTTAAGTGCAAACCTAAATATTCTAAATAAACCAAACTTTGTCACTGTACAAATGAAGGATCTTACACTAGGGACTCATTTAATTAAGAACCTGCTGAAAAACTGAATGTATCACTGAATTTCTTTATCATACCATAGATACCTTTGCTTTAAGATAGGATCATAGGACTCTGAACCAATGATATACAGATAATAAGTATACTGACTGGGCTTCATATCACAAAGACCTTTCAGGACCACCATAGGGTATATTCAAGAAGATAAATACAGAGTTGGATTTGGAACTGGCTGTTGACCTGTAGCAGAAGGCTGTTCTCCTATCCCACACTGTTAGTTGTAAAGCTAAGGTCACTGCCACACCAAGCAATCTGCCTTGGTGGTTTAAAAGGCTAAGCGAACTAAGATGTAATTGCAGGAAATTGTTTAATCTGGTTAAACTGGTAATTAGGATTCTTATAGAGCTAAATTGACCAGTTACAACAAAGAGATATGGAAGGTCAACAGAGCCTCCAGGAGGGGGTACTGTGGGAGTATTGAAGATGTTCTCAGTTGTACCAGAATTGTGAAGGCTCTTGCTGAAGATATCACCAATAAGTTCAGCACATTCAATTTATATAGCAGCTACCACACAGAGACTCGAAAGGAAACTTTAAAACATATGTTGCAGTGCACTTTCCAGATTCAGTAGAAATGATGAACTGCATGATGGAAAGGGGCAATACAACTTGGAGTTCAATCCTAGGACAAAGATGGAAGATTGGCTCCTGGCTAAGGCAATAATCAGATGGGTTATTGACACATTTGAACCATATAAATAGACTGGGCCAGATGGACTGATACCTACTTTGCTACAACAACGGATTGAATCTTGGCATCCTGTTGTGTCATATTTTCAGAACTAGTCTTGCACTTGGACATATGACCATGGCCAGGACGCAATCACAGGGTTTATATTCCTAAGTCTAGCAATCAAGATGCCAAGGCTTTTTGACCCATATGTCTTTCATCTTTTCTGCTGAAGACAGTGAAGAAACTTGTTGATGGGTACATAAGGGACTGTACATTGATAAATCAACCTCTATACAGATAACCAGTATACCTACCAATCTGGAAAATCTGTACAAACTGCTCTGCACTATGTTGTAACCACATAGAAAAGTCTCTACACTATGAATAAATTGCTTTAGGAGCATTCCTTGATATCAAAGATGCTTTTAATAGAACCTCAACTGCAGTTATCAACTCATCTACTGCTGTACATAATATCCCAAGTACTATCTGCAGATGGATACTTTCCATGCTGAAAGATAGGAGCATCTCATTAACATTATGTGGGGAGACTATTCGTGTTTCCACATCAACAGCTTGTCCAGGCATTTTACCACCACTTCTGTAAAACCTTGTAGTGGATAACGATTACAGATCTAAATGACAGCAGCCATCTCATGATAGGATATCCTGATGATATGTATGTATGTCTTTATTCATCATAAGAATGTTTTTACAAACTCATGACTTTGTCAATTTTAAACAAGAAGTATAGGTATTGAATACTGGTTTAAACAATAACATGAATACAAATAATATAATTTGTAAAATAAATAATAATATAGTCGTACTAGTAAAATAAAATTTCCCAAGATCATTTCTGAAGTGCTACCAGTAGACTTAGAAAAAGCTGAATGCTGGTGTAGCAAATGCGGCTAATATGTTAATCCCAGCAAAATAAAAATGTACCCTTCATAAGATTTTGAGATTTTGGAAGGCTGAGAAAACTCAAACCTGGAGGTGATATTTTAAAATTATCTAATGAAGTTAAATATTATATGGAATTACTTTAGACAATGGATTAGCTTGGAGAAAAAGCAAACACATGTATCAATAGCACCTATAGACTCTTTTGGAACTTACCTCCGCTCCACATCTGGTTGGAGGTGGAGGCGAGGATTGGTCTATTAAGACTTAGATGTAATGGCGTTTAGAAACTAGAACTGCATGCTACATCACATAAATCTACCTAGGATTAACCACCTAGACTCTTATGCTTATGACGACGGATAAATTGATACCTTGGAGATTACAAGAAAGAAAGTTCACTATATAGCTTTTGGAACACAGTGAATGGATGAACAGAATGAGTCCCAAGATTTGGGGTGGACCCCTATGGTCACAGATGGATCCAAAACCAATCAAGAAACTAGGGCAGGACTGTTGTGGTGTGGTAGGTTGTCTTGTAGCTTTGGAGTACATACAACTGTTTTCCAAGCTGAAGTATATGGCATACTGTTAAGTGTACAGGAACGTATTAGTAATGGATATCAGAACAGAAATATTACTGTAATTTCAAATAGGTGAGTTGCCTTGAAGGCACTTGAGGCTAGAGAGCTCAAATCTAAACTGGTACTTGAATGACAGGAAGCCCTAAAGGAACTGCCTGAACACAACTCAAACTGATGTGGGTGCTAGGACATAGGGAATAAATGCCATGGCAATGACAGGGTAGAAGAATTGACCAAGCAGGTATCTATGAGGCTTTTTGTGGGTCCTCAACCCTGTTAGGGTTGTTCTATGGCTATGTCAGAGGGGCAATCCAGGAATGGACCAACTGGAAACACAATTAATGCTAGTTGTCTGTAACAAGACACAAACATTCAATGATGATTATGAAGAATGTCATCAAAAGCAGGAACAAATAACTGCTCAAAAGGGACAGAACCATGCTCATCTGGATAGTAGGTCTAACAACTGGACACAAGTTGATCCAACCTGCAGATGAATTAGCAGTTCATCTATTATTATTACACAAATAGAAATATTTGTAACAGAGTCTCTGCTCAACTTAAGAAGTTGATAATTCCTTCTTCTTTATAAAGATCGATTTCGAAGGTGATCTGCCTTTAAAATCAATCTTTATAAAGAAGAAGGAATTATCAACTTCTTAAGTTAAGTGGAGACTCTGTTACAAATATTTTTATTTGTGTAATATTTGTTGCTTCACTGTGACTAGCTTCATTTTCTGTGTGATCAGTTCATCTATTAACTGACTGTGAATAATTGGCAGCGCCCAGTTAAGCATTTTAACCATTGGTTCATGTCTGATCATGAACTATCAATGGTCTCTGCCGAGAAGCTGGCATTTTTTTATCAAGAATTCTGGTATCCTTGGAGACTAGATGAGGGGATGCATAATAGATCAGAAATGTTCGCAGTACATAGGGAAATTTATAGCACCCTACCCCCATTCATTAAACCTTAAACCAATTTTTCGGGTTACTTCCTTATACAAATTTGAGACAGACATTTAGAAAAGTTAGTAGGGAAGTTAAGTAGAGCCAACTTTCTTCTATACCAGTTCGCCTTGGTTACCTTTCAGCATATGGCGGCTGTTCAGGTGAACTCGTGTAATGACTCCGTAATTTTTTCGGAAAATTGTGTATCAGCGCTTAATAATCATCAAAAGGCTGTAATCAACGAAGAAAAGAAAAAAAAATGGAACACATAAACAACAAGAATTTCCTGAGAAACTAACTTATCGCCAAGTATTATCAAAAAATGGCATGCCCGAAGACTCATGTCTCAGGGGGATCGAGATAGAATAGTGTTACTACAAATGATAATTGAGGTGATGAAGAAAGAACTAAAAGAAGCTAGAATGAAAATTGAAAAACTGAAACACGAAATAACCAATAAATCGGGATCGATGAAGAGTAACAAAAGTATAGTGAGCGAACGACCGGAAAACAGCTGGGTTACAACTGTAACCAAACAAAACCGGCGAGCGACAAATAAGCAACAACCACCAGCGTCTTTCTGCAGCTACAACAAATTTGCAGTTTTGGACAGTGCAAGCCACGAGGACTCTTTTAACAAAAGTATCTCTGCAATAAGTCCTGTGGCCAGCAAGAAGAGAAGAGGTCGTCGAGTGCTTATACTGGCCGACAGTCATGGAAGAAATCTAGCGCAGCAAATGAACAGGGACTCTGATAGTAACAACATACAGGCCTGTGGTGTAGTAAAACCAGGTGCAAAAGCCAAGGAAGTGATTAATAACATTATTGAAAAGTGCCTAAGCTATACAAAAGCAGATAATGTTGTGATAATGGCGGGTAGTAACGATGTAGGGAGTGATGCAAATTACGTTGTGTGTAATCTTGAAAATGCTATAAAAGACCTCAAGCATACCAATGTAGTTACAGTGAAACTTCCTCAGAGACATGACTTAGGTCCACATTCTTGGGTAAACCGACAAATAATTCAAGTGAACAATGACATAACCTATATGTGCAGAAAATATTCACATGTAAAACTAATTAACACTTTTAATGCCCGACGAGAACTCTATACTAGACATGGCTTGCATTTCAACAAGCGTGGAAAAAGAGTTGTGCATGAGTATATGTAGGGCCACCTTGGATTTCTCTAGTCCAGTAAATAATGATGTAGATGCATGTTTAACAGATTCAACAGTCTCTAACAATTCCATTGTATATAACCCAAAAAAACTAGGCACTTCTTCACCAGCAAAGTCTGGGCATAAGTACTTTAAAACTATACAACAGAATGCACAAAGCCTGCATAATAAAATTGAAGGGAAACTAGGGAACAAAATGTTGGATGTGACTGTAGTAGGTACCTCAGAGAACAAGGGTCAATTGGACCATAGAGAAAATTCAAATAATATGTTAATTAAGAGGCAAAATCCATTTGAATATTGCAGTAAAAAGGTTAGTAACGAAAATGTCATTTATCTTTTCCATCAAAACGTCCAGAGTTTAAATAATAAATTGATACTGTTAGAGGTATTATTGGATGGAGATTTTAAAGATGTTGATATATTGTGCTTTACTGAACATTGGATGTCATCATCACAGTTAGCAATAAGTAAAATCAATGACTTCATATTGGCAGATGGGGGGGTCATATTGGCTGGGGCATGGGGGGGTCATGTACATATGTGTTAAATCGCATTTGAAAACTATAAATATAACTAAATTTAATAACTTAAAAGAAGACAAACAATTTGAGATGTCTATAATAGAAATCAGTAATCATAATATAGTTATTGTTTGTATTTATAGATCATTTTGGAACATTTTTATCTAAGTTGGACACAATGCTTCATAGTTTAATACAGAACACCAGAACTGTAATATTATGTGGTGACTGGAATATAAATTTCATGTGTGAAACTGCTAAACTAAGCTTAAAGATTTGATCGCTAGTTATAACTTGATTAACACAGTAAACTCGACCACGAGATCAACCTCGTTACTGGACGTAATAATTATTAGCAAAACAAAATTTGAACAGCAAGCTACTGTCACAGATCTAGGTTTTCCTGATCACTGGGCACAAATACTACAAATTAAAACTCGAGTATCTAAAAGAATGAATAGACCCATTACTATTTCTAAAAGAAACTTTAGTAAAAATAATATTGTACTGTTTAATACTTTATTGGAAAAGGAAACATGGGATAATGTCTGATGAAATTGATGTTAACTTAAAATTTGAGAACTTCCTAAACACATTTCTGTATTGGTTTGATATAGTTTTTCCTTTAGAAAAGAAATGCTTTAAATCACAAAAAAAGAAAGGGTGGATAACAAAGGGAATAATTACATCCAGCAATAGGCTATGGTTTTTGTCCAGGCTAGAAAAACATGGACAAGTAAATAATGACGTGTCCTATAAATATGTATTATGTTCCAAAGGATGAAATAAATATAAATACATATTTATAATAAGTTCTGTTAGTCTTCATTGTTGTATGACTTACCTTATAGGGAACTTTCTATATCTCCTGTAAGATAGCTGGTCGCTTAATAAATAACTAGTGAATTTACTACGCTACAGTCAAAAAAGGATATGCTGTGTAATACAGAGGACAACAAACTGTTGACTCATTTCAGTGACATTGTTGTCCACAAACAATTTTCGGCCAAACAACTAGTCACAGTAGTTAAAAAAAACTATTCAAAGTGCAATCTCCAAGTTAGGAAACAGTCTTTGATTGTGGTTTTTATGCAACACTTTATGAAGTACTTAGAAAAATGTTTTTATTTTATTACTCTTCAGAAATAACCTAAAATCACTCTCCCCAGACGTCCTTGTTTGGTGTTGCAGTTTTCTAACGTAATTTCAATAGTTCAGTGTTGTCTCTTCCAGAAAAACTATTTATGAGCTCAAAATTGCCATAAAGCTCTTACAATATTTTTTTTCTTTTCTCCAATTTAGATATCAATCTATTTATAACAATCAGAAATGTATTCAACTAAAAATTGTCTTTTTCTTCAAAAGTAGCATCAAGTTTGGCTACTTCGTGCGCTATCAGTTTATTGATTCTCCTCTTTTTTATGCCTGTTTCTTAAACATTTATCTTACTCTTTTCTATGTCCGATTTTTAATGTCTCAGGAACAGAACTACTATCTCGAATGTATTCAAATAAAAATATATACAACTTTAAAATCCCTATGTTTACAACAATTTACTTATGGTATTAAATATCTTAAATATGGATAACAAATAGTAATTTTCTCAGTTTCCAGACTCCAGACCCTGCAGCATTTCAATTGCCTTGCATCTTAGTGAGTTTTTTCATGCTGAATAACTTTGAAATCTGATTATATGTGCTCACCTAACACTGAATTACCCTATAGCAGGTATTGTTACATATGCCATCAGGGTTGCATACGGCTACCCCTAATTCGGAATATTTAGTGCATTATAAACAGTTCTAAATGCTCAGGTAAATCTAAATTATGGCTGAAAGTCCCATTTCTTGTTTCTTGCACAACTTAGTTGCAAGCTGGGACAAACAGGGTGGTTAACCACATCCAGCCAAGCTTCTGGAAAAGTCACCCTATTTGACGTCCAGAGGGTAACGCGTGGTTTTTCTCGAAGGCACTCCTCAGAACCGGAAGTTCTAGAACATTCCATGATAGGCTGAGTCTCGAACCAGATGTTCCAGAACCTTCCATGATGGGCTGGTTACCCCATATTCGGGAGAACTGACATCATTTGGAATGCCTATATAAGCAGGCGAGTTCAAGCTGATCCTGTATGTATGCAAGGTCTGGGGTTCGGTGGCTCATACCACCCTCTGCAGGCTGCAGGCCGTGCATAACAGAGCTTTAAGAATTGATCTACGGTACCGACCGCAGGTTCCCATCACACTTCCTGCACACCCAGTCTGGCATACCATACGTTGAGGACGTCGTGCGTGAACAAACGCGCATATTGTATGCCAAGATTACTCCTCACCCAAACCAGCTGGTGAATACACTGGGTCAATACGACCACCGTCTCCCCAGGAGATGGAGGAGCTATCGCCTCCCAAAGGATGCCCTTGGGTGGTAAAGTCTGCCTCTCCTCCTTCCATCCCCAATCACCACCAGAACTCGCCGCGCCTTGGCCGCGGCTGGAAGGTTAACACCTGCAGTTGCACCCGAGAGCACGCGCACGACCTGGATAAACCCTAAACCTAAATACCAAAATTCCATCTGGCCTCTCACTACTGGTTCCCTACTCCCCTCTGCTTGACGGATCGCTAGCGACCACCCAAAGCGAGGTGGAACTTGCACTGACCCCTCATCAGAGGGACATCCCGGCAACAGAAGCATCAGTAGAGGCCAACTGTGCCGTCTTACACAACGACACGCAAGCCCATGCAAATTACTATATCTTTTATACCGAATGGGTAAATCCGCACAGCGGATAGGTACCGTGGCGTGTAACCCGGGCAACCTGCTCTTGTCTCTTGGTCTCTCTCTCTCTCTCTCTCTCTCTCTCTCTTGGACTCTACTCTCGTCTTGCTCTCTCCCGGCCGACAGGCGGCAACCCTGCGATTGCAGCCCTAGGCGTACGTTACACATCTCCAAAAGGTAAAGTCCATTTCTCAGCATTATCAGTAATAATGTTAAACTAAGTGAAGGACCTCTTATCCTCTTTGCTCCCCAAGTCCACATATGTGGATCTAAGTTCAATAATTTTTATCTCTCTCTCCAAATGGGAAAATAGTAATTCAAACCCACGGGTCAACAGCTGAGTACCTCTAGTTCGTGCTTCTATCACTGGAGCGTTGCCACAAGCAACCATCTGTTCGCTGTTAGTCATTCTTTGTTGATGTGAGTCAAGATGGCAGCTACTAAGAAGCAAGCTCAGAGTAAGTGTGTTTATTTTCCATATACTGCAAAGTACTTTAGCCATATTTTTTTTAGCAGTAAAAAAAGCATTAGTAATCACCTTAATATATGAGTTTTTAACATTATTATTATTTTTATGGTTAATATTTGTAATTAACTACAGGTCCACATGTGTGGACCATGGTTTTCTAGCTGACTTTGGTGGGTTGCTAGTTTCATCAAAAATAGGTTATGTGAATGTGTTTTCATAGCTTATTAAACATGATTTATGCATTGCATATTAGTGCAGCAGCATTCAGGAATTAGTTAAACAAAATAATTACCATTTGCAATAAGTATTTTTGCATTACAGGTGTGCTAATTAGTAGTTATAAAAAGTATATGAATAAATGTATTTGATGAGGAGTTACTACTTAAGATATTTAAAAACAGTGATGCTGAGCTGTCAGACTGTGATGACGACTTGGAAAAAGAACTTAGGAATTACAGCAATCTCCAAGTTTAATTAATGCTGAGCCTGAAGAGGATGATCCAGAGACTTAAGTGGGAGAACCTTCAGCACAACTTTCTATGTCTGAGCCCAGAAGGGAAATGAAGTGGAAAAGCAACAAGTAAGCATGTTTTACTGTGTATGTGTTTTTATTTGGGAAATATTGAAGGAAATAAAATTGTATAAAACTACTACAGGTCTCTGGTTTCAATTACATAACACAGCTTCAGTTTTGCTGTTTCAGAATGCCACAAAGCTGCTATGAGGATGATGATCTTCTTCCTGACCATAAAGATGAAAAAGGAATTTTGGAATGTCTATTAGAATATCTTCCTATACATTTCTGGGATAACCATTCACAGCAAACAAATCTGTACTCTGTTCAGACATGTGACCAAAAATCTGTAAACACAAGTGCAGAGGAGCTGATGCATTTAGCAGGGATGTATCCAATGATGGGCTGCCTGGGATATCCACAGTGCAAAATGTATTGGCTGCATGACGCTGCTGCCCCAGTCATTGTAAATTGTATGTCAAGGAACCGATTTTTTGAATTGAGAAATTGCATGCATTTTGTAGATAATGAAGGACAACATGAGGAAAGCGATAGGTTGTGGAAGGTCAGACCACTGATAGATAGCATTAGGGGAAAATGTCTTACTCTTCCACGTTCAAAACATTTATCATTGGATGAACAGATGGTGCCATTTTCTGGAAACTGTTTATTTCAACAGTATGTTCCTTCCAAACCAAACCCTGTGGGTCTGAAATGTTTTATGCTTGCAGCTCCTGATGGACTTGTTTTAGATTTTCATTTTTATGTTGGTAAAGGTACAGTTCCAGATGTATATCTGAAAGAACTGGGCCTAGGAGCTGCTATAATTAAACTTCTGTCAGAAACTGTGCTGAAAATAAAGGTCATTGCATTTATACTGATCGGTTTTTCACCAGCATCAAATCATTGGATTACTTGCAAAGAAAGGGTATTTACCAGACAGGTACAGTTATGAAAAATCCCATTGGTAGTGTTGTAGAAAAATGAAATACATGCACAATTAAAAAGAGGTGAATGGGAGGAGAAACTGAGGGATGATGAGAAAGCCTGTGTAGTTAAATGGAAAGACAACAAGTCTGTAGCACTTCTATCTTCTTGTGTTGGAAGTGAACCAGCAAGAACATGTAAAAGGTGGTCAAAAGAAGAAAAGGGTTATGACACCACAACCAAGGGTGGTTAATCTGTATAATGAAAAAATGGGTGGTGTTGATCTGTGTGACAGATTTATGAGTTACTACAGATGTTATATTCGTACAAGAAAATGTCCTGTACGTATGTGCAATCATTTTGTAGATCTAGTTGTGGTGAACTGTTGGGTGATGTACAATAGGTGGTGCATTGCTCAAGATGTTCCTGGAATAATTAGAAAGTCATTGCTACAGTACAAAATTCACATAGCAAAGGCAGTGATTATCAGGTTTCAGATACATCTTCTGCTGCCAAAAACAGGGGGAGGCCACACTTATTAAATATGTCAGAAAATATGGATGAAGACCTACACAGTAACCAGAATCATCCTAAGAAACCACGAAAGGTAGTGTCAGAACCCATAGCTGAAGTACGCTATGACAATATAGGACACATACCTCTATTTCTGGAGGCAAAAAATGCATCCAAGTGTAGAAATCCTGGATGCAAATCTAAGACAAGAGTTATGTGCACCAAATGTTTTATCTATTTTTGTATTTTGAATAATAATTGTTTTAAAATGTATCACACAAAGTAGGGAACTCCTATATTATTAATTACAAAATATAAATGATAAATATACAATAAAAAGCAATATTATTATATGCTCAGTTCATTATAACTATCCAAAATTTGTTACAAAGACTATTGGGTACTGAAGTGAAATTCAAGCAATGTCGTAGTTACAGACCAAGGTCCACAAATGTGGACCATCTATCTTTTTTAGAAATTTTCAAAATAAAATTTTTAAAATATTTAATTTGTGTTTTTGATTGCATTTTAAACCCAAAAATGTTAATACATATTTTTTTCCAGACATAAAATAAAACACGGGACTGAAGAGGTTAACTTATTACTTGAAAGGGTTTCATGGTAGCCTTTCTGGGTTACCCTCTTAAATTCAACTATAGTTAATACAAAGTTGCTGTACCTCATTTATAGCTATGCTCCCCTAGTTCACGCCTGCTAGCCCCCAAGCCTACGTGATACTATCGTGTCTCCGTGAGTCGCGTGTTTTGAAAGTTCGTTTTATAGAATTTTGGTTGTGAGCTATTCCAACGAAACATCGAACCAGAGAAGAAATTGAAGCTTTGTTGCTACAAACGAGAATAATGAAGCCGCTTGAAAACAACACAGCCACAGACGATCCTAGATGTTTTCGTAAAGTCTGTGTGTAAGATAGAAAATGATCAAACTCTGCTATTAGCTATAATGTTCTCTGGAACTTTCCATATATGTTGACCTAAATCCACAGTTGTTCCCCCCGACCTCGTATGGAAAAGTTTATGACTACAACAACGATTCATTTCAACTGCCAATATTTTACTTATGTCTCAAACTGAGAACCAATAATAATGTTCTCTTTATGTGCGTTATTTGGGTCAATCAAAATGGAAGTTTCCGTCCATCTTTGTTTCCAACAATGGAACGAATGTACAGATAAACCACGCACTATTACTTTGGATGATACTCACCACTGTGTTACCCTTTTGCAATCTTCTAGATTGAGCTGGAATTAACTGCTACTTGGTTTTTAAATAATACTTCAATTGCAGCACTTTTTCTAAAGGTATTAACCATTTGAGAGCTTTCGCTAATGCAACCGCTTAAGACGTCTGCAACTGACGAATGACGAGCACAGAAGAACAAAAGTTTGAAAAGTTCCGAGAACTACCAGGACAAGTCAGCACTAGCGCCAGTGTTGTCTGTACTTGTCACCAGTGATCAACAGTTGGCCTTGAGCTGCCGTACGGTGAAGGTCGAGTTAGGTCCCTTGCCGGCTGGCACAGAGGGAAGTTGTGTTGCGCTCGCGGCTAGTGTTTACTTTACGGCAATATTACGGCTGTGTACAGTACACGTTTCTGCGAAGTGACGACGTTAACGTCGTAATATTAGTATTCTTTTTTGTTTACTACGGTAATCAATACGACATGGCCGACCGTCCAACAACATTGGTGATAAGTTTTGTAGAAAGAGATATTAGTCGACCGACTGCATACGAGATACATGAATGGATATTCAACACGCTTAAGTTAGAAGAAGATGAGGTTACAGCATTACAAATAAACGGAATTTCTCGACAGATCTTCATTAAATGCAGTTCGCAAGAATTGGTAGAACGAGTGTTAAAACAGACAAATGGGGAAGTTAGTTTCACTTTGTCAAATGGACAACGGACCAAGGTGCTTATTGATGTTGCCGGATTCGGAAGACGTATGGTTAAGATATTCAATTTGCCACTACATATCACAAATTTGAAAATAAGCGTGGCTTTGCAACCATATGGGAATATACTACAGGTAACTGATGATGCATGGAATGAGAATTATCGTTATAAGGTGACAAACGGAGTGCGCACGGTTCATCTACTATTGAAGAAACATATCCCGTCATTCATAAATATTGAGGGACATTCGGCTTTGGTTAGTTATCCAGATCAACCTACTACTTGTGCAATTTGTCATTCAGCGGGCCACTTACGTAATCAATGTCCACGTAAATTCGTACCACGTACACCGAACAGTGCACAGGATACCTTTACATGGGCCAAGCTAGCATCTGGAGCCTTACCGAAACCAAGGGTAGTGACACCGAAACAGATGCGCACCCCATTTTACCGGCAGCCGACACGGAGATAATAGACGACCGGCAGGCAGGCATAAGCAGCGAGGATGACAAACCCGCATCGATGACTGACACGAGGCAGAATGACGCGGAAACTCCACACACTCTGGTCACCGGTGACATTAACGGTTTGGAGTCCCAGTGTTCGACGGATTCAGTGGTGGTTGATGCACCACGAAGTGAATATATAGAAGATGGCGAAACGACAGTATTGGACGACAAGATTGAGCATAATTCAGCAGCGACTAAACCAGCAACTTCGGCCCCCCTAGCGGAGGAAATGGCAGTAGCTGATACTTTGGAAGATAGTAATATAATAATACAGCCCTATGTGCGTGGAGTGCAAGTTAGTAATCGTGACCCTCGATTAGACAAACGTAAGAAAAAAGATCCGGATACAAAGGAGGAATCACCAACAAGGAAATCTAAAAAGAAGAGCAAGCCGGTAGACCAAGAGTGAATTAGTGGCGGCAGTATGTATTAGGTACTTCTTTTTCCCGTGTTGTTGATGGTACTCCTCCTCCAAACCTTGGCATCAGTGAATGTAAATTGTTTGCGGAACTACACAAAGAAAACATTAGTGCGCGACTTTGTATTTGATTATGACATTGATTTTCTGTTTGTCCAAGAAAATAACGAGCATTGTCTGGATTTCTTTGGTCCCCAATATACCTATATATAAAACGTGGGAGAGGAACAGCGTGGTACAGCTATAGTGTATAGTGCAACATGTGGAGTGCGCCTCACAGAAACGCATGCGAGTGGTAGAATTACATCTTTATTGACTGAAAATAACACCCTATTAGTTAACGTATACTTGCCATCTGGGTCCCACAGACGAAAGGAACGTGAAGAATTCCTGGCTAAGGAATTGCCTTTCTTTTTGCGCCATAAATACGACAACTTGATCCTCGGAGGAGATTTCAATTGTGTCATCAATGCCAAAGACCAAAAGGGCCAATATTACCCCTCGCCAGTGTTAGATAGTCTGTGTAAGTCTTTAAAACTGCAGGATGCATGGGAAAAGAAACATGCCAACTATGTCGAGTTTACCTTCCATCGTAACTCTGCTGCTTCGCGAATAGATAGATTTTACGTAAGTGAGACGATGACATCACAGGTTCAGGACATCCAAGTGAGACCAGTGCCATTTAGCGATCATCATGCATTGATCATGAAAATAATGCACACCGAAAGACCACCACCGATTGGAAGAGGTTCCTGGAAATTAAACAATGCCCTCTTACAGGATACGATGCTTAAATCCAAGTTTCAACAGAGGTGGATAAGCTGGACTCGAACCGCGAAGAGTAGAACCGCCAACAAGTTACATCAGTGGCTGTTCACTCTGAAGCCTGCCATACGCAATTTTTACAAGAGTGAAGGCATAGAGAAGGCAAATGATAGAAGAAAGTATTTGCATTATTACTATGAACTGCTTAAGGATAGATACCAACAACAAAGGAGGCAACAAGGTGGAGAAACTGTGACGCATCACATCGAAGCAATAAAGAAGAAAATTTGTTCACTTCAGGAAGAACTCTGTAGGGGAACACTACAACGAGCGGGAGAGAACTCGCTACAGGGTGAAGAAAAAACCTCGCTCTATCACATTGCATCTGAAAAGTACCGCGGAACGCAGAAATATATCTCTGCTTTGGAATCCACATCTGGAGAACTACTGACCACAACATGAGATATCTTAGCAGAGGCTTACAATTTCTTTTCTTCCAAATTTGGGAAAACGGAAGTCGATGTTGCAGCACAGCAAAATGTTTACAAGAACATTGTGGAACAACTATCACCAGAAGATAATGAGGCATTAAATGCGGAAATAACCATGACAGAACTATGGACGGCACTCAAATCAGCCAGCATGACATCGGCACCGGGAGTAGATGGCCTCGGCTACCGGTTTTACAAAGAGAACTGGGAGACTGTAAAAGACACACTGCTTGGAGTAATGATAGAGTTGCAACGGAACGAGAGTGAAATGTCTGGTTTCAACGAAGGAATTATTGTTTTAATACCCAAACATTCAGCGGCAAGAACATTCACCGAATATCGTCCTATTACACTACTTAATGCCGATTTTAAGTTGTTCAGCAAGATAATTGCCAATCGTGTGCGGGCAGTTCTGTCAAATGTCATTGGACCAGGACAGACATGCGGTATTCCAGAAAGGAGAATTACGCACATTCTCATGACACTCCGGGATACTATTATTGCTTGTGAGCAGGACCCAAACTTGACTACGGCAATTTTAGCCCTGGATTTCACCAGCGCCTTTGACAAGGTTCATCATGGCTATCTTTGGGGAGTTTTAAGACAATTTGGATTTTCTGTGGACTTTCAAAGCCTCATTAAACGCATCTATGACAAGGCGCATTCGAGAATTCAAATAAATGGATTTTACACGCAACCAGTACCGATCCTGCAATCTATACGGCAGGGATGTCCACTATCGATGCTTCTTTACACCTTGTGTATAGAACCGCTGATTCGAGGTATGACGAATATCCTTGCACAGAGAGCCCATCCTTCGAGTGGTGAGAGAATCTTCGCTTATGCTGATGATGTCACCCTGATACTTACTCATTCGGGGGACTTTAATGCTGTTACACCATTGTTAAACGAATACCAAAGGGCGTCCGGAGCACAAATCAACTTTGACAAATCCCAGCTACTAACATTGAATGATTGGACAATGGAAGATGCTCTGTTTACCCGCAGTAGGGCGTTAAAAGTCTTAGGGCTGACCTTCACCTCAAAGCTGGAAGACCTAATTGAGAGGAATTGGACGCGAATTGTTAATACCTGCATTTACCTCATGCAGTCCCAGTTAACACGAAACTTAAATCTAGTTCAAAAAATTTGGCATGTGAACACGTTTGTTTTAGCCAAAATATGGTACGCAGCGCAGGTAATACCAATGCACCAAAAATACTCTCAGCGTTTGGAACGGGCAATCGGTTATTATATTTGGCGGAATCAGTTCTACAAAGTAGCCCGAACTCAGTTACGCCGGAAAATAACTGAAGGAGGCTGGAATCTAACAGAGGTGTACGTGAAGTGCAGAGCGCTGTTACTGCGTTCTGTTTTGGGCGCACTCAATGGACAGGGAAGTCGTCAGGACATGGACTTTTGTCATTACCTGACGTCCTCAGATACGACCCCACCTTCTGCATTTCGACAGGTAGTAAAGGACTATCAACATCTATTGCCAATGATTACAACGGAGTCAGGATGCCTTACGACCAAACAATTGTACATCGAGTTGTTAAAAGAGTATTTGACTGTGCCAGCAATTGTTGCAAAATATCCAAATACAACATGGGATCGCATATGGAAAATTTTTCAAAAAACTTACGTTCCTCTTGATTGGCAAGTGTCCGTGTACTTCTTTGTGAATGAACTAATCCCAACGGAATTAAAGAAATGTAAACATAATTTAGCAACAGTCCCATGGTGTAAACGTTGTGGAAAAGTGGACACGCAGATACACAGAATTACCACCTGCAAAAACATATCTGAGATCTGGAAATGGACTAAACATAAAATCGGCGTGCTGGTTGGAAGCAGGGCGGAATATACGACAGTGTCAATAATTCTATCCTGGAACATTAAGAAAGGCAACACTGCACGGACACAAATGTGGTTGATAATGGCTTTCTACCATTATTGCCTGAGTGCAGATTATCCTAATTTATTTGCATTCAAAAAGTGGCTCAGAGCAGAGAGATACAAAATGCGTAGACATCATGAGGTATGGACTGCTAACTTTTGCACGGGTGCGCACACCGATTCTTTCTAAAATGTTGCAACAAAATGTAACCACACATGAATAATTAAAGTAAAACCAGCCCTCCCACTGTACCTTACACCTTTGTGATCCTGATTGTTTATAAAAAAATAAAAAAAAAATAAAAAAATAAAAAAAAAATAAAAAAAATATGAGAGCGAAATAGCATAGCATATGCTTGCATTTGGCGCAGCACGTGGTCAAAAAGAAGAAAACAGCATGATTGCAGCCAGATGCGTACTTGGGTTAGTTCATTTTACGTTTAGTTAGGGAAAAAAATCTTGGAAGAGAGTGACGTGACATGATCCCACTTTGTCTCCACGTAGTGATTTGCGAAGATGGAAAAAAGTTGAGATTTGAGAAGTGATTAACTACTTCATAAAGAAAGTTATGATAGCAAAGGACATTCAGCTGATTTCCAAAATAATTAGGATCGCCGATTGAAAGTGTGAGAAATTCCTAGAAGTCATATATATAAAATTGTAACTGAAGAATTGTATATTCAATTTATTTTCATCCTTTTAATTACAATTTAAGGGATATATAAACTATTTACATTATGTACAAAATCTTAACTACACATTCCATATTTAAATTCCTCTACACTATAAAATGTCTTTTCAGTTAAGTACTTCTTTTATGGTTTTCATCATTTCTTTTACTTGGTTTATGTTTTTTATTTCATTTGGTAACTTATTGAATAACTCCCTACCATTTCTACTGCTCGGTTATTCATTGTTCCTCGGTTATTCACTGTTGTTCTATAATAGTCATTATTTCTCAAACTGTAAGTGTGTATATTGCAATTCCTTTGGTATCTTTTATGTACATTGGCTTTTATGCTTTCACATATATATGTTATTAAAATCTTTAGTTCTTTAAATAGGTTTCTACATGTCTGTCTGTTATTTACTTTTGCTATTATTCTAACGGCTTTGTTCTGTAGTTTCAGCACTTTTCCCATTTCTCTTTGTGTAATATTTCCCCATAGTGTAGTGCCATAACTTATATGCGAGAATATAAATGCGTAATAAACCTGCTTCATTGTTTTTCTGTCCATTGTATTCCCGATCTGTCTCATTATAAAGATGCCCTTATTTATTTTTGTAGTAATGTGTACTACATGGAATTTCCAGTTTATATTTTTATCAATGATCATTCCAAGATAATTTGTGGAATTTATTTCGCATATAATTTCCTCCTCTATGGTTACTTCGATATCATCTGAGTTGTGGTTTCTTATCTCAAAATTAATACAGACTGTCTTTTTTATATTTATTACCATGTCTGTGTTAGAGTAGTATTGCTTTATGATTTCCAAAAGAGAGTATTCCCTATTTTCAACATCTTTAACTGTTTGACCCCTAATTATAACTGTCATATCATCGGCATACGCAACTGCTATGCCCCTTTTGTTTCTATCACTTCAAATATTTAATATACGAGGGGGAACCCAAATGAAACCGGATTGTTGTCATAAAAACTTTATTGATGAACCTTTTTACAAAATTACTTCAGTCACCTTCAAAATACTCTCCATTACATGCGATGCACTTGTCAAGTCTCTTTTCCAACTGTTGGAAGCATGTTTGGAACTCTTCAAGTTTGATATTGTCCAGTGCCCTTTGCGAAGCTGTTTTTACCACCTCCACATCGTCAGAACTCTCCCCTTTAAGCGTTTTTTTTCATTCGTGGAAATAGGAAAAAGTCGTACGGGGCTAGGTTCGGTGAATACGGAGCGTGGGGAACGACAGACCACCTCTGAGACGCCAAATAGTGGGTCACTCGTAAGGTCATGTGTGCTGGAGCGTTGTCGTGATGCAGAAACCAGTCACCTGATCGCCAAAGTTCCGGGCGTTTCCTCCTCACATCCTCTCGCAGATGCCTTAAAACATCCAAGAAAAAGTGCTGGTTAACAGTCTGGCCAGGGGGTACGAATTCCCGATGCACAATTCCACGAACATGAAAAAAGACAATGATCATCGTCTTCACATTTGACCTCACTTGCCTTGCCTTTTGGTCTGGGAGAGTTGGGAGTCCTCCACTGGCTTGACGCTTGCTAGGTTTCTGGATCATACCCGTAACACCAACTCTCATCCCCTATAATGAATTTGTTCAAGAAGTTTGGATCAAGTGCAGTCTCTGTTTTCAAGTCCTGACACACATTCATGCGGATGGTTTTGTGCTCCTGTGTGGGTAGAACAAATTTAGCAGCAACACATATCATGTGCAAATCCTCCCTCAAAATCCGCTGGCATGAGCTCCAACTGATTCCTGTCGCTGCTGAAATTTGGTCAATCGTTTGGCGACG
Organism: Mantis religiosa; assembly: GCA_030765055.1. Lineage (NCBI taxonomy): Eukaryota > Metazoa > Arthropoda > Insecta > Mantodea > Mantidae > Mantis > Mantis religiosa. The sequence goes on along the minus strand of CM060947.1, from coordinate 13,813,031 downwards.
ATCCTCGTTGATCTTTTGGCAAACCTTTTCAATGTTCTCCTCATTTCGCGATGTTGAAGGGTGTCCAAAACGAGCTTGGTCTTCAACACACATCTCACCAGGTTTAAAGCGCCAGAACCACTCGAAAACCTGTGTGCGGCTCATATCGTCCTCCTAGAAAGCTTACTGAAGCATTTGGTGTGGCCCTGTTGCAGTTTTTTTGTAAGCAGGAAACAAAATTTCACACACAGTCTTTGTTTCTTTAAAGTTGCCATAACGACTTCGCAGAGGTAACCCGCCAACAGTCAGAGAAACACAATACCACACTTGCACGTTCAGCTCTACACTGATGCCGTCTGCACAGCTGTTTAATGAAGGTCTCTACTAACACCATCTAGCGTGAGAACCCTGCACTACGTCTACGAGTGGCAGCGCCCTCAAAGTCCGGTTTATGTTGGGTCCCCCCTCGTATATATATTAAGAATAAAAAGGGTCCACTAGATGGGACACGATGCTGGATAAAATGTTCAAATTTTCCAAAAAGTGATCCACGAGTAATTTATGGCATAACCGTGAAAACCCCATAAGTAGTATAGATATGGGGCCTTCAGCACAGTGTAATGTGATGCTGAAGTCTCCTCTGTGTTACTATATGAGTGATGTAGAATACTTATTGATTTAGAAGTCTCCTGTGTGAATATCGAAATGGAAAAGAAGGGGAGTGTTGGCGTAGTGCCGTTCTCCCCTGTGCAGTGAGGTGGTTGAGGAGGATGAGTGATGGGTGGGTGGGTAACGGGGTTCCGGGGGTGTTTGAATTAAATGTGTTGATAATAATTCTTCGATGTGTGATGATGATGATGATGATGATTATGATTTAGAATTCTCCTGTTTGAAATTCGGGTGGTGACGTGTTGTCGTTCCCCAAGATTTGTGCGTATGTGTTTAAATATTCATCTATGAATAATGAGTCCCTGGGAGGATTCATATGTATGAATATAGAGTCCTCGGTTCGATACCCATTCATGTACGAGAGGATAAACTCTAGTCCTCCAGTACAAGCGACGAGAGGGTGGAAGGGGGAACGTGATAAAATGGCAATATAGTAAACCCGACTCAACAGGTTTGAACAGGTCTGAACATGTTTCATCCTGTCTCCACTAGCTCGGGAACGAACGCGTCCTCACTTCATACAAACCCTCCATACGTTAAGTACAATTGACGAGAGGGTGGGGAGGGGGGAGACAGGTATGATCACGTTTCATCACCCACCTGCTCGCTCGGGAACGAATGCATTCTCACTTCACATCGCAACGTCAAGATGAGTGGAACAACAACTCCTATCATTGAAAGTGTACCAGATTCAAGGAGAATCTGCGCAATTTCGAAGAGTTGCAAAAGCATTGGGTTGAGCATCACGATGAAACGTGTGATAGGAAGATGCATCAAGTGATTTGCAAAAATCCTTCCCACCATGATTCAATCACATCTTATTCTCAATGCGGAATAAATTGTAAAGTGTATCTCGGGTAAGTAGAACTATAATTGAGTGTTAACGTGAAAGTGTTGTTATGTGTTAGATAACTAATGATAAATATGTGTATTTCAGAAAAGCCCAAACTGAAGATGTTGCATGCCAGTCCGAACAGGATCAAGGTGAAGATGTGTGCGGTCCGTACAATGATCGTCCGTTTAAGGATATCGGTACATCGAAACCCGATGAGGAAGTCATAGAAAAGTGAGTATAAAATAATAAGAGTTTTACGTTAACAAGTGTAGTAAATATTCACGATGTTGAGACAAAGTTCGTGTATGTCCGCAGATCCTGTAAGAAAGGAGACAAGAAAAAGAAGAAGACGAACTGCAAACCGAGAATCGTCAAAGCCAAGAAGACGTTCGATCAAGACAGTTTCATCATAATGATGTTCGAACCCTTCACCCCCTTCGCAGAAGAAGTAGAGGAAGAAGTTGCGAGTGATGGTAAATAGTGTGTGCATGAACGATAACGACATCTCCATCAGCATTGACTTTCGTGTGAACATAGGATTATACAATGAACTCCCATCACTTTACATTAAAGCCGTACATGACGATACGTTTGTGTATATTACAAAAGAGGATTGGGAGGTAATAAAGTCAAATTTGTGTGTTTTAGATACGTATCTGAAAGATGGTAAGCATCCATGTGCACCGTACAGTGAAAATATAATACATGCATTTAATATAATGTTATGCATGAATAACATGAAAGAAATAACGTTTGTGAATACATGTTTAAATGTGGGCAGTATAAATCTGAATAGTACTGCATTCAATGGACTTAAAAGACTAATTCCATATATTGAAAGAAATTTATATCAATTATAAAATATTCATAAATCATTATGTTCATATGATGCAAAAAGCAGGAGTGTAAGGAAGAGGATATTGGAGATGTATGTTAAAGTCAATAAAAATATAATTTGAATTTGTAATGTTTGCTTTTTATTACACCTATATGATAGATTGTACAACACGAGTTTATGGTTTATAAGTGAATAATTTATCATGAATAATTAAACAGAATAATGAAGTTTGTGTAGGAAAATTTGACGATGCTTGAACTTCCAATCTGACGTTCACTGCACCCGTCACAGTATCCTCAGGTTGATGAGAGCAATCGATGACGAATAGCAGTGCATATTTCAGAAAGTCGTTTCTTTTCAAAAGAGGGTAATTCTCCTTTCCATAGAAGGATGATTGAAATTTGGAATATTGATCATACATAGATGCAAATTTCGAATTGGTGAAATCCAAATTCATATCGTGATAGGGGTAAGATTCACTGTTGAGATAAAGTTTCAGATTGGTGATACTACAATGATCAAATAGAGAAGCATCCTTAGCGAGATGATTCAATCTGTCCAATTGTGCACCGACTATGACGAAACGTGTTTTTTTTTAAGTTTAGTCGTGGTTGCAATGTTCCATGTGAACGCTTTAGTTTGAGGTACAGCAGGTTGAGTGTGAAGGTCCAAGGTTCGAAATGCGACGTGTAGAGGTTTATCCGATTTGACGAGTTTAAGTTTATCAACTCGTTCACAATCTGAAAGTCGAAGTACAGACATCCTCCATTCGAGTCTAGTTAGTTGAATGGCTGTAGGTTCGTTTTCAATGATACAATTATTATAATCCTTAGATCTAATCAAACTTGCTATTAAGTATGACTTCCTTGTGATCGTCGGCGAAACCCAGCAACATCCAAAGAGGAACGATAGCATTGAAGATACCATTCGATGTATCACGATGTCTACCACACCTCCTGGATAGATCCATCCAGCATTTAGTAAACGATTCGATTCCAGTTCATTCAGGACGGCATAGTTACGCATCGTTGATGAAATGCCCGGATTCCTAGTTCTATCAATAGTCGTTCCATTCATATCCAGACGAATCTCATCGAATAGGAATGCCATAGCATTGTTACTCAGTTTCGATGTCGTGACGGTGCCGTCGGTTTTATTGAGAGTCCCCTCAATGTAGAGATAACTTCTACTAGGAAGCGTGTACTAATCTTTAGCTTGACATGGAATTCTAATTTCATCGTTCACATCGAGAGCTGACGTATTGTACGGTAGGAATACGTGTTCTTCCTCCTTACTGATCTTATCATCAAAGGTCGGAATCCCGGTCACGTCCAACACATCCATTATAGAACCTTGAAGCCTAAGTTAGCGAGAAATTTTCGATTAGACGATGTGATTAGCTTGTGGGTCGATGATCGAGTAGAGTTCAATCTCGAGAGATGTTTTTTAATATAGCATCGTCTCTTAAAACTCATACCCTTTACGACGTATGTGCAATCGTACAGTGATGGTTTCGTTCCTGAAATCTAACTTATCGCCGTTCTGGTCTACCACTCTAATGTCGAGATGATCAATGAGATTCGTATCGATGATTGGTAGCTATATAGGACTTGATAGTTCCTGCGAGATATGATAACCTGGAGGTACCGATGGGAAAAATTCATATAGAGAATGACCACTCTTACCATTGATGAAAGATCCCGTTGCAAGACTACACTCGATACGTATGATGCTGACCTCGAATATGTTAACCAAATCATTAGACTCGGTCAGCACGTTCGCCGGTATCCTCTGTTTAGAGGTGAAGCCGAGAAGAGGAGCAATCGATCTGTCACGACTAAAGTAAATAATATAGGGAGATTGAATTTCTGATTTCATGGTGTTATTATTAGCACGTATAATAAAGTCGGCACCGATGTCGAGAGCATCCTTGATCAATCTGGCAATATCATCCAATTCATAAGTACCCGGTCGAATCACTATACGTTCGACTTTCCCATCGCGAACGTAATGGAATAGATGGTTACTCTCGTCCACATTCGGAATCGAGTAAAAAGTCTCCAAATTCAATAGAGCTATCTCGTAATGTCCGTTAGGATCCAGATGTAATGGTAGATTTAGAAATGTAGAGAAGCTGGTATCACTTCCACTCACGGTGATCGTGTAACTAACTCATCGAGGAGAAACTGAAGGCACAAGTGACCGCAAATCACAGAATCGAATTCTTGAAATCTTGTCGTATTATATAGGAGCTTAACACCCGAAAGGTATGTTTCTATCTCCTCCGGAGGTCTCAGATCGCCGAAACTGTCAAAGTAGAAGGCAACGCCACCATCCTTACGTACAGCAACCCAATGCGTACCAGGATTATGCGATGTATCCAGATTCACTACTATTCTCTCGTAGTATCGAGGACGTGGAGGTAGTTTATCGAGCATGTAAACACCTCTAAAATGTGGAATGTGTAGACGTCGTGCATACGAATCGATCTCGGTATCACTCAGGGCCTTTTCCGGGATAAATATAGGCCTCCCCCCGAGTTTTTGACGTGATTCTGTGTCAGTACTATCTGCGTAAGCCCGATCGTGATCGAGACTCGCTGAATCTAACCCGTTCACGGGTATGTCACCTCTCTGCAAGCGTTTATGTAGTTTCGTTCCGGGACCGCAGAAACGATAACCCGGTAAATGTGCCTCAAATGGTAATGAATTAATCAAGCAATTAAGAATTCCCGAACCATTGCGTGCACGTGTAGAGCGCATGTCTCAATATGAAATAAAAAAGGCAAAACGTACGCTTTATAAGTATACGATCCCTATGACGATTGACCAAATCCAGTAAATACACAGATTGAGCATGGCCGCCATCTTGCCTATTTTCGACTGCGCTGGATCTCTCTTATCTCCTCCACAGTAAATACATAGAGCAAACCACTAAACACACCCAGAATCCGGTAAACACATAGTTCGTGCATGGCCGCCATCTTGCACCAATTGTGACTGTGCTGGAAACCCCTTAACTTCCCTACTGGTAAAAACGATAACCAGGTAAATGTACTGCGAATTCCCGAACCTTTGCACGAACGAAATAAAAGGCAAAATGTATGCTTTATAAGTATTAGTCGCGATATGGAGATAGTAAAGCAAAAGTGTACACTACCCATACAGGTGTTAGATTTCGAGGATGACATTCGCAAAGGACGACACGGCACGTTGTTTCCGATTAACGTTAGAGCGCTCATGCTGGGCAGTTCAAACGCTGGAAAAACGAACGTTCTACTCAACCTGCTTATTCACGAGAATGTTCTGAGATTCGAAAACCTCTACATATACTCGAAATCGTTGCAACAACCTAAATATCGATATTTACTCAAGCTACTGAAAACTATACCCGATATAAGTGTATTTACGTTCAATGATGGTGAAAAAGCGATTCAAACGTCGGATGCTAGAGAAAATTCGATATTCGTATTTGATGATGTGATAAAAAAGCAAAAACAGGGTAAGATAGCTTCATATTACAGTATGGGTAGACATCGTAATGTCGATGCTATATATTTAGCACAATCATATGCTAAAGTACCTAAACATTTAATTAGAGATAATGCAAATATGATTGTATTCTTTAGACAGGATAATCTCAATTTAAAACATATATACGAAGATTATGTAAATACCTATATGTCCTATGCTGAATTTAAGGATATGTGTAAACATATATGGGAGAGTGATGAACGATCCTTTGTTGTTATAGTACCAGAATATCCATTGAACGAGGGACGCTACCGTCACGGTTTTGATCGCTTTATCAGAATGAATAATTAGAATAATCCATCACTTAAGCAATGAGTATCAACAGGTTCGGATCCCGAAGAATCATACCCTCTAGGGGTGTGTTCAATCGATATATCATAACTAGAGATGGATCGGGAAACTATCGATTCAAGGGAAAGCGATTGTGCAATATTCACGACCCTGAAGAAGGTGATGATGCATCGACTAAACGGTATGTGGATACGCATACGGCTGACGTCGAGAATCGAATGCAGATCTTCAGCGAGCAGACCTCGTATCAGCGTATGGGCGAGTTTGAAGCTATGCTTAGGGATCGCATACAAAAATCGCTCGACATCCAATACAACAATTTAATGGAGTACTTAAGTAAATATGCATTTAAACGTGATTCCGAAAATAATGTCATTACAGATGGTATAAGAATGAAAACGCTGTTGGAATCCCTTCACGAGCACGACGTTCCTAATAAAAAATATGTAGATGACAGGATTCCAATTCACGACTCTAATGGAACTCTATCATTTCGAATGAAGAGATTGAAGGATTTAGCCGATCCGATAGATGATACTGATGCAGTCACCATGAGTTACGTTAATCATTTCTTTATACAGAAACACAATGAATTGCAAACGGGTTTAACTGACACTATAACAAACATTTCCGATACTATTGCACGGAAAGAGAATGAATTACAAGGTCAGTTAACTAGAACAATCACCACCGCTAGCGAGACTATTACCACAGCTGTAGAAAAAGAAATGAAAGAATTAACCACTCGACAAACGGAACTTGATAATAAACTAATCACTATAAATAACGATATTCATACTATGAAAACATGAATGAGAAATGTTGTAAACACTATGTTACAACAATTGAAAGCACAACTCATAATTTAATTGCAAACACGTCCGTTTCGAGGTCCCTCTTTGAGGTATACGTTTACATCGGGACTCGAATACTATAAAGTTCCGCAAAATGGAAGTGTACTCTCGTGTTCTATTGTATCATCAGTACATCCGCATGCTGTAAATGATACATTGTTTGCAATAAACGGAAGATTAGTTGAAAGATATCCTGCAAAAGTTGAAACTGGCGATATTCTATCGTTTACAGCGCCAACCGGACGTGCTAAAGATGGTCATATATTAAGTATAGAACTGATAGTTTCATATAAATTAGCAGTAGCTGATTAATTATACATTCATTGCGATATGGATGCTGAAGCTATAAGACTTAAGGAATCCATTGCCCGTCACAGTTCTCTTATAAGAGAAAAAGTTACGTTCTCTCAAAGGAATGATATTCGAAACGCAACGAGTCATGTCTGAAGTTCTTCAACCTGTAACCGAACCATTGAAAGTAATAGCGGAAGCACGCCAAGACGACAACGAAGAAACTACAGATGAAGGTAACGGATCTCTCGTGTCAAAGTATCTACACAAGGTTCGAACTGCTAGTTCGAGTGACATGGACAATACTTACAGCATACGTTACGAGGATAAAGAGTATAAATTGGGTAACAAGACAGTTGTGTTTAAATCTGATGGTGTTCAGATAGGGACAGAAACGTATGAACCCACAGAAGGCTTATATGAATCATTATTTAAACTTTTACCTCGCAAGACATCGTACACAGATGATGATTTAGACGTGTATTCACAAATATTACAGAATACTCAAGTTTACAGACACGGCTATTCAAGAGATGGACGTTTAAGAGCAAATCGAGGGTTCAAGTATCGTCATATCATTCGTGACCTTGTTAGTAATCGAACTGGATTTGGTTTACGTTGGAAAGAACATATACCGCAGAGAAAATTAGATTACGTCTACTGGAACGATCCGAATGAAATAATAAGCAGATTAAGATTATTAGTTGCATCGAGGGATGCAGGTAATTTGAATCACTCACCCGAGATAGAAGAAATTATTACAGAGCTTAAAACATCAAAAATTATAGCATGATAAAACGTCGCATTGCAACCGAGTTACATGCACCAGCTAGAAGACGATTTTTGCGTCGTAAGATCATAAGCAAAGGAATGAACGATTTAGTACAAATAGATCCTATGGACATGTCTAATTATGCAAGAGACAATAGGAATTATAAGTATATTCTTCTTGCATGCAATTTTTATTCCAAGATGGCTTATGCACGACCATTACGTGATAAAAGTGGTATTAACGTTTCGACTGCTATGAAGGAGATATTGAATGAAATGGAATCGTTTCCGAAGAATGTTCAATCTGATAATGGAAGGGAGTTTTACAATAAACATTTCCGCGAACTAATGAATCGTAATAATATTAATCATTACAGTACATTCACTCACGCTAAGGCTGCTGCAGTGGAACGTTTGATAAGAACGATCAAAATGAATTTGCATAAGGAATGTATTGTTCAAGACTCATATCAATGGATAAACATACTACCTAGAATTATTCATACATACAATAATACTTACCATCGAACGATTCGTATGAATCGTGAAGGCTGTATGAAGCCTGTAGAAGTTCGTGATAATTCTCTCCTACTTAGTGTATACAAATATGATAGAAGTCTGCGTGAGATGCGAAGATCTAGACCTCATCATGTTGGTGACTACGTGAGGATTTCTAAGCATAAAGGTGTTATGGAGAAAGGTTATCTACCAAAGTGGAGTGTTGAAGTCTTTAGGATACGTACAGTGCAAAGGACACATCCATTGACATATCTCATCGAGGATCTGGAGGGTAAACTGATTCAAGGAGCATTTTACGGTTATGAATTACAGAAAACTCAATATCCAGAAACGTATTTATTTGAAAGGATTATCAGACGACGTGGTGATAGGATTCTGGTGAAATGGTTAGGATTTCCTACCCGTGAATTGATTAATGAGGTGGACATTGTATAAATAAAAACACACAACTGAATAAAGAAATATAATTTTAATGATATATTGTTCTTATTTTTTTGTTCACATTGATTCCTGGTATCTTCATTAACATAACGTTCATGCTAGTCCACATTGATTATATATAAATTCACATCCCCTTAACGTAAACATGATAATAACATTTTGATGTAAATAGTAATATACTTTTTAAAAAAAATCATACATGATTATAGTTCAATTAACATTTAATTGTAGCGATTTTAACATAACGTACATGCTAGTTCACATTGAGTATATATAAATTCACCTCCCCTTAACGTAAACATGATAATAAAAATTTGATGTAATTAGTAATACACGTTAAACAAACATCATACATGATTATAGTTGAATTAAGAGCCTTTAACATAATGTACATACTAGTTCACATTGATTATATATAAATTCCCCTCCCCTTAACGTAAACATTATAATAACATATTGATGTAATTAGTAAATATACTTTAAAAATCATACATGATTATAGTTGAATTAACATTTAATTGTAGAGATTTTAACATAACGTACATGCTAGTTCACATTGAGTATATATAAATTCACCTCCCCTTAACGTAAACATGATAATAACAATTTGATGTAATTAGTAATATACGTTAAACAAACATCATACATGATTATAGTTGAAATAAAGGCCTTTAACATAATGTACATGCTAGTTCACATTGATTATATATAAATTCCCCTCCCCTTAACGTAAAAATTTTAATAACATATTGATGTAATTAGTAAATATGCTTTAAAAATCATACATGATTATAGTTGAATTAACATTTAATTGTAGAGATTTTAACATAACGTACATGCTAGTTAACATTGAGTATATATAAATTCCCCTCCCCTTAACGTAAACATGATAATAACATTTTGATGTAATTAGTAAATATGCTTTAATAAAAAATCATACATGATTATAGTTGAATTAACATTTAATTGTAGAGATCAATAAGGTCACATTGATTCCTGATATCTATCATTTCAAAAGACATGAATAGGAAAAAATGTTCCTTCCCCCTAACGTAAAAATAAAAAAAACATTATCTTTCAAATGAAGTAAATATGTTATTATCATGTAATTAGTAAATACACTTTACGATTATACTTGAAACTTAATATTTTTTTCAAATGCAGTAATATGTTATTATCATTTGCCTAGTAATACCTTTTAACTCAGTTGAATCTATGCTTTATTGAGAAAAAAAATTAAACTTGACAATTTTCTATAGCATAATGTCCCCATGCTAATGTTGAAAATGAATTATCAGGAATGTATCGTTTTGTATCGATACCACTTAAAGCTATCTTATTATATTCAATGGTATGAACATTATGCTTATAACTTCTGAAACTTGTCTGCTTGCTTGGATGTATCGTGTCAGGATGTTTAATACATGAGAGATATTGTTCAAAGGTTATGAATCTCATCGAATCTTTTGTTACACCTTTTGATTTCTTAATCACTTCAGTATCATATCGATAACAATATAATTTCGATTTCAATCCCACATATTCAGTCATCACTCTACTGGCTAGCTCATCCTTGAATAATCCGGAGATTTTCTTATTTGCTAACGGAATGCCATACACATTATCCATTGGATAATTCGATGTATCGAATAAATGTATATTGGTCTTAATAAATTCATATATATCACAGTTAGCTTCAAAGAGAAAAGCGTCCGTATCCGTATAGATCAAAGTAACATCTTTCAATTTTTTCTTCAGAATTTCATAATAAAAATCATACATTTTATGTTTGGATAGATCCAGGATTGATTGTCCTATGTATATTGGCTTATTCATCAATATTTCATCTCTGACCAATTCCATACCTATTAAATTTTCATCAAAAATCACGTACCTTATACACGTCTGTCGAGCTAACAATTTACGCGCTCGGTTCCAGCTGGTAGCTAAATGAAATGAATTATAAAGTTTTACATTCTCTATAAATTTTCCTTAAACACAATTATTCATTAACTTCCATAGATTTTGGCCAAATTTCGTTTTATCTTCAATACGTTTACGAGCGTTGAGTTCAATGTAAGGATTTATCCAGTTAGATTGTTTATAACTGATTACTCTATGTATTAGTGATACCATCAAACCAAGTTTAACACATTGTTGAAAACTGAGATAATGTAATACGTATTTATTTTTATCATTCAATGTTGTTAGCAATTTTGTATACTTATCGCCTGGCGCGATTTCATTCAAAGGGCATAATGGCAAATCATTTTGTATATCATGAAGTTCTTGTGGATATTTAAAGTCTACTTCCAACACGTATCCCACGTCAGAATCACTTGTAATAGACATAAAATCTATTGATTTAACTTCAGCATCAGTTAGCCACCTTATATCCGTGTATGGTAAGCGATTGTTCCCCATCGTATAGGAATATAATGAATTACAGTCAACATACATTAAATAATTAGTTGGTTGAGTGTTATCATAGCTAGTCATGTATCTGTTATTCGCTTTTGCCTACCGTTTGGACACAGTGCAAATTCCACCTCGTATTCCTCTTTCAAAGAAATCTAGCATAGTCTTATCTGTTAATAATGAAATCTGTACACCAGTCGTTGTTAACATTGCATCATAAGCTAATCCGGGAACTGTGTAATACTGACACGGATCGAGTCCATACAAACCGATACTTAATTCACGGAAGCGTTCAAACACATCCGTTAAAATTAACGCATCACTCTTAAGATATAGATTTAAATATTCACCCAGATTTTTAACATTGAATTCATTCCATACCGTTCTAGCATGACTAGTCCTCATCGCTTACATGATCAAAATGATGTTTAGATGGTAGACTATCCTCGTATAATTTTTCTATAGAATTCACATACGTGTACGGGAAGATCCTTTGCGTTTCATCAGTTGTCTATGCAAAGGGTTCGTATACGTATTATTGATATAATGAAAATCATCGGGTTCTAACATATCCGAAAGGTTACTAAGTTTTGAATCCAAAAATCGATAGCTATCCAGAAATCTTAGATATATACTCATTCCATTCGAATTTGTATATCTTTTGCTAAATGATAAGTAATTTTCAGAAGTTTGTGCAATACAGTTGATAGGCTCCGTATCATAACCTAGTTTTTTGACTATGAAATGAGCATCGTATTTTGACATGCAATGAAAGAATATTGGTATGAATCCTGGCATTTTCCTATTTAAATTGCAGTGCTTATGGGCTGGCCCAACGTAACTTCCAGTCAAATGACAATGATCATGAACCTTTATACACGAGTTAAGAAATTCACGTTTGCATATGTGACATCGTGTTGCATTTTGATATTCTAGCTCAACCACATCTCTCACACTTATTTCAATTTATTAGCATATATATATATTAATGACATGATTTGCAATTAACGTTAATTCTTTAAGAAAATTTTCAATTGCATATGGACCTTCAAATGATTTGAAACGCGTTAAATTTTTATCATAACTACAAACCAAATGTAATGCAATTGCATACGCTTCATGTTTATGGATGGTACGTGTCCAACTTTTGTTCGATGCATCTTGACACGAATCTACCTTACGTAAGATACATTTTATGTCTGCATAAACCACGAATGGAACTTTTAGACATTTCGAATATGCGTTAAATTCAACGAGATCTGTTTTACCTTCCTCGGGCATTCTGATAATTTGATTCATCATACACCGCTTTTTATGACTATTTAAACGTGATTCTGATGTGAAATACAAGTTACAATTGTTACATAACCATTTTCGCCCCTTATGTTTAGATAGCTGCTTTCCTAGCAAACGTGATAAGTCTGTTATCAGACAATAATATCTTCTATACATCAAAAGATTAACATGATGTGATTTTATCTCTCTTGGTTGATATAAGAGAATAATAGATTTATTTTCAACACCGTATATCGTTAATGAAATATTTGAATTTTGATTCTCGAATTTTTCTACATCTTTCAATGACACGGGGAATGTTATATTCTCAAAGTTAAATTCTTTAAACATATCATACCTTTTATAGGATGTGGGTCGATTCTTGTTACGTTCTACAGGGTATTTGGATGCTAACAGACAGTATGCAAAGCAACATTTATCGGTATTACGAATGTTAATAACAGCTCTCTTCGACTTTATAAAGTCGGGTAATTCAGTATACATCCCGGCATTCAATGAATCGTATTGTGTCACATATATTGTTAATTTCTCAATACTGTATAAAGCTTTTGAACTGGTGCGCGATTCAAAATTATCCATATGATCTAGGATAGGTTGTACAACCTTCTCTTCATACCATATCGATTTATCTGTAGATTGCAATATCACCTCAAGTTTACTGTTAAAGTTAAATGTATGAATATTATCGATCTCTTGTGATATTATTACATATTGACAGGATAAACAGGACCATATCTTAAGACCTGATTTATACATGTTTAAGCCCTTATCAATTTCGTTCATAATTAAAGGTTTGCATTCTGATAAGAATATGACGGGGTCAAGCATATTAAACAGTTGTGAATTTCGTAGGTACATAATCTGTTTTTGAAGGCAGACTCACTGTGAATACATTGCAGTCGTTCAGGTTGAAACCTGTTGGAACGGGTTTCATCTTGCTGAGTCGAGGGGTGTCCATTGGCACCATCGGAGCATCTTGTCATCGTTTCTGAAAACAATTACAACAATCGATTAACTTTACATACGGGAACATTGATTTACATATAACTAAGGTGGTAACAGAATTTACGTAACATTAGCACATACAGTTAACGTACGTTTAGATTCAAAATTTCATGAGAATAATACTTTTCGTATGAATCATCACTCAACTGAGATATCATGTAAATAATAGTTACAAAAAACTTTTACGTACATAACAAACATGTGAAATATGACTTTTACACATAAAATTTTCATGAACAATGTTCAGTCTTATGTAGCAAACGTAACATGCATGCAACTTTTACGTAAAATTCATGTAGAGATTCAAACGTTCATGCGAATAATACATTACGTAAATAACATACATGTACATAACCTTTACATGCATGAATCTCAATTTTACGTAAACTCTACACTTTACATAGAACGTAACATGCATATAACTTTCACACATGAAAATATTTACGTAATGATTATGTAATTTACACAGAGATTTCAACATTTATACGAATATTGCTATCATCACGTAACTACAATATTCAGATAGTATGTAACTGTTTTACGTAAGCTCTGTACCTTACGTAAATGATAAAACACACAACGTAAATCATATACATGTAAAATAACGTAACTGAACTACGATATTCACATGTACGCTTTACACTTACAAATTAACGTTTTTTCACCTACAACGTTACTTTTACGTGTAACAAACAAAACGTAACTAACATGCATGTGAAATAACGTAACTGAACTACGATATTCAGATGTACGTAACTATTACACATGAAAATTAACGTTTTTTCACCTACAACGTTTACTCTCAATTACTAATACTACATGACGTGCGACAATTAACAATTTAAGTTCTAATACAACATGCAAGTAACTACATTATCACTCTTTAATGAAATTTTTAAATGAATATACTCACCTTTTGACTACATTACAGGCTGCTTAAAAAAAGACAATTTATGTCGTTTGAAGCCACTTTCTAGTTTCCTCGCCATGGTATTGGAGTATGCAGTCACCACGGTTTAGTAGATCTTTCTGCGCTGCGGTCATGTGTTTTAATCTCTCCGGGAGGAAGACTTGGAATTTTGACGTTTCGACGACCACCCGCTCACCACATCTGGTCTCCACGGTTTTGACGTATCGAATGATGTATTGGACGGACTGATCTAATTCACGTAGTTTCTTTGTGGGAAGATGTGTTCCACCTTTAGCTAGTTGATTTAGCTGGAGCATCTCATGATCTGAAACAAACACATAAGCACAACCGAATCAGTATTAATTACTTCTACACTCTTCGTAAACAGTGATAAAAAAAAGAAATACAATATACAACTTTTCTATCTTACCTGTAGGATCAATATTTCCAGAGAATCGACTGACTCCTCACTCATCAGCACCAGCGTATTTATTGAGAGAGGCTCCACCCCTCCTTCCAGGAGAGCTTTTACTTTCTACATCTTGAGTTATGAGTTAAAAGTTATTACTAGTGACTTTATTATCATAGTTTAAACTTTATATAGATCCAACATTTTTACACCCCACCATATCTCTCCTTCCCAAACACCATGTTGAACGCGCACGCTAACTGTGATTCGTTCCCTACATCTTGGAGGGGGATATAGTTACACATTTCTTTACGCACGCATACTTGTACAAAATATATTTTTCTGAACATTTGATCTTTTTTTACATTTGGTATACTAACGCATTCATAGTATTGTTTCATCATTCATACAAATATTTAGATTCAATCGTTTAATTTTAAAATACATTCTGTTTTTTCGTAGCGTTATTTTACAGAAACTTCAACTTCGATACGACAGTAAGAGGTTTTTGGCCACCTCTGTCACCAGTCTGGAGAGATTACCTCTTTTTTTCTCTCTCGCTCGCATAGCGATGTGGTGAAGTTCAGTCGAGTGTTCGTAATACTGAGGGGAGATTGTCTAGACATTTTTTTTATATGGAGGGTGATATCTAGCCAGGGATAGTGATGACACCTGTACTATGGAACCCTGCTTGCGTATATATATTATCATAATAACTGAACTGATTGTATTAATCCTATATACTTCAAGATGAGATACTTTTCTCTCTATATCTTTATCATTCTTAAATAGATGGATAGTACTTTTATTTTATTTTCAATGTTATGTTCCACTTTTATCATGCTTAGAGGGAATATTCTTTTTAAAATATTCAATCATCTTCTTAACACGTATTCTCTCACTGCACACTTTTTATACTTCACTGTTTTCTCAAACTTGTACTTACAACTCATTTGACCTTTTTTTAGTATTGTTACACTACTTCTTAGAGAGAGGGCGAGAGAGAGATGGATGATACATTATTTTTCTTTTCAATGTTATGTCACACTTTTATCATGCTTAGAGGGATATTCTTGTTTAATATATAGTTAACTTCAATATTATACACATTTTTTCCTGCAATGGTATGTACGGTCTTAGAGGGAATTCTTTTAAAATAATAATCTCCTTACACATATTCTCTGATTGATATGTTCCACTTTTATCATGCTTAGAGGGAACGTTCCTTTGTCATGAAACCCTTTCACACAGATTTACATTTCCATTCTTATACTTTTCTCTCAATATTTTTATCATTCTTAAAGAGATGGGTAGTGCTTTTATTTTATTTGCAATGCTATGTTCCACTTTTATCATGCTTACAGGGAACATTCCTTTGTCATGAAACCCTTTCAC
This sequence comes from Mantis religiosa, assembly GCA_030765055.1. Lineage (NCBI taxonomy): Eukaryota > Metazoa > Arthropoda > Insecta > Mantodea > Mantidae > Mantis > Mantis religiosa. The sequence goes on along the minus strand of CM060947.1, from coordinate 13,796,577 downwards.
ACAGATTTACATTTCCATTCTTATGGTTCAATGTGGAACAGATTTATACCTTCTCATACCTCGATGTGGGAATGGAATCTAACCTTTGCTTAACCTTGCACCACTCTTAGATACATAGCTCAATGTTGGATTCTGGATAGGGAACATCCCTTACCAGAATGTCTTATTACATTTATTTCATAAATCTCTCCCAGGACACGTATCTAATCATTCTATCGATATTCTTATACCTAAAGAATAACGATATTGCATTATATATCATACACTAAACGTAATAGATATCGAACCCTAGACTCGAAATTCATACATGAGAGTTTAAGCACAGACTCATATACCCCCTCCACGTTACCTTACACGAACTAACCATACCACAATCATCCCCATCCCGACTTCGCTATTCACCCCACCAGGATTTCGATATTCCACAGTTGAGTCTTTCAGCACAGTCAACCTCTTCCTTTCTCAGTATATCTAAGACTCTATTATGCTTAAAGATGAATGTTTCAACCATCATATATTAACTTACACATATATTAACTTACACATATCTTAACTTACACATATCTACTCGAATGTTTACATAACTTTTCACGAACGCGTTTTCGATACGAAGAACCCCACGACCCCTCCGAAAGAAACGATAATGGGGAACGACAATACGTCATTACCCGAATATCAAACAGGAGAATTCTAAATCATAATCATCATCATCACACATCGAAGAATTATCAACACATTTAATTCAAACACCCCCGGAACCCCGTTACCCACCCACCCATCACACATCCTCCTCAACCACCTCACTGCACAGGGGAGAACGGCACTACGCCAACACTCCCCTTCTTTTCCCTTTCGATATTCACACAGGAGACTTCTAAATCAATGAGTATTCTACATCACCCATATATCAACACAGAGGAGAATTCAGCATCACATCTACACTGTGCTGAAAGCACCATATCTATGCTACTCCCATGTTTTTATCTCAAATACTTTTCCTAATACAAAACGCGACTCAAGCACTGAAATCAACATTATTATTGGTTGGCATGTATACGTGTACGTATATATGTAATTACACAGAACTGAAATGTAAATTTTTGACATGACGCGATAAGCCAAGGTGTTTGTTAAGGGGTAAAGATGCCCTAAAATTGTGAAAATATCATTTTTGTTCTTTTGCTTATTATCATAGTTTGAAGTGTATTTTATACGGATATAAATCTGTTTTTCACCAGAAACTTATTTAAAGGGCCTAAAAGCGGGTTTAAATCACATGCCGCAGAGTAGGTCACTCCACTTTTGACTCTCTGGTTGCTCTTAGAACTTTCTTTGATATTTTATGTTTACAGATATTTTCTTCTGCATTTTACACCTTCAGCTATTAGAAAACCTGCTTGTTCTTGCTCGTTCACCTTTTTTGCATCCCTAGTTCTAAACGCGTGTTTCATTATTGGATGAGGAAAACGGCTAGATCTACAAAAGGGTTCAGAAAAAGGTCTGCAGGGCCTGGCAGGAAGACAAAGGTGAATATAAATAATGAAAACTGTGAAAATAACTCAGAACTTGAAAACTGTACAACACCTAGTGATGATCTAAGTGTTAGGTTAGGGGATTCAACTCCACATGATTGTGTTGTTCTAAATAAAAGTACTTCTAACTCTAATTTTTTAAAAAAAGAAATGGACCAATATCGTGTTACCAAGGCTGATATGGAGGCAGAAGACGTGCCAAACAGAAGAGAAGGAACAAGAAGAGGAGTAGCGAAGGTCATGACAACATTGGGTATGGGGCAGGAATGTTTTAACAGACTTCGAGTACTGTAAAACTTTAAACTCATTTTCCCGTAACTTTTGTTTTTGTAAGCCTTGTGTACCTTTTCTTTGAAACTATTTATCCTAGAGCAATAAAATGTTCCCTGACACATATTTATAAACTGGCATTTTTGTAACACTTAGAGGTTATTATCAAGGAAACTGATAATCTTTTTTCCTTTCAAGTGTACCAAAAGGTACTTTACTAAATAAAAGTCATTACAGTTACATTTTAATGTTATATACTCACAAAAATGTCGTTTTATTGGCAAATAGTGTAAGTGCATGTGATAAAAGAATCATTGCTGTATTATCCATACGTCTTTAGAAAAAGCAAATTGAAAATGTCAAATTTAAAATGGCGCCGATAGAAGGTACCTTCTCCCCTTAAATTCAAAGACATAAAACATCAAATTCCCTGCCGGCTTGTAAAATGCTGCTCTACATATCGTGAGTCGTTATATTATATGTTTGTTTATGAATTGTTTGTAATATTTACTCTAAAGAGTTAAAATCAGTATTATTCATTTGTTCTTCCGTTTAAAAATCGGGGGAAAAACACATCAGTTGGATCAACTTCCAATTGGAATGGGACAACGAGGTAATCCACCTTCCCCCTTACCACTGCCAGTGCAATCCAAATGTGCAGGGGCCGCATTGCTCCTGCACGATATTTTCTGTTTTATAAATCACATAGTAGAAATGTTGAAAGGCGATGAAGATATCAATGCATTAACCCTCGAGTAGTCGCGTGGGCTACATATGTAGCCCAGCCGTTTTGTTTTTGCAATTGCGCATCTCCTTGTGCTTTTATGCCGGTGGGGGTTTTGGTAGCTTCTTGGCGCAATTTTTTCTAAGTGGTCAGCTGGCTATAATATATTTTAGCGAAACGGTATTTTTGTTATTTGCTATTAAACTCAGTTGCGCATAGATGGGCTCCATATGTAGACCGCGCGACCACTAATGTAACAGTTGTTGAAATGGCTACTAAGAGAAAGGTTTGTCGTGTGGGAATTCCTGAGGACGATTTTCTAACTGCACAGTGGCTTAATGAAACTCTAAATGAAAGTAGTGAAAGTGACATTGAATTTGATGACAATGATGAAAGAAAAGAGAATGGTGTTTCCCCAGATTTGCATAACTCAGACACAGAGGAAGCTAGTGATGAAAATGAAGTAACGGATGGTGAGCTGGTAATTATCATTATTATGTGGCTAAAGATAACTTTAAATGGAGGAAGGAACAGCCTCCTCAAAATATTAGGAACGGTGGCATAATATCGTTCTCCATATTCCTGGACCAAAAGGCCAAGCTAAATTTGTTACATCTGAATTTGAGGCTTTAGAACTTTTTATGGATACAAATGTCATCCCCATAGGGGAGGGGATCCGTCCCCTTCAGCTGCTGTGGTGCGAGCGCTGCGGACCCTTAGAACTCGTGGTACCTCTGACGTTACTAGAGGAACCTCGGGCCGAACATTCGAGCCCCTCCCTGAATGGGAGTTGTTCGGATTGGGTTGGACTCGAGGGGGCAGTGGTTCCCGATACCCGTGGGAGATCGGGTACGTCTTCGGACGGGGTTGAGGGAAGTCATATATTCCAGCGTACTAGCCTGCATAGCTAGTAGAAGGTGTGCTAGATCACCAGGCGACCTTACCAAGGCTAATCGGTAACCTTCCCCTCTGGGGTTGGCACGCGTAAGTGGCGTATCCACTTCCACCCTTCTTGAGTCCATAGGACCAGATGGGGGGGAGGGCTTGTTAGTCTCTAGGTCTTGCCCTATGGAAAGCCCCACGGAGGCGCCGGGCGCCCTTCGGGGACAGCTCGGTAACTCCAACAACACTCTCCCCGGCAATGACTGACGGAAATTATGCCCTCCAATGCAATTATTATATTTCATAATAAAGACTTCAACTTCCACTCTTCACCTTAGAACACCCTCCTTCAACTTTCACCTTTACTCTCCACGCGCCTCGATCAGGACCTTTTGGTCATGGTTGACGCCTGGCAAGCATTCCTTACACAGCAACTTTGCCCCAACTGACGGAAGTGCTTATAGCGGGATCCCTACAGGCTGCAATAAAGCCGCACCCACTTCCTTCTTTACCTTCACCTTAAAAAAAAGAGAAGTACTTTTGACGAATGAAGAACACCTCCATACCTAATGGAACGCATCCTCGACTTTAACGTGATGAGAGCGAGCTACAGGGGCGAGCAAACTGGCTAGTCAGTACTGCACATGCGTACAACCTTCCCTCCCTGATGGCCCAAGTTCCGTGCATGCTGCATATTGGTGTAGTGCGGTATTCATTCTCTGCACTAAGGCATGCATATGCTTGGTGCCGGCGAAGCTGGGTCACCAAAACTCATATTTATAGCTCTAGAACTTAAATAGGCATTGAAATTCATTAAACACTTTATCACGGCTTCACATTTAGTTCTAGAAACTAACTCCATACTTCTTACGTGCACATATTCAATACCTAATGGTTATTAAATCAGAGGGCAGATTGCTAGTGAAGCACCTGTAAGTTCCCGCTGGCACGATATTCCATTCCCCCGAACAAAATCCACCATAACAAGTGCACGTGGCACGCATACTCGCATTCTATCTATGTATTCCTATGTGAAATATTATGCAGTAGCGGATATCAGTTTCTTTATTTTGTGTATGAGTGTGAACCCCTTTTCAAGGCGAGCATTAAAAAAAAAGTTTAGCATAAAAACGTTAAGGCAACCTTTTTTTTTTAATTTACGCCCTCAAACGTTAAGCCACATCGGACGATGAGTGGAATGGGTGAAGTGATGCTCAAAATATGAGCCCAGGGTCCATAGAGCTTAGAGTTACCCGACATTCGTCTTTCAGAAGGGAAAACCCGGAAAAAAAACCTTAACCAGGAAATTCACCCTGATCGAGATTCGAACTCGGGACCTATTGAACGTGAGGCAGTCACGCTATCATCTACGCTATCTAGGTGGGCAATTAAGGCAACCTACACCCGATCTAAAAATTGAGCAAAAAGCAAAAGGAAGTAAAAATTCTGTTTGTACCAGGATACTTAACTTATATATAACAACAATGAGTAGATCTGTGTATATGAAATTAGAAATACTCTGTTTTGCTTTCTTGTCTCCTGTTCGGAAGTACTGATTCATGGTCTAATGCGAATGTAAAGATCTTGGTCACATTAATAACTACTACATGGCAAAGCGAGAAGGCATATCGAAAAAAATTTGCTACACAGAGATGTTTACCTGAGCTTATCACACATACACCACGAGTCCAGTGTATGTATACTCTGTAGATATAATCATGTCTTCTGGACAGCAATGTGTCATACATCGGCAGGTACGAGAAAACATTTCTAGACACATGCAGCTTCCATCGCTCTATTTGTGTTTCGTAAGGTACTGTACGTTAACTTACTAATACTTCACTCTTCTAATTGACTAGATAAGACCTGATAAGGGCCGATCGCAGCGCTGGACACCTGAAAGTCAATACGCCTCAACGCTCTGTCGAGTAATACATAAAAAACATTAAAATAGCAAGAAGCACATGATACTCATTTGACTTCTCAATGCTTGTATCTGTAAATATTACAATGCAGCTAAGCAGAGCATGTACAAAAACATACTGGTGCAGGTTGAAAAAGTTGATATGATGATGATGATGATGATGATGATGATGATGATGATGATGATGATGATGATGATGATGATGATGATGATGATGATGATGATGATGATGATGATGATGATGATGATGATGATGATGATGATGATGACTGTGTTTAAGGGCACTCAATTGCGTGGTTATCAGCGCCTAGTCAGGAAGATAAAAGGTGCCCTTCTGTGTACTTGAAAGTTTCCTCCCACTGGGTTACAACTAACACAAGGAGAAGTGCATGGGGCCATGCACTTGTTCTCCATGGAAGAGAACAGTTTTCTTTTATCACACTGGGTGACAAAATATGGATACACCACTATACCCAGTAAGCAATCATCAATGGTGTGGAAAAACCTGCACCAAAGATAGAAAGATCTGCCAGAAAGGTAATGGCCACGCTGTTTTGGGATAGTGCAGGTGTCATATTTGTGGAGTTCTTGGAAAGAGGGCACACAGTGACTACTGATTGATTCTGAAAGACCTTGACATGATTTGCGAAGCAATCAAGAGGAAATGACGTTTCACCAGGATTGTTATCTTCCTTCATGAAAATGTGCAACCTCATATACCCAGAAGACCACCACGCTTTTGAAGCAGTTTTTCTGGGACATTATTGGTTATGTCCCTACAGCCTGGAGGTTGCTTAAGTGACTTTCATTTTTTCCTCACTTGAAGGATGATACCGCAATTAAGGTTTGCCATAAGTAAAGAATCATGATGGATGTCAAAGGAATGTTGGTTCTTTGTTACAAAACGGGCAAGGCCAGTGGAGGTGAATAACAGTTTGGGGGAAAGTTGTTATAACAAAAGCAATGTAAGAAACAGTGTCCTTAGCAGATTTCTAAAGGGGCTCACTTGACTTTTATAAATAGGATATTCTTTGGATCATTTACAATGGCGACAAAACAGCCACAAAGGGATCTTTGGTTGAAAAGGAGTTTTCAGTAAGTGAAAGTGATACATCCACGCACAGCTGTGGAGAAGAGCACTCCGTGGCTTGCAAGCCAAAAAAAAAAAACAGTCTTCGGCGTGAAGCCGATCAGAGCAGTTCGGGCTAGGAAGCCATTAGAAGAGTCTTCGGCGTGAGGCTGATTAGAGCGGTCCGAGGCGTGAAGCCTATTAGGGCAGTCCTCTTGTTCTGCCTTGGATATTTGTCGGTTGATATATACGTGAGGAATGAATAAAGTTTATCGAGTAATAAACATTCTGCCGTCAGGAACTCTAAACAGGAATATTGGTAACCCTTGGTCGGCAACTTCAATTTGGATGTTCTAAAAAAAAGAAGAAGCAGTGAATAAATAAGTTGGAAACGGGCATTCCAGTGTCATTAAAATATCCTTCTCACACACATCCACGCATACCCTGTGTGAAACCTCATTGTTTTACCCTGAGCTAAACAAAAGTGCTTCAAACTGTATTGTCAAGTGGAACATTGTCCGCCACATATATTGTTGGTTCAAATTGGCGTCTCAACGTGGAATTGTGTGACACCCATAAACATTTTTGTATCAAGGAGTGGCTAAGAAGCTAAAGAATTGACTTTTTAATCAGCTTGAATTTAATGATAATCCAGTAAGTAAAGGATATCAATGAACAAATCCTGTGATTCACTTCAGATGAGCTACATGCAAGGACAGAATTTTTACCAGGAGAGAATATTCAAACTGATCTCATGAAGTTATTATTTTCTAAACCAATATGAAGAATATGTTGTACAATAACTAATATATGTACAGTAGAACCTCGTTTACCTGGATCAATTGAGACCAAGGCCAATTCAAGTTAAAAAAATTTGGGTTATCTAGTGAATTACCGAAAATGATAAAAAAAAAAACCAAAATATTTTTAATGCAGTTTAGAAATTACTATTGGCACACTTTCATCTAAAAACACATATACTGTATGCACTGTAACATCCTGTGTATAGCTAAAAACTAGTTGGTAGTAAAAAATACAGCGAGCTGCTGTCTCAGTTTAGAGTATCGCTTATGAGCAGCGAAATCTTGCATCCGCTTTAACATTAGAAGTTCATTTGGCAATGTTTTGGCCTGACTCTCGAAATAAAGTATCAATTTCTCTAAGTTTGCTACTGCTTGTGCATGGGTCATAACCACAGATGGTTCATCAACATTGTTTAACACTAGAAGGACCGGCGAGTAAGGTCTACCGAGAAGGACCAACCCATCATTTTGACAGGTGCAGTTTTATTTGCCCTTTTTAAAATAGTAAACAAATTTGAATGCATACTAGTTTATTTAATATTATTTATGCAGTTTACCAGTATATAATTTTACTTTTGTCTGAAGAATTGCATGGTAAAATGAACATTGTAACCTAAAAATTAATCCAAATATATACAATAACCAAATGTGAAATGGACAACTTCCCTTAGCAAACACATGTGTTTCAACATAAAATTTTCAATACCTCAGTATATAGTAGAAAAAACACTTATAAATCTGATTTCGTTCATTCAAAGCCACCTGCAGCATTGTAGCACCTAACACATGTGTGTTCAGCGTTGCCTAAACATGGTCCACAAACATACTTGATGCACTTGTTACATAAATGCTTACTCCTATTCTTCCCTCTGCATCCACCAATTTGGCAAGTCTTCCAAATGTTGCTCTGCTGAGGTACTGTGTTAGGAAGTGCATTTTGTACTCTTGTGGATTTATATGCTGAAGGCAACTCTTCTGCTAAGTTGTATATGAACTGACGTCTGCTTACTTTTTCACCTGTTACTTCCTCATAGAGTACCCATGCATTAATAGCTGCCAAGGCCAACGCATTGAAAAAAAAAAAAAATGCATATGCTACCTTCTGCATCCATATTTCACTGTGTACAGTCGAGCCATTTGAACGATGACGTCAACGCCATACTTGGTGTTATTGTAGTACGCCACTGATTCTGGTAGGTTTTTAGGATGTTAATACAATTTTGAGTCAAACTAATACTCAATGCTCCATTTATTGCTAGTATTTACCTAGAACGCGTTTCGTTAGGACTTCCTAACATCATCAGCTGTTGTTGATGTTAGGAAGTCCTAACGAAACGCGTTCTAGGTAAATACTAGCAATAAATGGAGCATTGAGTATTAGTTCGACTCAAAATTGTATTAATTTTGTGCTTCATTGTATCATAGTCCTTAAACAACAGAATACTTTTAGGATGTTGTTTATTTATTGTAACTGTGTCATGCATTGAACCAAAAAGAAGCACATTTTTGTTCTTCTTCCCCTGATAGCATATCAGAGTTATGTCAGCCGACTTATGAAGTACAGTTGTGTGCAAAGGTGATGTAGCACACTTTGCCGATTGAGGGATTTCCATTCTACATTTCTTTACTGTGCCCACAATGCTTGTACTTTTACACTTCAAACTTTCTGCAAGGCATTTGGTTGTGGAAAATTTGTCACATGTAATATTTCTTCCTGCAAAAGCAAAGGGCTGTATAAGACGCATTACAACATACTCTGCAACAGGAACACCTATGGGGTGCTGCTCGTCTTTGCCCAGGTAAGGAAAACCATTCACCAGATACTTTGAATTTGCATCAACTGCAAGCCAAAACTTTATTCCAAATTTGTCCAGTTCATTGCTCATATATTGAATGAAAGAGCATTTAGCCTTGCAAGGAAACAGTTGCTCATCCACAGTGATATTTTCACTTGGAATATAACCCTGCAAGGAATTGGCAATAAAAGGATTCCAGACAGCAGTAGCAGCTGCAAAGCGATCTGTACTTAGTCTTTGAGAACGTGTATCCTTGTCAACAAATCGCATAACCACAAAATTTCAGCAAATTTGTTTCTGCTCATTGTGTTCCTGAAAAAATAGTGGTCCCCAGATATTCGACCATAACAACACGAATGGAAAGCTTTTTGCTCCAACACCTCGTAAATACATAAGTGGTATAAATATTAAAAGTAGAAGCATTATTAACAGTGAAGTATTCTTCATATTTAAGTTTGATTTATGAGTCACTATGTGACTCATAAATCAAACTTAAACATAAGTGGTAGCACGAATTGCGACACTTGGGTAATAAAGCTTTCTTACTCATTGACAAAGATTCTGCAGAGTGTCATAAACCAATCAGGAAGGAAAACAACAACAGATGTGGACAGATCCAAAGGCTATTTATTGTTCACACTTCCATACCCATCAAAATGATGGCGGTCCTTCTAGTAGGAGTTGTTTGTACCAGTTTTTAGAAAGGTCCAAAATGCTTAACTCTTTGTGGACATGTTTGTCATAAGTATTTATTAAAAGTTGTAGAACATAAAAAACATAAGCAAGGTATAAGTCTTCTAAAGCAGCACATCCACCAAAATGACGGGTGCGGTTCTTCTAGTTAAATATAAATACTCATTTTCATTTTCAGTAACACTGCTTGATGCAATAATGCCTTCCTCTGTAATCCGTTTATAACCTCCGTCATTGTCAATTTGCAACCAATTGTCCAAGTCTTCATCAATATCAGAACAGCCACTGAAATTTTTAAAAATGTCTATAAAATCTTCTTCCACACTTGTTTTCCTTCTTCTTCAATCTTATTTTCTGGCAAGTCACACACACACACCAGACCACAACTTTTTCCTTGACTATCAAAGTTTCTCTTCCAACCTGGTCCCTAGCAGGTAGGGTGAGTGAAATGAATTTGCTGGCAAGAGACAGTAATGTATATATATTTTCCAAAACTGGTCCAGGTTAACGAGGTTTTACTGTACTATCAGTTGACAGAATTGCTTGTATGAAATAAAATATACACATTTCAGTGCAGGCTCTGGAATCTTATGTAACAACTTAGGCTTTCACGGCCGGCATCAATCCAATCAGATGTAGTGGTTGCCAGGCTTACTAGCCATGGTCTAATAGGTAAAACTAAAGTTCCTGACATTTTGCCCGTCCATGCATCGGGCATCATCACTATGAAGCTAGTGGCTCCAGCATAGCACACCTCATATACTATATGCGCGTGATAAGAAGGGTGATCGGGTTCCAAGTCCTCATTCGGTGAGTTTCGTTTATATAGGTGACAAATGTGAAATGCACTATGAACTGTCATCTAGTGGCTAATACGCTAAGCTTTATCATGTCCGCCATATTTTGTTTTGATCAATTTCAAGGTTAATTAGCTAACCAGTTTACAACAGTCGTATCTTAGAATTAGAATTTTAGTTCGTCCTTGGCAACATATACATGTTATGAGACACGTCAAAATGTATAAATACAGTATATACATAAAATCTAATTGATTACATACAATATATACAGTAAGCAGCTTTTCTATGGTTTCATGTGGTATTTGCATAGACTAATTTACTACAAGAAATGTCATAATATGAATATTACAGGTTTGTGAATGTACTGTGCTCCCAGTGCTCATTTAAATGGTTATAATTCTAAAAAATCATTAACCGTATAAAAACAGTGTACATGCAAAAATTTAATAACCTTATTCTTAAAGTGTTTTAATGAATTTGGAAGTTTATTATACAACATTATCCCTTTATAGTTAAAGCTTCCTTCATAAAGGCTCGTTTGGTGCGCTCGAATTGCCAGTTTATCCTTGTTACGAGTGTGGTGGTAATGTAAATCAGCATTTACTTGAAAATGATTTATATTTGTATGAACATTTGTGGATGCCATGGCTCTCGAAAGGGGGCACATTATTATTTGTCTACCTCTGTATAACTGTGATCTGAATGCAATTGAGCTGACATGGGCAAAACTAAGGAATTTTTTCAGAGAATGCAACGTTACTTGTGATATCTTCACTTATCTTACAGGCTATTTTATGGAACTGTGTTTTTCAAGGTTGACCACACTGCAGAAACAAAAGAGCATTAGCTCTTGCTTCTTCCCCTCTGTCCGCACTACACCATAAATCCAGCGCTCAACTTATCTTGTGTGTACTGTATATAGGCGGGAGAGAGAAACCACTATATCTGATCGGATCCAGAATCTTAAGTTTCTGACCACCCCTTGTGTGAGCTACTTTAGTCATAAATTTCAGGAAATATTATTTGTAGCCCTTTAAATGAAATATGTAAATCATAAATAAATACAACAAATTATTCTGTTTAGTACTTTAATCTGTCTAGAATAAATATATATAACTGAGGTTTAAGGATTCAGCTATTATAATACAAATAGGACAATTAACTTTTACTTTAAAAAACATCTATGGTTACAAAAAAATATATGTATATCTATGTACAGTGAATAAGCTATTTATATTTTCAAATTAACATGAAGTAAAATTAAAGTTAAATACATAACATTAAAAGACAGGACAATTATTTATATGAAACAACATTCTTCTCTTTGTGATTTTAGCTGCCTTTCCTGATTTTGCATACTGAAAATTTTCAATGAAAGTGAAATATATCCTTCCAATTTTTGCTGTGATAGCAGCTTTGCTACTCAAGTTATATAATACAAGAGATATTAACAGATAAAAATTCAGTAAGTTTAGTGGGAATTTGCATCAACTATTATGGCACATTTTTCCAAAATAAGCAGAAGACTAATTAAATATTCTGAGACAGAATATATTTAAAATGATATATATATATATATATGTATTAACATGTTACGCTCTCATCAGAATACAAAATTATTGTTCATAGAAGCATTTCTACAAATATTTTCTTAATATTTATTAATAGCAATTAAACCACAATTATCACTTCTTTTGTTATGTGGTCAAGGATTTTGATCAATATTGGACAAATGCTGCATTGCCAACATGCCTTCATGTATCATCTTCATCTTTTATGTTTTTTATTTAAATTTTAATACAATAGGCATGTGATCAAAATTTGGATCTCAACATGTCTATCCTTGTATTGACTTAAAAATATTATATTGAGGCACTGTCAGAAATGCATATAATAGAAAACAGTCCTTGTGTATATGTAGGTGAGAGAGAGTGAGAGAGTGAGAGAGAGAGAGAGAGAGAGAAGGGAGGGAATATGAAAGCAAAAAGTGGATAAATATCAAGTTTCATACTTAAACTCTGGCAAAGAAAATGTTGACAATCAAAAGGTGAGAAAGAAATTGGATTATTGGTCATTATTTATGGAGAGTAAGGGGCAAGCGGATTTAGGAAAGCAGGAAAGTAAAGATAGAAAGAGAAAAAAAAAAAAAGAAGAAGAAGAAGAAGAAGAGCTCTAATACTTGTGTCGACGACCAGGAAGTCCAAGTAAGTGTCATTCTCCATTGAAGAAAATGTATGAAATCACTTCTTTTAGTTTTAATGAAAGTTTGAAATATAGAAGGGGCATCCAGAAAGTAAGTTCTGTTTCAATTTATCTCTGCTGCAGCGCCGTGATCGTAGTTCTGCACATGCATGGTAGACGCTCTGTGTCAAGGAGAAGAAACGTGCACCACTGTGAGATCGCTGTCAGCCATGTACGCTTTGTTGTGCTTGTTTACAATGTTGGTGTTGATTGAAAATCCTGTCGCTTGTGAAATCAGATCTGTGATTCGTTTTCTGAATGCTAGGAAAGTGAAACCAATTGAAATTTATCAGCAAATTTGCAATGTCAAAAGGTGTTGTGTTTCTTCACGACAATGCCAGACCACACACTGCAAATGCAACGAAAAACATCCGAGAGGAATTTGGCTGGGACGTGTTTGACCACCCCCCATACAGCCCTGACATCACTGCTAGCGACTTTCATCTGTTTTTGCATCTCAAATCTTTCCTTGGCGGTCAACACTTCAACAATGATGAAGAGCTGAAAGAAAATGTTTCCAACTAGTTGAAAACAGGTGGCAAACTTCTATGGAGAAGATATACTAAAACTTGTGCCTCGCTATGACAAATGCCTGCAAAATTTCGGCAGTTATGTGGAAAAGTAGTTTCAGTTGTTGAATTTTGTGCAATAAATAATTTTTCTGTATCTGTACACAATTTATTTTTATTACCAAACAGAACTTACTTTCTGGACGAACCTTGTATATATTTATTCAGGCACTGTTTAATGATCAAGCACATAGATTTTTATGAAATTCTGCCCACCTTCGCCGCACCAATTTTAGTTATATTTTTCTTCCACTATACATGTTTTGAGATATTCATAACATTTCCAGAGAAGAGTTAGAAAAAGTTCACGTGTATATGTGGTGTGTGTATGGAGAGAGAAAAGTAATGTTTACCAGGAGCATATCATCCTGTCATGCAATGCCGATACTCCTGTCGACACTTCTACCCCGAAAGAGACCACCAGATAAGTGATAAGGTGAAATGATAATGGAAATGAAATGGAGAGGAAATTCAGGGGATATAATTAACCTACCAAGTGTTTGCCTGGCAACCTGGGAAAAACCCCAAAAAGGGCTACCGCCAGGGGAATCAAACCCAGACCTCCCAAATGTGGACCACAGATGAAACTCCCGCTTGGTATAAACTACCCTTAGGAACTACAAACTTAGTACAGAGAAAAAACAACGCAACACAAGTCTGTGAATATGGCCTGTTGTTTTTTTAAAGTGTATAAACTGATGATCATGGAAGCCATTTAGTATCAGCTTAATACATATTTACCCTGTAATGATAAAGCAGCAGTGTGCAGCAATTAATATGTATATTTCTAAACAAAAGGCAAATGAGGTAATACAAATGAGATTAAATGGATGCATTAATTTATATTTTACTTAATGGTAACTCTGTACAATATAAAATATTTAATACATTTCAATATTCCCTGAAGTTAATATAACTGAATGTCATTAAATTACCAGCTATTAATGAGTATTTGTGTTGCAATGATACTTTATTTTTATACAGAAGGTACCTTAGAGCGAAGCAGCATTTTAAATATACATTATTTCTTATCCAAAACAGTAATGCATGTTTTTGAAATAATTTATATGATTATCATATAAAGGGACAACAAAAATGGAAGGATATTTGACATCATTCATTAATATGAGATAACAAAAAACTACACTTTTCACAAGGAGAAGCTTAGAGAATGCAGATAAACGCATAAACAATAAGCAACACAAATGGACAATGAACAAAAATCTGTGTGATGTTTTTGTATGACACATTGGTTTCCTCTACGCCATTCACCATTTGTTAAAAACAAAACAGAAGTAAAATAAAACAATTATTTGCTAAGTTATCTTAATACATATTAAAGTCAAACATCCAAATTATGGCAAGTCTACATTCTTACATACAACAGGTAATAATATTTTCTATTTTGCACATCAATAACAGTAAACCATTTATTATAAATGCAATTATCTGTAAGTACATTCAACTTTCCTGTATTTCATCACCTTCTTTTAATGTTGTCAGGTACTGTGCTAAGCCTTTCATTCTTTCAAGTTGTTGGTTTACATTTGCCTTACCAAGGAATATGAATATATATGTAATATTTGCATATACATTATTCTGTTTACTACTTAGTCATCAAATAAAATAAAACAAAATAAAAGCAGCAGAGGCCTCATCATTATTCTTAAAAAATACTGTTTAAATTTTCAAAAGAATTTCTTCTAAATTATTAGTTTGCGGTTGCACTGTTTGAACAAAGCTTTTAAGAGCAGTCATAATGTTATATTTTTAAATGTATTGTACATTTATGTAGAATTAATCACCTCTTTATGTAAGATACTGATTTGGCCTTGCGACTTTGTTCACCCACAGTGATTGCCTTCCATATAATTTGAGATTACACATTTAGATTGATCTATTTCTTGAGGCTTTCACGGCAGGTTATGAAGAACATTAAAGCTTTCTTCCGGTCTGGTAGGCCGTGGTCCAGTAGGATTTGAATATCCTGACGTTTCAAAAAAAAAAAAAAAAAAAAGCTCGAATGAGCTCTTCAAGCTCTTACACGGATCACACCTCTTGAAGATGCCAAGCGCAGTCCTTGGTGAAATGTCATGATATTCAAATCCAACTGGACCACGGCCTACAAGCCCAGAAGGAAGCTTTAATGTTCTTCACACATTTAGATTACTTGCCTTTTTTGTATCTGCTGATAAGTCCTGCTGAATGTTTACATTCATATTATCTTTATATGAATGTAAGGTGGACTAACATCACTTTTTGTCACATTTTACATTCCCAAAAAATATACAGGACTCATATGAAAAATGAGCAAAACTATACAAATTATAGCTATATAAAATGCATAAAACGTGGCTACTTTTCTGTACATAATAGAAGTCGAACTGGTATCTCCATTCAAAATAAATGCCCTAAAGGAGGTAACACACATATATGAGATTGCTTTAGAGCACACGACGCCATCAATAGGGAAGAAGAAACCAAACAGAATCACAGTAAATGACTATTAAGAAAAACAAAGCAATACATGTCATCACCAGTGACACGGTTATGCAGACTTTACATAAAAATCTTACTATGTTTATCGAGTTTTTAAACCTATAAAGGAATTCATTATACATACATTAAAATAAAACTTTGTGCACAGGTATGGCAAATGTAAACCATGGTTAATGACTTGCTTATTACTAGGGAAGGATGTTATATTCTTTCTTTTCAATCCCTGTTATAATTTACATTCTCCCATTTCCTCTAATTCCATGAGGTAGCTGCACTTCACATTTACCATCCATATTCAGCTCAAATTTGAACCCACATTGTTTCTGTTTCACAGTTTGTAATTATGATTCAAACATCAAGCTGGTTATCATCAAGAGCCTCACATCTGTAAACAACACTTCACGCTCTGACCTAATTTTCCTTTTGTGCAGAAATCCACCTGCTTCTTATACCAGCTAAGACTCTAATAAGCATAAAATAATTTGCTATTCAGCCTTTTAGATATTCTAAACTGCAATGACCAGTCTCTAAGGTTTTTGGCAGTTTTTATACATGTAGTTAGACTAAAGCTACTTTTACATCAAGGAAAACCCTGCATCATTTAGTCTGCATATTTTTCTACTCCTCTGCTTGTAAACTATAATTCTTAATTCAAAGGAAATATTAAAGCTGTATTTTTCCCCATTTCCAATGTTGATGCATAAAATGGTAGTTTTAAATCACGGTAAAGTAAACTCTGTTTAACCTGGACCAGTTTTGAAACTAAATTTTTTGTTTTGTTTAGTGTAGTAAATGAAGAGTTGTTTTATAGATGATAAATTGTTATTCTCAGTAGGTACATAACTCGAATTCTCTTGCCAGTGGATGAATTTATTACACTCACCCCCACCGGCTTAGGACTAGTTTGGAAGAGAGGCTTTGATAAAGTCATGGAAAAAGTTGTGGCCTGATGTGTGTGACTTGCCAGAAAATAAGATTGAAGAAAAAGAAAAAATAAGTGTGGACGATTTAACAGACACGTTTAAAAATACTGATGGCTGTTCTAATGATGAAGACATTGACAATGACAAAGGTTATAAACTAATTACAGAGGAGGGCATTATTGCATCATGCAGTGTTACTGAAAATGAAAATGAAGAGTATTCAGATTCAAGACAGTGTTGATGAAACAGCTGTGGTTATGACCCAAGTACAGCCAGTAACAAACATAGAGGACGTAGAAGATGAAGCTAGCTACAGTGAAGCAATAAATATTACACAAATAAAAATATTTGCCACTTAGGCTTCACTTATCTCAACAAATTGGTGTTGATACTTCTTTGCAAATGGAAATTGATTTCCGCTTGAAAAAAGTACCAACACCAATTTGTTAAGATAAGTGAAGCCTAAGTGGCAAATATTTTTATTTGTGTAATAAACATATAGAAATTGATGCTTTATTTTGAGAGTCAAGCCGAAACATTGCCAAATGAACTTTTAATGTTAAATCGGATGCGAGATCACACTGCTTGTAAGTGATACACTAAACTGAGACAGCAGAAGCTCACTACCTTTTGTTACTTTTGTAGATATATTGTGTACAGCACCAATACATAGGCTATTACAGTACATACAGGTATGTGTTTTAAGTGAAAGTGTGCCGAGAGTAATTTCTAAATGTCATTAAAAATATTTTGATGCTCCATACAGTTTCTTCTTTAATAATTTTTTCCAGATTTTTGTTAACTCGGATTGGCTCTGTTATGGTAAACAAGGTAAAATTCAGGTAAAAGAGGTTCCACTGTACTTCCATTTAGTATGTTGTTCTTATCACTTGTGAATGCTGATATGACTTGTATCTACATTCATTGACATGGGAGGTCAGGGGTCAACTCAATTTTCTTTAACATTAAACTCTATTTCTGCCTACTGCCATAACAAAGACAAATGGCGAATTGGTTCAAGATTCATCGGTACAACCAAAATTACAAATTTCTTTTGAGTGCAAGAAGGTGCACATTGACACTAAGTGAAAATCAATTAAGAAGAGCCTGCGATAACACCAATGTCAGATCTTTGAACCAGCCATTGCTGATCATACATTTACAAAAAGACAGTATGAAATGTGAGAAAAGAAAAGTGGCAGGGTATTTCAGCTGAATCAGAAGAGTGTGCATTATAATAAATAAAGGTGATAAATGCGGGGGTAAATAAAACATGGAAGACTGATTTACTAAAAAAATCGAAACAGTCTAGATCATTCTCTTCCATATTTCTTCTTTACTGTCTTAACCAGATAAAAGTAATATTTCTTAACTTTTCCACTCTGTGCATTTACCACTAAAGTATCGACTGCAGGAGTCAGTGAAACACAAGGTTATTATAAATATAATCCTTGACATGGCAAAACAGCCCAGACAAGAGTAATTTTGATAAGATATCTAAATCTGATTAATTTTTAATTACAGTATTTAAACTAAAAATTTAATTTAAGCCCAATTATCAGAATAAAATAAGGTATTCATTCTTAATCAGTAAGGAATATGATAAAATAAAGCACAAAATTAATATAATTTTGAGTCAAACTAGTACTCGATGCTTTATACAAGGGGCGTCCAGAAAGTAAGTTCTGTTTCAATTTATCTCCACTGCAGTGCTGCGATCGCAGTTCCGCACATGCGCGGTAGACGCTCTGTATCAAGGATAAGAAACGTACACCATTGTGAGATCGTTGTCAGCCACGTACGCTTTGTTGTGCTTGTTTACAATGTCAGTGTTGATTGAAAATCCTGCCACTTGTGAAATCAGATCTGTGATTCGTTTTCTGAATGCTAGGATTGCGCCACGCAATACAGAATAAGTGCCGAGGAATGCTGTCAAAAGGTGTTGTGTTTCTTCACGACAACGCACGACCACATACTACAAATGCAACGAAAAACATCGTACAGGGATTTGGCTGGGATGTGTTTGACCAGCCCCCGTACAGCCTTGACCCTGCTCCTAGCGACTTTCATCTGCTTTTGCATCTCAAATCTTTCCTTGGCGGTCAACACTTCAACAATGACGAAGAGCTGAAAGAAAATGTTTCCAACTGGTTGAAGACACAGGCGATAAACTTCTATAGAGAAGGTATATAAAAACTTGTGCCTCGCTATGACAAATGCCTGCAAAATTTTGGCAGTTATGTGGAAAAGTAGTTTAAGTGTTGTAGAATTTTGTGCAATAAATAATTTTTCTGTATCTGTACACAACTTAATTTTATTACCTAACAGAACTTACTCTCCGGATGTACCTGGTATATTGCTTGTGTTTACCTAGAATGCATTTTGTTAGAACCTTCCTAACAAAATACATTCTAGGTAAACGCTAGTAATATAGAGAGCATCAAGTACAAGTTTGACTCAAAAATATATTAAGATATTCATTGTTGAAAACATTATGCGCATTTATTATTATTATTATTATTATTATTATTGTTGTTGTTGTTGTTGTTGTTGTTGTTGTTGTTGTTGTTGAAATAGTTATTAAAATCAACTTACTGATTTCCGATATTAACCTGTGTACTTAAGTATCTAAACAAATCTATCTTTACAATAATAGTAGATGGTAAGCGCTGAATAGCAAATTTCATGCCTATCTGCTTACAATGTGGGTTCGTCAATGAACTGCATACAATACTTTGATGCATTAATTCTACTGCTGCCATAATTTACATCCTCAGCCCTCCATGACCTTCCCATTCAAATACAATAAACTATTATACAAACCAGCTTCTATTTTCATTGTATAGCTGTGTTAAATAAAGCATCTTCCATATACAGTACAAGTATTTTTAATGAACATGTCATTATATCAAGCTTATGCACTTCATCACATTCATAAAATGAGCAAGAAATGAACAAAGATGAAGGAAGTGTAAATAAAATTTTCAAAACTTAAAAAATACGTTTAAAGGAACTGTCACAAAAAATCTAAAGCACATATTGTTAATCAAGTACAATAAATGAGGATGCATTCTAAATCTGCATGGTTAATGATTGTCAAAAATGAATATAAAACTATTCCATTATCAACACGAATAAAACATTACGTATTTATATTCTCCCTTCCGTTTCTTTCAACTTTAACAGAATTTCAAACTAACTGAACCAGACATTTACCTAAGTAAGATTTGAAAAGTTAACGTACATTACATTAAAAAATTAAAAAATAAAAATGTATGTTTTTTTTTTCTTTCAAAATCTCATCCATTAAAGAATGCTGCATTATGAACTTTAAAGCAAACCATTATTTGTATCTATGTTAAAATATTTCTTTACAGCTATATTTATTTATCTTCCGACATTATGAAGTAGTTACACATTAATATTTGAAAAATTAACACCAAATGGAACTCAAAAGGTTCCAAATTTTTGTAAACTTGGCTGTTTAGAAATGAAACATTTTCTTCTTAAAAAAAAACACACACAGGAGAATTTCTACTAAAATAAAATGAATGATAGAATAAAATATGTAATGATAAAAACAAAACTTTATCAGTTAGTAAGCAGTTCTGCCATTCACTTCCTTTAGCAAAATGTTTCTAATTTGGTAATTCATGTATTAGAATGCTTGTTTTGAACTAATAAAAACAAAGAAATAACCACACACACCAAAGTTGTATATTCAATAATGCTTATTAAGAGAAAAGGTTTTACGTACCGCCTATCATTAATAAATTAAAGTGTTATGACGTGATAATTCTAGCATTTACAAATGTTCAGTTCAAAATGTTGTGCTTGTTCTTTTACTTTTTCTCTTCTTGCAAAACTAACAAGCACTTAATCAATTTACTTTAAAATTAAATGAAAATTAAATATTTCTTTTTATTTTCATAACTGCCTAAGATATGCTCATATGAGTGCACATATATTTGAAAACTTAGTTAAAATACCTTTAACTGCATTCATTTAAAAACAATGTTTGTTGCTTTCAATATCATTTTAAATAATTTAGACTGCTCTTGCTCATTCACTTCTTAACAAAATAACTGTGATGAACTATTTCAGCAAAGGTGAAAATGGGCTGCATATCAATAAAAAAAACTTGTCATCAACTTGGAGTTTTCTCTCCTGAAGATTCGTTTTTCTTGATAATGTGACTTGTTCAAGCATTCCATCAAACATCTCCATTCAGTCACTCAAGAATAACATTAAAAAAGGGTTTCTTTATTATAAAACACGCATTCCTGATATGCAGCAGGTTTGAAGTATCACAAGAACCTGCTGAGACCCTCTTCTCCACTGTCTTGGCCCACTATACATTATCACGTTATGAAAGTAATGACTATCGACTGTTGCACTTGCGTATAACACAGTCTACTGATTCCGACACAGAGTCAAACACTGGTACTCCTTCACGGTTTGCCAGATCTGACAGATACATTCGACCTCGGTTGTAGTCTTTCACAGCCTGTTTTGAAAGCTGAAACAAAAAACCAATACATTTGATAGATAATTTATTCATCTTGTAAATCATACATTGTACATGAGTACTATGATATAAGACACATCAAATTGTGAATTTACAGTGCAATTAACTTTACTTGTAAATTAACTAGTCACATCCATTACGAACAAGTCAGTGTTTGTACAAAATAATGATTTATAAAGATATCTCAAGAATTTTATAATATACACAATTAATTCAGAAGTGTAACAATATTATAAACTTTCCATAAATTCACTAACAGAATCAAAACAGTGGTCTAGCAAGTATGCCAAAACTGACTGTTTAAATGCTGAAAAATTGCAAGTGGTTTTATTGGCTATAGGCAGTTTATTAAAAAAAGTGATTCCTAGGTTTATTACACTGTTTTGATGAGCTCTTGTGTTACTTTTATTCACATGAATATCCATTCTCTGTCTAGTATTATGGTTATGAACTTGTCATTAAAGGTACAGTGACCCGTTTCCTTTCATCTTTCCAGTTTGATGTTTTCATCTTTCAACCTGTCAATTTCACAGAGTACATGATTCAAGTCCTTCTTCATTATTTCAATAACCTTTCGAAGCAATGTTATCGTATCACGCTCTCTTCCTGCATCGTCGCCATTTCTGTTTTATTATTTCACTATAACTGTATTACTTATTACCTCCTATTTGTTTGTACGTGTTACTTTCTTCCTGATATGCCGTAAACACGCTTTTCACCTCGATTTTTTAGCAAATACTCACAGATTTTCACTAAATTCAAGGAAGCATTATTATGTTCTGCACATGCTGAGCCATCTGTTTTGGAAGCAATCATGTCATAAACTGAAGACTGGCTAGAACTTTTTTGAACTCGAATGACAAACTGATTTCATTTACCTCCCCTTGTTATTTATGATATTATTATACAATGATTATAGGACATATGCAAGCGCTTGAAGGAAATGTATTAATTTATTTTCAAATTTGATTGAAATTGTTAAATAAAGGAGCAATAACAGTTACACAGCATTCTCCTGAATATTTTAATTTGTTTTGGTAATATTATTTTCCAACACAACTATTAAATTTCAGAACAGATTATACTGATATTGTTTAACCAAACAGATATTTGAGGTTGTGAATTAACACACAAAATGAATAAATACAACAAGCTCGATGGGGTGTGGGGGGGGGGTGGAATCCCGAAAGATTGGGCTGATAAAAAATATACAGGCTATTAAAAATATATTCTCATAAATCTCTGGAATTTAACACAAAATTTTTATGAGTATGTTTACCTTATCATTTCCAATGATACAGTCATCTGGTAAATGCTGTACACATAGCACCACATTGCAGCCGAGACCAATATAATGAGCTGCCTGAAAAAAAGAAATTAATAATAATAATAATAATAATAATAATAATAATAATAATAATAATAATAATAATAATAATAATAATAATAATAATAATAATAATAATAATAATAATAATAATAATAATAATAATAATAAGTAATAATAATAATAATAATAATAATAATAATAATAATAATAATAATAATAATAATAATAATAATAATAATAATAATAATAATAATAATAATAATAATAATAATAATAATAATAATAATAATAATAATAATAATAATAATAATGATAATAATAATGATAATGAAGATAATGATGATAATGATAATAATAATGATGATAATGATAACAATAATAATGATGATAATAATAATAATAATTAATAATAATAATAATAATAATAATAATAATAATAATAATAATAATAATAATAATAATAATAATAATAATAATAATAATAATAATAATAATAATAAATAATAATTAATAATAATAATTAATAATAATTAATAATAATAATTAATAATTAATAATAATAATAATAATAATAATAATAATAATAATAATAATAATAATAATAATAATAATAATAATAATAATAATAATAATAATAATAATAATAATAATAATAATAATAATAATAATAATAATAATAATAATAATAATAATAATAATAATAATAATAATTAATATCAGAAATTTACACAATGTGCATTAATACATATTGAAATTTAACTGTATTGGAACACCACAGTGAAGTGAAATAATTATTAAATTATAGATGAGTCATATTTATTACACATCGGCTTCACTTAAATACCTATATTGAGGAAATGTTTCGCAAACTATTGTTCGCATCATTGGCTCTATTGCAACTAAAGCTTGATCCAGTGGTGTGGGTAGTTCTGGAGTTGCTGCTGCCATTTGTTGACTTTGTGATGAATTTAAATGTGGGGTTGTCTTCTGGTGGGATTTTGAAGTTCATTAGTTGGTTTTTATGTTTTTCTATGTATATTCTCTACCATATGACGAGTTCGCTATGTTTTTGTACGTATTTTAGTAATTTGGTGCTATCTTCAATTTCATGATTTTCAGACCAGAAATGCTGCTAAAGTGCTTAAAATGATCTTTCCTTCTAGTGCCTATGTTTCTTTTTGTCCTCCCTATGTACATTTTTTTCACAGTCTTTACACTTAATCTTGTAAATGCCTGACTTTTCCTCTGGTTTTATCTTATCAGTATTATTACTGTTAAGTATGTTTTTAATGTTGTAATTGTTTATGGTGCCAATGTTATATTGTATTTCTTGAATACTTTTTGGAACTTTTTCGTGGCCCAGGGGTGGTAAGTAAATTTAGCAAATCTAATTTCTTGTTTCACTGGTGAAAGAGCTGTGATCTGTTTTAATCTTATTTGAAGTTTGAATAATTGTTTTTTTTTTTTTTTTTATCTACAAGGCTTTTTCCATATCCATTTTTAATTGCAGTTTTTAAGATTTGATGGTATTCTTTTTTATATTCTTGCTGGCTGAGGGGTACGTACATAAGTGAAGTTGATGTGCAATAAATATGACTCATCTATAATTTAATAATACATTAACACATGTTTACATGAATATAATAATATGAATATAATAACATGAATATGATAATATAATAAATAATAAAAATTAATAATGATAATGATAATAATGATAATGAATATGATGATGATTATGATTATGACAATTACGACAGCAGTGATGACCTTTTTTTTAATTATCTCCTCCAACATGAAGTCATATCGGACAATGAATGAAAATGGGTGAAATACTCAAATGAGTCCAGGGTCCGTAAAGCTTAGAGTTACTCACCTCATCTTTCAGGAGAAGGGAAACACCCAGAATGAATAAATCTTACCCAGATAACTCACCCTGACTAAGTTTCGAACTCGGGACCTCTTGAACGTGTGGCAGATATGCTACCATCTACACTACCATGGTAGGCGATGATGATGATGATGATGATGATGGAGCTGGGAAAGTCCCGAAAACATTCCTGTCTTAATAATTCATGTGAGTAAAGTTTTAATATATGACTCCATGAGTCTATAATTAAAACAGCCATAAGGGAGCCATTGTGTAAGCAAGTGTTTCAGTATTTTAAGTTAGAGCAAGATGTGGCCCTGTTCACTGAGCCATAGCAACACAAGAAGCATTGAAATCAATCCTCATCCACCATATTCGCCAGCTCTAACTCCCTGCAATTTTTATCTGTTTCCATAAGTGAAAAAACATCTTCATGGGTGCCACTTTCTAACCGATACAGAACTAAATAGGGTTATTTTGGATATATTGAATAGAATGACAAATAAGGGCTTTTCTGAGTGTCTTGAAAAGTGGATAGAATGCTGGAACCAGTGTGTAGTCTCAGAAGGAAATTATTTTGAAAGTTTGTAATTCAATTTGAATACAAAGAATCATGGTATCCAAATACAAAATATTTACCATTTTTCTTTTTGATACACCCTTGCACATGTAGCTTTGTTTGAAATTTTTTATTTCCTCAAAGTTCGCTCTAATGATTTTGATTAAAATACTGTATTTTAATGCAGTTTACATGACAAATAAAACACGTATCTTTAACTTTCTAGAAATAGCCTGTCAAGTCCTCTAAGGTATTTTATATCATGAGTAACTGATGTAAATCAAACTTGCCCACCTCGGTAGCGTAGATGATAGCATGTCTGCCTCACATTCAAGAGGTCCCGAGCTTGAATCTCAGTCAGGGTGAGTTACCTAGGTAAGTTCATCACTAAATCAACAGATGGCAGCAGCAACCCCAGAATTACCCACACCACTGGATCAAGCTTTAGTCGCATAAGAGCCGTAGATGCAAACAATGATTTGCGAAACATGTCCTCAAAATAGGTACGAAAGTGAAGCAGATGTGTAATAAATACGACTCATCTAAAAATTAATACCTAGGTAAGGTTTTTCTCAGGGTTTTCCCTTATCCCGGAAGAAGAATGTCTAGTAACTCTAAGCTCTATGGACCCTGGGCCGATATGAGCATTTCACCCATTCCATTCATTGTCTGATATGACAATGTTGGAGGATGTAAATTAAAAAAAAGAAAAAGAAAAAAGCTGTAGCTTTATCTAAATTAAAATGAAACAAAGAAAACAAGCTTTTGTAAGAATAGTTTGTATACCAACTCTGAACTATAGAAAATAGAAAAAGTTACATAAACTAACACATCAGATTCTTTCCTTATTATTACACACATATCTAAACCAGTTAATAAAAGAAATAGAATATTTCTGATCTTACTGGAAACATAAGGAAGAGGGTTAGGCTAATGTGCATTTTATTTATTTTTTATTTTAATAACACAACTACCTGTATTGACTCCATAATTTCTCTTTTCCCAGCCCATAAACTCACTGCGTAATCATAGCAATGACATTGACAAACTCAATGCCATAGGTGGGATTTGAACCACTGATCTTTCAGTTCTAATTTTGCAACATTATCTACAATTAAACATCATGACTGACTTAATAGTAGTTAACTATACATATATATAACGCGAGGGTATCTACCAGGGCAGCCTTCACAATGTGAGGCCGACCCCCCTCTCAAAACCAGGGAGTTACTGAGCTGTCCCCAGAGGGCGTCCGGCACCTCCATGGGGCTTTCCATAGGGCAAGACCTAGAGACTAACAAGGCCCCCCCACCCATCTGGTCCAAAAACACAAGACGGGATGGAAGTGGATACGCCACTTATGCGTGTCAACCCCAAAGGGGAAGGCTACCAATCAACCTCGGTGGGGCCGCCTGGTGATCTAGCACAACTTCTACTAGCTATGCAGGCTAGTACACGGGAATATATGGCTTCCCTCAATCCCGTCTGGAGACGTACCCGACCTCCCACGGGTATCAGGAACCACTGCCCCCTCGAGTCCAACCCAATCCGAACAACTCCCCTACGGGAGGGGCTCGGCAGTTCGGCCCGAGGTTCCTCTAGTAACATCAGAGGTACCACGAGTACTAAGGGTCCGCAGTACTCACACCACAGCAGCTGAAGGGCATAGATCCCCTCCCCTACGGGAGGTTAACTATACCTACAGCCTGGAACTGAAATTACTTACAAGGATTTTACTCAAGTGTTGTTTAAAATGAATTAAGAAATTTCATGTTGTGCTCGCATGTTGCCATGGTAATTTAGTTATAGAGCAACAGCACAGAAAGCTAAAGATTTTTGGCTCAAATCCTAACTATGGCACTCAATTTTTCAGTACGGTCCCTACCTTTAGCCTACAAACAGCTTACATATAAAAATAATTACCATGGATGTATTACACAGAATTACAGTGAAGTACAGCAATATGTGGCATGTCTCTGAACAAGATATGCACCTACTTTAAGTAATGCTTACCCTCTCAGATCTTTGAAGATTGAAATGCAATTAGCAAAGTAAAAAGTGATTAATTTGGTGATAAAATTACTTTAGAGTATACTTACCAATACCATAGCAGCCACAGAACGAGCTGTGTTGGAAATCACAAACAGGAGGACGTAGCTGTTGTCCATTGCAGCTGCCTCTAAGGGAACTAAACGTTTACTCCACTGACATGCCTGGGGGTTGAAGTAGGTCAGCCCATTCTTCCTACAACAATGTATCAGAAAGTTATCATTCTGAACAAAGATGGTGCTATTAATTAAAGCTTCATGGTGATCAGCCATGTTTTTAGCCACTGCAAGCTCCACGACCTTCTTCAGGAACTGAATGAAAAAACTGGTGTACTGTCTCCATATATAGCCTTCCTCATGTAGATAAAGCTTGCATTATCCCAATGCATAGCAGTCTGCCATTGGTCTGGCTAGTTTACAGGAAGGATGACCTCATGTTTTTTCATAATTTTCTGCACAGTCTGTCATTTGGATTGACGTTCTCTCATCTTGAGTTTTCTGTGTGATTCTGCCATATGGATTGGGGTTCTATTGTCTTGAGTTTTCTGTGCTTGGAAAAAATATGTACTCCAGCAAACACCCAATTGGGCAGGCTCTACCCTCTCATTAATATAAACTTGCAATTAAATATGAACATGGTACTCAACCTATATAAGAACTTATTAGACCCATCTTCACCCAAAGCAACTCCAGTATGGGGGTATGCCGCAAAAACATACACACTAAAACTAAAACATTTCAAAACAAAATTTTACACATGATAGAAATAGTACCCTGCTTAGCACCTGCTGACTTATTCCATGACGAATTAAAGATGCATACCGTAGAAGAATTCATTAAGAAATTAGCCTACAACACTTACAAAAACTTAATGCCTTTAGGAAACTACACAGAAATCAACATACATGCATGACCCCTATCACTATTTGACAGAACACTCACACGAGACAACACCAAAGACATCAGAACTTCCTGGACAACCTCCTCAGAAAATACTGACACACAATGTTCGGCTGAAACTACTATCACTAATCGTTTTCTTCTACTGACTGTTTAAGAACACTGCCCAACAGGGCCCTTCAAGCCCTTGACAACAGTCAAGGCGGACCAGGAGAGTGAGGGCCTTCCACCAAGTGCAGTGATGGCAGGCGACTGCTTATGGAGTAGGATACCCCAATGCAGACCAAGGAACACAATGTTGACACAAAGCTATGCTGGAGCAGAGGACCAGCAAATGCATAGTTCACATTAACACAATGTCATACGACACTATGTCAAACTAACGATTGACAAGCCTAGAAAACTAGTTTTTTTTTTGTATTTTTTTTTCCTCCCATTTACGTCTGCCCCAACGTTAAGTTATATCGGATGGTGAATGAATTGGATGAAATGATGTTCAAATGAGTCCAGGGTCCATTGAGCTTAGAGTTACCCGACATTCGTCTTGAAGGATAAGGGAAAACCCCGGAAAAACCTTATCTAGGTAACTCACCTTGACCGAGATTCGAACTCGGGACCTCTTGAACGTGAGGCAGACATGCTACCATCTACGCTACCGAGGCGAGCGAAACTAGGATATATCAACAAAGTTTTACATACTACAAGCAATATTAGTATTAAGCGATAAAATTTTTAACACATGACCAGAGTTTGGAAGTTTGTACCGATTTCCTTGAGCAGTATAAGAGCAGCCAGGCATGGCTATACAACGCAGTGCTACCAGCAAGGGCAAGGTTCATCGTAGAATGCCACTCATTACTGCAAAACAGATGTAACTGCATGACACAGAGCACGTTGGTAGGAAGCAAGACATTCGTGTAACATGTTTGTTGTGCTTCAAAGATGATCAAATAAATTTGCTGTACAACATGGTATGTTTTCTAGAAGTGTACTTATGTATGTCCTTATTTACTTCATTATTTACATTTACATTTCAGTGGGATACTTCAGCGAACATGGAAAAAAGAGAAGCCAGATCAAGAAACTAAATTAGCTGAAATCATGAGTGAATTTTAAACAGATTATCAATCAACTAAATCTTGTTTTACAGGACATAGAATGAGTTTTGCATTTGAAAGTCTTCAGAAGTACATTATTGTTTTTAGTAATATGGCCTCAAATGAGTAAAATATGTAGTAAAATTCCTGCTTTGACATTCTGTCTAGTAAGAGTCTTCAGATATTTAAGAAATTAATTTTATTATTTGGATATTATTTTACATTTGATCAGAAAATGTTACAATCCACGTTATAATTGCATGGGTGTTGCCATAATGTGCCTATTTAAATAATAAAATCAGGCAGAGACAAGCCTGTATGTACTATATAAGAATTTGTATGTTGTACATAATGATCTAAATAGATGTGAATTTACGAATGTCTCATAAGTCTTCTCTCTCTGGGAAACCGGTTTCAATGCCTCTCCGCTGTGCATTTCTTATCTATGACTTGTTTGGATGTCGGGAGAGGGTTGGTCGTAACCTACATAGGAAACGGTGAGCAGTACGAACTACCTAGCCCTGCACATGACTAACAGGACATCCTAGCCTGAGCTTAAAATACAACATATTTATAAGGCATGATTAACACTTGGTGGTGACCAGGTTCCACGGTCACCACCAAGAAGCAACATTCACGTGCATGTATGCAACGCATGCCAGCTTAGTAGCTTCCACAGACTAACCGGGGTGCTATGCAGGATCCAACTAAATGCAAGCAAAATGCACATATACAAAGTAAGACACATGCAACTAACACATAGAGATTTTTTCAGTGAGTGTATCTGGCCCCTTCAGGACACAGAGACCCTCACACTGTTGTCCATTGCATTTGGGCCCTTGCCTGTAATCAGATTTTTCCCCTCCACAATAAAAAAAAAGGCTGGAGCCCAAGCTGTACTCAATTACAGTCCCAAATCTCCCAATACCATGGATGGAGTTTAATCTGGATGACTTCTTTAATCAGTCGATCAAAATGCTTGTCTGAATGTTCCAGAACCAAGGTAACATTAAAATTAATTTTGTGAGCATACTCTATGCAATGTTAAACTACAGCTGACTTTTCTGGTTGAAAGAGTCTGATGTGACCCATATGAGGAAGATTATACATATGATGACAGTCTGCCGGTTTTTTCATTCAGTTACTGAAGAAGGCCATGGAGCTTGCAATGGTGAAAGTTTGACATTAGTAAATTTGACAGGGCTGATCACCCATGAAACTTTAATTAATAATGCTCGCCATGACAGTTATGTCTTACATAAAGATGGTACTACCAGTAACAAATAGCATTAATTCTCAGTTACGATCCTTTAGATAATACAAGGAACTTCATATGCCACATGTGGTGGCCGGCATGATTTTAAGCTTGAGTTTTAATGCAGTTGTCAGGGATAGGCTTTTGGAACTTAGAGATATTGTATGTGGCTTTCATTGCAGCCGCTGCACGCTCATGTACATGCAGAGAGAAAGCAGTTCCAGTTGTTTGTAGTACAAGATCCAGATATTTGAAGTTGGATACAAACTCTAAGGTTTGATCTTCACATGTGAGGTAGTCCCTTCCAGATAGCTTTCCTCCCCTTCGAAATTGTTTCATAAGTAGGTAATTTATTTGTCCATAAATACATGGCCACAATACTACATGATGCATTATGGAGGAATGTTAATCTACCTTAAATCATCGACAGATCATATTTCTTAAAATGTGAGCTAGTATAAAAGATAGCATGATAATCAAACTTACTTCAGCAAAGGAATGGCGATATCCTCTCTCCATGTTGTGTTGTTACAGGAACCTCCAAGATACACATCTTTTGTACAGTTGCTCTGGCTATTTGGTGGAGAACTTAGAGGGAGCGTTCTCAGGGGTCTCGCTGATAATGTCCATTCTAAAACACACATTAACGATCTCACATTAGAAACATACTCTAGAGGTTGAATAGACAATATTAAATATTAGGCAATCAGTTCCCTACCCATTATTCTATCTCTCTTTCATAGTTTCAATTTGCCAGGGTTATTATTGCCAAGTCCTGCACCGTGGGTAGCGGGTTGGAGCATGATGTTCTATTTCCCAGACTCAGTATGTGCATGGGTTTGAGTCTACTCATGGGGTGTAGATTTTTCGGCCCATGTATAGGACTGGTGCCCACTCAGCATTTGAGGAGGTAGCAGTCTGTAGGTCAAGAAAACCAACATTATGACTGGGGAAGTTTGGCACTGAGCACATCACCACCCAGTATGGGCTAGAGGATTGTTCATCTCTGTGGGCATCGTATCAGCAGTTGATTTGGTAAAACCAGACCTACAAGGGCTGTTAAGCCACAAAATATAGGTTATTATTATGGTCAGATGCAAATTTCAAAGATAAGGATTAACAATTATGACGATAGAATTTCATTTAATTGTATCCTACTTTTATTTCATTTAAAATATAAGTTTAAATAATTAACATACGTATTTCTGAAATGAGAATTTCTAATTAAAAATGATCAAAGTTTCACTGTCATAACCATTATGTTCAAAGGGATAAGTTCAATAATCAGAAGTGTACTGCTGCTGTTTTACATTTAGAGGGACCTAGAAGTCCAGCTTTATATATATACTCTATGGTTATCTAGAAATGCGTATCTGCATGGCACTATCTAATAATGTATGGTTGTGATACTGCTATTGTCATCAACAGCTAAATTGCTCGTTGGTATCAGATAAGCTTGCTCAGAATAATTTTCACCTGGAACAGCTTTCTAGAGACTGAGAATTTACAAGATTGTACTATGATGGTGTCCGAACCTGTCTGCTAGAAAACAATGAAGTATATTGTAGCTGGTAGAGAACAATACAGAACCATACCTACATACTGGAATGCTATTTTCAAACCGAAATGCTAAGTTCAGCACAATATCAGTGCCATATGAACCAATTATTTTATTCACTTTTTCAATTATTATTTTATGGAAATCCAAGAGATACGTTGAAGAATCCTTAAGAAATTTAAAGGTAAATGCAAATAGTATTTTATTATGGATTTTTTAAAATTAACGTTCTCTAACCTAAGTCTATATAGATGATGAATGAAATGAGTGAAATGATGCTCAAATGCCCAGGGTCCATAGAGCTTAGAGTTACCCAACATTCAACCTTCAGGTTAAGGGAAAACCCTGGAAAAAATCTTATCCAGATAACTCACCCTGACTGAGATTGGAACTAGGGAGGCAGACAGTCTACCACCACACTACACAGGTGGGTTGTTATAGTTTGATGAACATAGACTTTTTATTTGTAATATTCGTCCTGCAATGTTAAGTCATATCGGACGATGAATGGAATGTGTGAAATGGTCCATGATGCTTAAGAGTTATCCGACATTCAACTTTTAGGATAAGGGAAAACCCTGGAAAAAACCTTATCCAGGTAACTCACCCTGACCGAGATTCCAACTCAGGACCTCTTGAACGTAAGGCAGACATACTACTATCTAAGCTACCGAGGCGGGCAATGAACATAGATGGCATATAGGTATGTAAACATAGGGTGCAAATATTCTGTATACCTGAGTGTTTTAATATGCATCTTATTTCGTTAACTATTTTGTTATTGTTTCTACCCTCATAGATGTGTACTACGTTTTTAAAACTTTACCAATAACCACGACATTGCATTAATGTGTATAAATATGTGTTTCACTTCAATTTAGCTGTTGGAAAGCCTTCCAATAAAGACTGGAAGAAACTGTTGTTCCGTCAAAAGCTTGAGAATGTGAAGCTTAGATATGGATAGCTGAACTAAGTACCCCTACAACATTTGACCTAGGCACTCTCTATAGCTCTTTCCATTAAAGTCTTCTTTACACTCTTCCCCCCACCCCGCCCTCCCATTTTCAGGCAGAAATTTACTCCCTTATAACTTTATGATGTGCTATGTGAACTTGCCAAATTAACAACACAAATAAGTTAATTTTATCTTTTCAATAACATTCCAATAGTAAAGAAAGTACTGTATTCCACCCTAAAATTCAACATAAAGATTTTATGAGGCCCAATGAAGAGATTTTTCAGAGAAGTTCTCCCTGTGCTTTATAAAATAGGATGCTATATCAAAGGTTCAATAACAGAGGACCAAAATTTCCACATCATTCTTAAGGTTTTTTTTTTTTTTTTTTTTTTTTTTTTAAATAAAAACTTATTTTCTTTAAGATTTTTGCAGCCCATATAGTTCACTTATTCCATGCTCGAAAAGTGAAATGAAATTTATTATATTTCTCCATGCAAACTAGATAAATAAAGCAGTTCTTTTTAAAATCAATAATGAATTGTTCTTGACTTAAATACTAAAAACTACTAAAATAAAAAACAATATGTATAGCTTTAATGAAACAAAAGCATAAACAATATTAAAACAGCCTGATCTAAAATATAAAAGTTTAAGATATTAATAAGAAAGCTTTTTATAAGTTACTGTCCTTTGCAGCACAAAACCAAACACCTACAAAATACAAAAACAAAAAAAAAAAAAAAAAAAAAAACTAGCAAGGATGCGTTAACAAAAAAGGGAAGGACTGAATTTAAAAAAATGTACATATGAATGTCATCTTCCACTCAGAAAAGCACAACTGCTTCAGATCCTAATTCAAGGTTCTCATACACTAACCAAAAAGATTTCAGCAAAAACTATTCATGTACGTTGAACAAAAATTTAGTATCACTTTTTAAGTAAACCAATCAAAGACAGATTTTTCCATTGCATATTTCCATTCTTTCCTCTTTTACACATTCTTCACTGTCTTAAAGTTCGGGTTCTCTTCGGGTTCATCAAGATACCAACAGAGACGCCCCTATCGCCTCCAAGTCGACATTAGCTGAGGATGTTATGAAGGTCCTAACAAAGCATGTCCTAGGTAAACACCGAAATATATGGAGCATCAAGTACTAGTTAAGCTCAAAATTATATTAATTACATCATAGTCCTTATTTATAAGAATCAAACAGTAATTTGTTTGTAGTTGGCAGTGCTGTATTTGACTCTCGTATGCCTCCTTCTAACTGTTGCAGCAGGTACAATTAGAATATTCAAATAATCTCTGATCATTTCCTTAACAATTTCTATTATTTTTATTGTTTTCTAAAGGGTAGGGGTTCATTTCAATTTAAAGCTAGAGTCATGTTGATTATAGTGCTTTTACTCTTTGACCTTTTACCTTTAGATTACTATAAATTTTCATCATTTTCACTCACAAATTCACTTTCACATACTTCCAGACTCTGGAGGACAGGAAATAATCCTAATTACAGAAAAATTTCCACAGCCTGGCTGGGAATTGAATTCAAGACCTCCAGGTAAGAACTATGGAGGCATACTTTACATATATCAGGTGAGTCACCTGCCTCTATTTATTTTTTAATTTATGCAACGTGCTAAGCGACATGTGACTTATGGCGTTCTTGAATGCCTTCTACATGCAATAACTCTGCATGTCGATTCCAAAAACATCATATGCAGACACAGAGGATGCAGTGGTCATTTTAGACGAGTTTACAAACTTTTATTCATTAGCGTACATTCCCCACACACTTTTAAACATGCCCCTGAAGGAACAACCTATACATCAGTTGACAATAACATTGGAATACAAAATGTCAGATCTACATAGTGGGACCAACTGGATTTAAATCTTCAGCAAACACGTGTTTTCGTTGTACAGCCATGTCAAAAAAGTGCTAAGAATTAGGTAGATTGTTTTCGCTTCTGTCACAAATTATGACAGTTTCTAGCTCATATATAAGTAAATGTAATGGCAGATGCAGTTTTTTTTTAAACTATCAAAACGAGCTCAAAACACTGTAGGAAGCTGTAGAAAGCGTGTGAAGATTTGAGGTGGAGGTCAGAGGTCTGCAGTTATTTATTAATATAGGAACCTTCTGTCTCAAGGTAGCATTGGCTAAGTGGTATTATTCAGGTTACTTGACCACTCTGCCACTTTAAGTTGGCTTCAGATCCTTCGTGTTCAGCTCAAAAATTTTATTATCCTTTGTTTTACCTCTTGGGGCCTGTAAATTAGTACTATAATTCAAATAACATTTTCATATCATAACAGATGCTTACAAAATACAATAATAGTCAAGTATTTCACTAGCAGATATTTATAAATGTATAGTTTGTTGTAGATCTTTTATTATGGTCGATATTGTGCTCGACACATTCAACCAAGTTTCAAACATTTCACAAAAGTAAAGTGAAACATAAGATTTAAGCATGAAACAAAATGTACTAGATTTAATGCCGTTGACATGCTCCTAAAAGTGAAAGTCAACTAAGTAACATGGTTTACAATACCAGATACAGTACAATTTATAAGGGTCACAAAGTTAAACATGATCCCTAACTAAAGATAAAGATAGCCATAGTTACTATTTAAAGCACAAGGGCCTCTCCTACCTGCCAATAGGGTGAGCTCGCACATCTTATATGGTGAGCTAATCCCTGTAGATCCCTAATTATCGAATTGTAATTCTTGTGTCTTTGGCTCACACAGACTTGGCGAAAGGAAAAAAAAAAAAAAAAAAAAAAAAAAAAAAAAAAAAAAAAAAAAAAAAAAAAACAATGTGACGTTTCAAACCTAGTCTTTACACCATCATAATCCAGCAGCTAACTAACCCACACAGCCAGCTGTCACGTCTTCTATGTCACTCTTTGGGAAAGAATTCATTTAGTACCTTTGCTAGTATTAAAAATGCATGAAAAGATGTCGTTTATTTAAGCTTTTTGCAGCTTCTTGGTCCTTATTCAGGGCTGTAAGTATTAATCCTGGGTGCATATACTGCTGAATTGAAGGGCAGAGCTGCAATAATGGCTTTGGGTTAAAAGGGTCAATATTTTCACATTAGGCTATAAACTGGGGTTGCATAGATAAGAATAAATAGAAGCAGCTGACTCACTTGGTATATTTTGCACAACTCTTTTGAACTACTTAGAAAATTGAGTAAAAATATTAATGCAAAATGCTGATATTCTAAAATAAAACAGGAGAAGATAATATGGTGTACACTAAGAACATGACCACCCATAATGTACATTGGATGTCAGTGTCCCGTCAATATACTTTCAGTTCCCTTTGTATCAACTTTCACCAAGGCACACATTATAAACAAATAATGTTTCAAAAAATATAAAGAAGCCTTTAGGGCCTTAAATCCTTAATCAAAAGTACACCTGAAGTTTTTGATGCAGTTCGTTTTGTACAGTGGTTTTCGTGAAATATCATGAAAATACATGGCCATGCAAGTTTCCTACAAAGCTTTCCTTCTGTAATTAGAGCATTAAACACCTAAATTTGTGGTATGTACACAAAAGACACAGTTACAATCCAAACTTAAAAAAATGCAACTTATCATTGAATACAATATCAGTAATTCCGTTCACATAGCTTAAAAAATGCTAATTACTGAAGTAAACATTAGAATATGCTAAAAAAAGTTTATGTTTCATCTGTTTTAACCATATTCATTTTGTGCATTAACTGAGTAGAAGATGTTCTCAAAAGTAAAAACTGAAAGCAACAACGAGGCAACCAAAGGAAACATTCAGGTTACAGTGCAGTTACGGGGACACAGTGGTGATTGCACTGTAGCAAAATACCTAGAATTTTAGTAAAAGGAGTAATGATAGTCTCAACAAGGCGAGTGGTTTTGGCTAGGACTAACTCCCAGAGTTTGTGTGTCCTACTTTCACAACACTTGAACTCCGCTATGATGGCACAGAACTGTTCGAAGTTGACATGCAGCTGTTCCAGAGGGATGTCTTTCACATCTCCACCCAGCACACCTGTAAACACAAAACAAATCCTCAATAACTCATAACTTATTTTATTCATCCTCTAATTACATCTGTTAAAAGATACATCAAATTACAAATATATATAAATTTATAATTTAGTATTGATTGATTTATATTGTCACCCAATCATCGGAAGGCACGACCAACTAGCAGGTAGGGTGGGGGGGACAGAAAACATTCAGGCTACGCCTATCCTTGTGACTCGGCGCTCGCTGAGGGGGTGGGGGAAAACTACCACAAGCCACTGGACCGACCCTTTCCCCTCCCCCTGACTTCTGATTCACTGAGCCGCGAAACTTCCAGATACAGCGATCTGCCTATATAAGGGGTGCAGTGGACGAGTTAGTCAGTTCTTGGCGAGCAGTCGTGAAGAGCACAGTGCTAGCGAATGGACTGCAAGACTGCGTACGTGTATCAGAGGAGTTTTTAGTCAGCTCTAGAGAGAGTTGTACGTAATTGTGAGTGTTGCGTAATTGGAGTGTTACATAATTGTGTGTGATACGTGATCCTGCTGTGATTTGTAAGTGAACCAACTGTAATTCGGTGGAAATAAAGAACATTTTGAGTTTGTGCAACTGGACTTTTAATTTCACGAACCCACAAAGTTACAATATTCTTATAAGCTATAAAAGCATTATCTAATAGTTTTTTCTTTTTATCATTAATTTACACTTATTATTTTTAATGATTTATATTTCTTTAGGTAACTTGTTAAATAATTGTCTTCCCATTATATTTACCTGTCTATTATCTAAAGTACCCCTAAACGTTGAACTAAAATATTTATTATTGTTTCTCAAGCCATAGTTATGATCATTGTTTGTTATTTTTTTGCTCCTCTTTGTCCAATACTATATTTTTTATGCTTTTATAAATACACATCTTTTTATGTGTATGCTATTTATTCACTCTTTCTATTATCCTTAATGCTTTTTTTGGTACTGTAAATACCTTTTTCATGTTTCCATAATACTTCCCCAAACAGTAATTCCATACTTTATGTGTGAATAAATAAATGCATAGTATATGCCTTTATTTAATCTTTTAGTGATTTGGGTTATGTATGATTTGCAGCTTAATTGTTTATCAATTTTCACCCCCCAAAAATTAATTTAATTTGTTTCTGGGATAAATTCTCCATTTACTACTATTTTGTTACTAATTGTTGTACTGCTTTTCAATTCAAAATTTATCCATACAATCTTTTTAATATTTAGTAACGCATACAAATTAGCATAATATTCTTGTGCATTATAATGTATTATAATATTAAGTTACTTTTGTGAACAGAAGATATTGGTTAATTGATGGAAATTAATCATTTCTTCACACTAGCCGTATATAGGCTAAGGTTTTTGATAGATAGAGTCAACATGAAAAATTCAATGTCATGGTCAGGATTTGAACCACGGATCTCCCGGTTTCCATCCAGTCGCTCAAACCCATTGGGCTACCATGGCCATGGCCGTGTGGCGGCAAGTTGGCCATGGTAGCTCAATGGGTTAGAGCGACTGGAATGGAAACCAGGAGATCCGTGGTTCAAATCCTGGCCATGACATTGAAGTTTTCATGTTGACTCTATCTATCAGAAGATATTGGTTTTTTCTTCCTCCTTAACAGTACAATGTCACATAGAGATTTCATTTAATTTTTAGTCCTTCTGTATTTTCTCCCGCCTCACCAAAAAATGCATTTTTGGAAAAAAGTAATGTACGTATCTATGAACAATATAACTCAAACAGAAGCTCAAATAAATACCAAAGTCATATATAAGACTTCAGTACTTTACGAAGATTAAAAAAAAAACACTCCCCATCCAAATATTTATTGGATGAAAACATTTTGTCATAGGTTTGAATGCTCTAATGCCTTGTAATTATTTTTATCCATTTATTTATTTGCCGTAGGAGTCAACCAGACTCATGGCATCATCAAAAATAGAGTTTATATACAATAATTTTCAAAAATATAAATATGAATTACAATATAGCTGAAAATATTACAAATTAATATAAAGTCTAATACAATTTTTACTTATTCACAGGTATTGATGCCAATTTACATTCCCTTCTCTTGATTATTCTTTAACCTAGCTTACAATACAAATAACTTCAGATATTTAACTGTTCCTTGCAATGTCATGAAAGGAGTATAGTATTTCAAAGTCAACATATAAGCACTTATTATTTTAGTTAACTGGTGGAAATTAATCATTTCTCCACACTAGCTGTATATAGGCTAAGGTTTTTGATAGATAGAGTCAACATGAAAAATTCAATGCTGTGGTCGGGATTTGAACCACGGATCTCCTGGTTTTTGTCCAGTCGCTCTTACCCTTTGAGCTACCATGGCCAACGTGCCGTCCTGACATTAAATTCTCCAGTTGACTCGTATATTTTCCCGGTAGACCACTAGGGGCTCTCGCATCAATTAACTAAAATAATAAGAGTTAAATGATGAAGCCTGGGACTCAAGTACTTATGATAGTAAGTTGCCACAAATGGTGTATCTCGGATGCGAGAGCCCCTAGTGGTCTACCGGGGAAATATATGAGTCAAATGGAGAATTTAATGTCAGGACGGCACGTTGGCCCCCCAGGTAGAGTAGACTGAAAAATTCAATGCCATAAGCTAGGATTTGAACCATGGCTCTCTCAGTCTCCATCTGGTTGCACTTAACTATTGAGCTACCATGGCCAACATGCCAGCATGACATTACATTCTCCAACTGACTTTTATGTTTCCCAGTAAACCACTAGGGGGTTCTCATATATAATCAGGTATGCACCATTTGTGGCTACTTACTATTGGAAGTACTTAAGTCTCAGGCTTCATAGTTAAACCACTATTATTAGGTTAAGTTCCATCAATTAACCTAATTTCTAAGAAGAGTTTGTAGAAGCTATAAATGCTAATTTATAAATTTATTCAAAGAGGTGAAGGTCAGATGATGCAAAATCTTGTTGTATAATTGATGATTGAATACTTCCTAGATATGCTTCTTAATTTTTATACAAAAAGGCATAACATTAATATGAGCAAATCATTAAATGCAACTGATTTTCCCAGTATCTCAGGGATTTTATCTTAAAGGACATGGTGCACCTTTGCCAATATTGGAGCATAAGTTTTGTCCTTCACAGCACTCCTGGCAAGAAAAAGCCACTCATCAAATGTATGCCATACGTATCTCGGCATTAGAGATAGAAGGAAAAGAAAGGCATACCCAGTCATAAAATTCCAAAATAATAGTGTCGTAATTTTTAGTTTACACAGTCAAGCATTAACCAGTATTTAAAATGTAATGCTCTGATCACAGAAAAGCACACTGTTTACAATAGTTACAGGTGTATGTATGCAAGTTCTTGAAATTATTCTTATACCATGCTAATCAGAAATATTCTAGCCTATCAGATTTAATTATGCTGTTGAACTCTTGTAAAAACAAGTGAAAAGCATGTCTTAAGATACTGTTTTGGAACATATGACTTTAGCAAAAGAAAATGACAGATGATCTGTTACTCTATGATGATAATGATGATGATGCTTTCCTGTAATGTAAATTAAGCACGTAGTAATTGCATAAGTATTTATATGTAGTACTGGACCAGACTATGCTACAGAAGGGATTTGGCACGGAGGTCCAAACTTGGTCTATTGTGGCTAAGTGGGTTGCCCCCTGGAGGAAGGATGAGTTGAGAGGAGACAGAGGACAGCTGTCCCAAGGAGCCACGACAGTGCAGATGGCAGGGTCCCTACACTTTATTTGATCCTCTTCAAAGAATCAGCACCAACTGTAGAAACTATAATCCACCATAACTTTCCAACCTTTATTTATGAATTTTACTGATTATTTATATTTTTTCACATAAAATATGTGCTAAAACTTGCTGCTTTTCATACGTGGAAGATGCTCTTTGCTTTAAGTTAATATTATGTATTACCTGAAAGAGCCTTCCTGTCTATGTATATGCCAATTCCTGTGTTACTTTTCAATCCTCCTCCATATATTGCATCAAATATTATAGGCAGTTATTTAATATGTGTAAATAAAAGGGATGTTATGTCAGATGTACTAAACATAATTCATTATTTAAGAAAATTAAAAATAAAACAGTACATTTTTGTGTCTTCTCATGTAATTTGAACTGGTTTAACAAGTCACTACTCATGGTTTAACCCTGAAGGATATATGTAGAAAGAGCCTCACATTCTTAAACTAATACTAATATGACTTTCTCTTAATAAACAGGAACAGAAAAATGTTTAAATAATGCATTACATAACAGATTCAGGTAAATATATATATAATTTTCAGATTGATTTGCAAGAAAATATCAGACTAGCAAAATCACCACCAATAGGGATGTTAATAGAACTAGAAG
Source organism: Mantis religiosa (assembly GCA_030765055.1). Classification (NCBI taxonomy): domain Eukaryota; kingdom Metazoa; phylum Arthropoda; class Insecta; order Mantodea; family Mantidae; genus Mantis; species Mantis religiosa. The sequence continues at coordinate 13,755,306 of CM060947.1, read as the reverse complement.
ACCAGTAGAAAAGTGTTATAAATACTGGTATATTAGCAAGAAAAGAGGAAAAGAGGGCATGCCTGCCTAGGAAGCTTCAAATGAACCAGAGTTTTAATCTCGGTCAGGGTGACTTATCTGGATAAGATTTTTTTTCCCTTATTCTGAAAGATGAACGTACGGTAACTCTAAGCTCTATGGACCCTGGGCTCATTTGAGCATCATTTCATCCATTTCATTCATCCTCTGATATAACGTAACATTTGAGAGCATACATTAAGCAAAAGAAATAGAAAACGGACATAATAAGATGGTGCATAAACCAAGAGAAAACAAGTGCAAGTGAAAATAGCTGCTGGAATGAGACAGGAAATGCTCTAGAGAGGATAGGAATGGGAGGTGTATAGAGATTTGAGAGAGAGATAAAAAGGGAATTTTGGAAAGATGGAATAGAATTAAGAATGTAAAACATGAAGTGTGGGGAACAATAGAAGAGAAAAATATCTGTAGGCTATTTAGCCGATAGAAAAAGAATGGGACAGTGAAAGAAAGGATGTTTGTAACAAACATAAGGGAAAGATCTGCATGAGCAAGAGCAACATTAGTAAAAGGGATAAGAATAGATGCAGTAAAGAAATGCATTATAAGCAGAGAAAAGAACAATAAATACACATACAGTGTAAAAAGATTAAAGAGGATGGAGGAAAGAGATATGGGAAAAAATGGGATAATATGAACAAGAAAATCAAAGCCATGAAAATGATGATAAGTAAAGAGGATGAGAAACTTAAAAATACATGCACATTTTAAGAGAAACTTGGAAGGAAAACAGAGGTGGAAGAAAGTGAGCGATTAGAATAAAGGAATGTATTGCTACAAGTCAAAATCCAAAGCAATGTATAACCAACAAGGGAAGAAAGACAAATGACCTATATTGAACATACAAAATTAAAAATGTAAAGAATTTTGTAAGAAGGATGTAATTTGTATACATCAATACAATAAATTTTACGTTCTAAATAATTCACTATATCTTATTTATCTCTGCCACAGTGTTTTATTTATGAAGTATCAATGATCAGTTTGTAATAAAGCTAACGCTTTTTAAAATTAATGAATTAATGAAGTACAATTTAAGTAACACTCACCTGTTTGTCCTGCAACAATGCTTCTTAAATCTGAAATGGATAAATTCCGGTTGGTTAATATTCTAAACGCCATACATACCTGCAACAAAATTTCAAAGTAAAATAAAAATGGTAAGCTGTAAACTTGTGTGTATGGCTAATTATGGAAAAGAAAGTTAAAAAATGTAATTGCATTTGACACTAGGACAATTGATAAGCAATTACCCTTTGTATATTTCAGTGCAACAGATTTGAAACTGACATCACCAAAATGTCACAAACTGAGAATCGACTCATATTGTTACTGCGCCAATATACTTCAAGACCATTCTAGAATGTAATTCAAGAATATTCGACTACTGGAATGATCTCTCATGCCCGGCACTATGTAAGAATCATTGCAAGGCCTGCAATAGGAGTAGTTTTTAGTGCTTAGGGTTTGAGTGTGTTTCGAGCTTTGAGTGTCAGTTGACAAGTGTGGCTCCATGGTGAGCAGTACGTACAGTGAAGCAGTTCAAGACCAAATATCAGAGTTGCTGTGTTCAGAGTTGACGTACAGCTCCTTGTGCGAGGTTAGTTGTTATGTCAGAGAGACTACTAAGCTGTACAAATTGGTGGGTACAACAAAGACAAAAAGAAACATTAAAGTGATGTGTTAAAGCTGTGTAGTTGTGTAAAAGAGGAAGTATTATTATGTTAGCATTGGGTAACAAGTCTGATGTGAACTTTGTCTTGTGACTTGTCATTTTTGTCTTAATAATTTGGTACAGCTCATATTTCAATTTTATTTTGCAGAAAATGTTAATATTATTAGTCTACATCCCATCACAAACAAGTGACTGCGCTGAAGCATCTGAAATTTTAAATTGCACCTTTTAAAGGAAACAAATGTCACTAAAATAACTCTTAAAATACTATACTGATGAATGGCTCCTTGTTTACACTGCCAGATCTTACCTACTAAATATTGGTGATACTGGTGCTGATGCAGTGTGCTCCTCTTTTTGTTCCATATTAGATTAAGTTTAAATGCTACAAATTTTGTAAGTAATAAATATAGAAATTTCTCAGCTTGCAAAATTTTCTATATTAAGTAAACAAAATTTAAAAGAGTTGTAATGTAGCTACAATATCCACAGCCTCTACTACAACAGCCAAAAATAAATATCGCAGAATGGCCAAAATTATGAAACAATTTAAATAAAAGTTTAGTGCTTCAGTGAATAGCAGATGTGAGGAGGAATAGAAAATCTATTGATGTTGAGTAAGCAGCTATGACATAAAATGTTAAACTTTAGTGCAAATACAAATTTTAAGACATTTCTGTCACTCACAGAAATGTGAAACACACAAAGACTGCTCTGATGAAGATAATAGTGCAAAAAGAATTTTAAGATAACCCCAAAAAACCTTCAATGTCTTACATATATTCTAAAACTGACAAATGTTAGAATGCATTTCAGAGGAGTTTACTGTAATCCTGCAAAAGACCAATGACTTGAAACCGCTTCACTCCTGCCTATTGCACTACATTCAGTCAGTCCTAAAGAATGTAAGCCTGTATTAACATTAACAACACATATATTGAGGGATAGAAGGAGTACAGAAATATTAATAAGCTAGTGTATGTAAAATATATGTGTGCCACAAATACTTACATCTGCGAGGCATAGTTCCCCTGAGCCACTTGTGTCAAGAGCATCAAATGCTCTTCGCAGCTCTCTGCAAAGGTAAACAAACACATGATCAGTTGAAAGTGTAGGAGTTACAGAACATTAAAAAACTAAAACGCAACCCATCAACATTCACTGAAACTTCCTATGGATGTATTATTATATTATAAGTAACTGCTTGCCCTGCACTATTTCTAACCAGTTATGTCAGCATTCTGCTTTCCTTTGCTTTCCCTTTTTCTGCATGCAGGCTGGTCAGCTAATGTGAAGTCTTTGCACAGATGTTGATATATTGTGAGATCAGGTATATCTTTGCATACAGAACCATGATGCACTTCACTCCTATGTAAATATAAACTCTTATACAGAAATAAAGTGGGGATTTACAGACAAGATTCCCTACTGTTCAGTGCAACTCACAGAGAAATGGTTTTGTAATTTTTGTATAGATTTAAGAAAACAGGATATAGTGGTTTACTGGGGAAAATGTGACACAGTTGGAAAATTTAAAGTCATGTTAGTATGTTGCCATGGTAACTCAATGGTTTAGAGCAACTGGGTGGAAACTGCGAGATCCAGGATCAAATCCCGGCTATGGCATTCTACCTATCCAAACAGTAAATTTCTGTTGCTGAGTTTAAATAATTTAACAATGCTCTGCTGACCTGTTTTTACATTTTTTTTTTTTTTTTTTTACAGAAATGAGCCCAGGGTCCATAGAGCTTAGAGTTACCCGATATACATCTTTCAGGACAAGGGAAAACCCCGGAAAAAACCTTATCCAGATAACTCACCCTCACCGAGATTGGAACTCGGGACCTCTTGAACGTGAGGCAGATACGCTACTGAGGCAGGCTATAGAAAAGTATGGTTTTACAGTATTTATAACGACATGAAGAACTAATGAGTATTAAGACAAATTTTCTTAAAAGGTATGAAAGATGTACAATGACTAAAGTGCATCATTTCTTCCTCTATAAAGAAGGTACGTAGTATTAATTTATATGAGTAACTATGCGCTCGAATTTAGGAACTATTAATCTGACTCAGCCGACAAACAACATGCTTTCTGGTGCCAAGAAAATTTCTGCTATGCCTGCCACACCCAAATGAAGGCTCTAAATCTATTTCCTTACAGATATGACCATTTATTTTAATTTTATTTCCAGTAGCAAAAGTACATAGCTTCTAAAATAACTAGAAAGTGTGTGCTTATATTTCACAATTTTTGTGCATCTATTACCGAAAGCTTAAGTTATAATACTAGTATTATTCAGCAATTGCATGAAAACTTACATTAGCTTATCACCCAACTGCACATGCGCCATTTTTACAGGTTGTGCAAAATCTTTCAGCCCTAAGTCTTGTACACTGATGTTCTCTCGTAATACCTACAACAAAATTAAATATTCAATCAATTAACATAACCCTTACATCTACATAGTACACTTTCATTAATATGTAACTGGAAAATTAGAATAAAATAAAAACATATAAGACAAATTGCTTTACTGTATCTATTAATACTCATCCATTTTGTACTTAAAAACTGATACTATTGACAGTGAAGCTATACAAATATTACAATATACCTAATGAATATTCTGTAGTATAACTTCAATTATATTTAAAAAATAAGATAAGCAAAGTTGTGTTGCAAAATATTGTAGATTGATAGATATTTTAACTCTACAGTGAATACAAATTTGTACAGTAACAATTTAACATTTTCATACTAACACCTCTTTAAAACTCTTAAAATTATATTTTTGAGTTGCTGATCCTTCTATGGCTCATATACTCAAACACTGGTTATCAAGCTATTGCACCCTGGTTACTAGTTTTCCTTTTCTTTCTAGAGACTAAATTGCAACGCTGTATATCTCTTTAAGCCTGAACAAGATTACCTAACCTATAGTCTAGTAATGTAGCTGTATTTAACTGAAAAATAAAACTATTTCTAGTCGGTTTTTAACACCTCATCGCAGTTTTATATTATTGTAAGGATTATGAAAAATGCTACATAAGTCAAACTAAAAGAAACCTAAAAACCATAGTCAAAAAGCATTTTAGAAACATCAAATTGAAACAAGAATATAAATCAGCAGTAGCATTTGATTTTTAGAACAAAAACAATGACATTGAACCAAATCCAAAATTACTAAAAGGGGTGATAAACTAAACTGAAATGAAATGAAATGAAAAACAACCTGACAACATAGGAGAACATATTCGTAAAGAAAAATAAGGACAGAGTAATGAACTTTGAAATCCCACCAGTCGATAACACTGGGCAACAAAAAAATAATTTTGGAATGTTTCGAGCACTAATTTTGGGTTGAGAAAAACAAATATGACAACGAAAGAATTTTATTAGCTCTAGTTTCTATGATATACACAAGGTGGAAGTATTACATATTAACGGATTGAGAGAAAAGGATACATTTTAATTACATACATGCTAACAACAGTGAAAGTGCATTTGATTTTTTAACTGGTAATTACATGCTAAGAGTTCTAAATTGCTGGAAAAATACTTCGTAGATAGTCGTGTCTGAAGAGAATCATGTGGTGGCCTATTGACTTCGCCGTCTTTTAGCTTGTCTCTTGTGATGGAGTTCCGCAGAATCCCTATACAAAGACCAACAGTAATCCGCAAGCATTACTTCATTCCAATGGCCCTGATATCTTTGTTCCATAACAGAAATGTCCTGATGGAATCTCTCCCCATGTTCATCACTAACAATTCCACAACTAGGAGGGAAAAAGTCAAGGTGGGAGTGGAGAAAATGGATCTTGAGGGACATGTTGCATCCAAGGTTACGGTATTTTTGCAGGAGCACTGTCATCAAATGCTTCTAGTTGTCATCTCTTTTGTTGCCTAAAAATCCATGAACAACACCTTTGAAGGCTTCCCAAGCTTCCTTTTCTTTCCCCTCCAAAATTTGTCAAATGCAGGATCCTTTACTAGTTCTCTTATTTGTGGTCCGACAAAAATGCCTTCCTTAATTTTTGCATCAGTTAATTTCCAAAATTTCTCTCTGATTGTGTTTTGTTATTTGACAGGTGTGCCAACTCCCCCAAAAAATGTCCCCCAAATTTAAAATCTTCACTGTAAAATATGAAATATCACTTTATCTTCAAAACAATAGCTAATCTATCATTTTTACGGTGATTTTTGAATTCAGCAGATGGAAATACATGTAAATTCACTATTTTTAAGCCCAAAACATTTTCATTGTTGCCCAGTGTAATTTGATAAAGAAGTTCATAGTTTCACAACCAAAGAGAAGAGAGCAGATGACAACAGATGACAGTTGTGGACTGAGATTGAAAATGGATGCAATGGCTTCCGAAACTAGTCGCTCAATAATATAAAAATATGTGACGAGGTGTTAAAAACTGACTACAAATAGTATTTTCAATTAATTTTCACGTCACTGTTATTAAATTCCTCTAATTACACTAGATGCTGTATTTATTTATATTTTATCACTTATGCAAATTAATTACCATTCTGTATGACTTAACTATCCAATCCTACGTATTACCCTTTAAATATCATTTTCCACCCTTTTCTATTGGGTCCTATTTACTGACTTTCTTTCAAATTACTAAGTTTTGTTCTTTCTTCTTATTTCTCATTTTCCTCAACCATCTAGTTCTAACAATACCTATATATTTTTCCATATTTCTATTAAACTTTCCTTTGTTTTAGCACACATCTTTCTACCTATAATTTCTGCATCACTTCATCTTTCATACTCTTTGTACCTTCACATTCTAACATGGAGTGCCAAGAGTTATTAAATATCATCCTACTCAATGGACACTATCCTTGATTTTCTCTTTCTCCTAAACCTTTTAACATCACCACCCCTGATCTGGCCCATGCAAATCCTTATCTTGCCATTGTGACAGATATCTATATACTTTTCTCTTTCCCACATCATTTTTATCTCTGTATACAATGTAGTTGTGGAATTAAAACTACCCAATATTTCCTGCCGTACTATGTCTTCAATTCTCAATTTAACTCTTTTCCAAAACCCTTTCTCCAGTACCTGACTGTCCCTCCAAATGTCCCCACAATCTATTTCACTTATGCACTTCTATGCACTTATACCAAGTATTCTCTAAGCTTTTTCTGCACCTCTAAACATTGCTTTAAGATACTATTTTCCAATTCCTTCAATACTCTTCCCACAATTTTGGCTTTGCTTCAAAATCTCCCTAACTCCATTCATGCAATACCATTGGGAGAAGCTCTTAATAAACCCAAAATTAATTTATGAAAGCTTCTGTACGCTTTATTTACATTCTCTCAGCCCCCCTTGAGACCACAAATCTCCGCTCCATAGAGCATTTTTGTCTCAACCACTGTTCCCTACACTTCTCCAACCATTTTATTTATTACTTTGTAATACTGATCCACCTGACTGTGTCTTCATGGTTTTAGAGATTTTAAATATTTTAGTATGCAAAATTCTAAATTGTATTAAAAATGCAGTAAGAGTAATGTTCACATTAAGCTCACTAAAGGAAAGATTTGGAAGTGGAAAAAGATATCAATTTAAAACAAAATGCAAATCTTATGTTATCATTTTGTTTTGTAATCATGTATTCTTGTAGAAGAACACACAATGCCAAATTATTGCAGGTCTTCCTCCATGGTCCAGGGTTAACATGCTAGCCTCTAGTTCCTGAAATCGCAGGTTCAAACCCAACGGGGGTGATGGATTTTTTTCAGGCATAAAAATCTGTAGAATGGCTTCCTTAGGAAAGGAAGTAAAGTATGACACGTAAAAGAACCTCAAGCCTTACAAAGAGGTCTCTGAGCAAAATTAAGTGGTCTTTCATGCCAAATATAGAAAGAGACACTGGGAACTCAGTAGTTAAAAAAAGCATCCATAAATTAAAAAAAAAAAGGGGCATCCACCAGCCAATCAGGATATGCCTTTTAGAAATTAGACACAATTAAGGTATTGCAATTTCTAGTTTTCCAAATAACTGCATAAAGTTTATTGTTACAATTAGTACATAATAGCTTTTATTCTCTTCCTCACTGAGCATTTATGAAGTCTTGCAAGAATTGCAAGGTTTGAGTATTTAAATGACTTTGATTTAGTGCTAACTATATCGGAAAGTATCAACATTTAACTGTATTGGAACACCGCTGTGAAGAGTAGCATTAGAGCTGATGATATAAATGATAGTTTGCAAAACATGTCCTCAATATAGGTACGTAAGTGAAGCTGATGTATAATAAATATGACTCATCTATAATTTAATATATTGGGAAGGTTCTACACACATTACTAGAAACAACTTTGCTATCTGATTATGATTAAAGACATAAATGTGAAATAAAACACAACTTGTATTAACTTTCACAACACAAAATATTGATGAATGTCTTAATTTACATTACATCATTTAATTTTGCTAATGTAATCTTAGTATTGTGATGAACTGATATCAGTTGTGCTCAACTCTTAATTTGTCCCTCAACTGTTAGCACAGTGCTAACTTACACATAATTTCACCTTTTTAATGCACAGGGCAAACACATTGGTTCATAGAAACTGTTGTAGCACTGTTTAATTAAGCCTCTGTTACAAACACCAACTTGTACTGCTTTATGACTTTTTGATTCTCACAGACTGACTCTCACTGGCTAGCTCACTCGGCTGACTGACTGAATGCCTCCATAGTCTGGTCTGAGCACTCCCTTATTTTCTTTTTAAGTGAAGATAGAAATGGTTCTAGAAGCATCTTGAACTGGATTATTCCAGGACTGTCTAAATTGAAGGCTTGCGAAGCTTGACTGGCAGCAGAACATAAGGCTGTGTACTTCCCAGCCTCCAGGGACAGGTGGCAGTGGCCAGGTTGTGTGTGTCAATTCCTTTCTCTTTAATGTCTTCAGTTTTGTGGTAGAGTGAAAGCATTTCTCTCTGAATGTGCTGCAGTAAGGGACAGCATCACGTATTGCTTGGGACATTTAGCCATCTGTATGGATTGGTGGCGCTGTTATTGTATTTACAATTTTTTTTTTAAACAAATTTAAGTCCTCCAAAGTTAAGTCATATCAGACGATGAATAAATGAAGATCAAATGATGTGAAATGATGCTCAAATGAGCCCAGGATTCATAGAGCTTAGAATACCTGACATTCATCTTTAAGAATATAGGAAAACCCCAACTTTATCCACATAACTGACCCAAATTCAAACTCGGGGCCTCATGAATGTGAAGCAGACACACTACTTACTACCTATGCTACCAGTGGCAGGCTTGTTAAGTACTGTTGAATTCCGTTGTGCATTTGTATCTTGGTTTATTTAAGCAGTGTCATAGCATACGATACTGATATTACAGTCACTCCTGATTATTTCTACAGAACAGGAGTTTGGTAATTCTTCAAAACTATTAAGGATAGCTAGCAAATTTATTGCAATTTCACAAAATGATCATAGTAATATCCATATATTTTAATAAAATTTAGTTTTACACTTAAGTACTTAATTTGTGATAAATGTCACTATCATTTGATGATACGACTTAAAATTCAAGGAAAATTTTATAATGTACACTGATTGTTGTCTCATAAGTAGAGTATCCATATAAACTGCACATTTAAAAGCAGGATATCCAATGGAAAGAAACAAAAATTAATGATGATGCCTAAGTATTCCCTTTGTCTCATAATGAAGGATTATCAACAGATCAAAGTTTCTAGTGCAGCTTTAGAATTTTTAAATTATTTTTATCTCACTCCATCTAAATAAATAAAATATGCAAAATGTTCTTGTTCATATCATATAGACATGCCTTAACTTACTTTTGCTGTACAATTGAGAGCAATTGGAACACTCTCAAAAACAGGAATTCCTTGTCTCTCTACCAGATCTTGTACCATCATTTGGCCTGCGGTAAGATCCTCAAACTCCCTGAAAAAAGCAATATTTTTTTTATAAAATATCACTTAAATAAGGACATTCTTATCTGAATTAAATTAGGTAAATCTATGGACAAAATATGTCATACTTTCTAGGTTACTACACCAAGACTTTTATATAATAAACTGTATGTGTATAAATATGTCAGTAATATTAGATTAATGTACTACTTAGTCATCATCTGGTTATACAATCCTCAAAATAATTTAAACAATAGCACTTAATGAAGGAATGAGCACACAACTAATGCAATTATTTTTTACACTGTACTGTTTTAAGCAGATAAATTTATACTCATATTAAATTTAAAGGGAGTCGATTAATGACGAAAAAAAGTGTTTTTAGTGTCATTAATCGACTCCCTTTAAATTTAATTTATTATAACAACACTGTTTTCAACACTTCCAAGAAATGAATTGTTATACTCATATGTTGGCTAAGGTAAGTTTGTTAAATCTTAAAATTTATTTACAGACAAAATTTGTAAATATTTTAAAAACCAGATAAATTTATACTCATATGTTGGCTAAGATAAGTTCTTAAATCTTAAAATTTCTTTGCAAACAACGTTTGTAAACATTTTATAAACCAGCCTCAAGTTTTTTAAACAAGACTTCTGAGAAGCCTTATATATTACCATCTATTTAAGCTGACAAGAATGTTTTGAAACAATTTGGTGTTTAGCTGATCTAAAAATCTCCACATTCAAATCAACTATATTTTATAATTGGTATACATTGTCATTACTCAAAATATAACAAATATTATGTGTTACAATCACATTATTTTCTCTACCCACTATCATTTATTTTGATGTAGTGCTCAAAGAATACTCTTCTAAAAGTTTACTTTCTATTCATGTTAATTAAAAGAAACCTTTGCAAAACATTTATTATGTCTTGCATATATCTTAAATATATGTAATACTGTATTCAAAATTAGAGCCATTTTTGGGAAAATAAAAAGTAACAACCATATTTCCATGTAAAGGGTAGATTGAGACAAGGGGATTTTCTTTAAAAGCTTTTGTGTTTCATCTTTGGAAAGTACTGAACTAAAATATCAAGTTTAGTATTTATTAGACATTTTGTTTTCGAATTATGTTGTTCACAGACAGATCTTTTTTTTTTTAATTCAAGGAGCTTCTTAAATGTGTTTTCATATGAAAATCTGATATCAGATTTTTGGATTTAAATTCAGTATTTCCTCTCATGCAGACAAAAAAGTAATAAACACAGATTCATGTATATACTTACATAATAGTCCAATTTTAAACTAATGTGACCAATCATTTGTGTATTTTTATAAATCAGTTCCACCAGAACACTCATTGCAGAAATTATGCTGAGTTTAGAATGTAGCAATGACAAATTTTATGTATAACCACTAACCAGTGTGTAAATGCCCAGAGACTATAAGAGAGATGTGGTTGTTTGTTAACTGTGACCTCTCTACCTAAAGTCTAGTATAGTTCCATCTTATTTCCCTTCATCTGAGCTTTAATCCTTTGACATTTTATATTGCGGTTACCTAATGCTCTCCTTATTTTCAGGAGTGATCGAGAGTTAAACAGTAACATTTCAGGTGTACTCAACAGACTATCAAAAAGGTGCATCAGAAAGTATTTTGAACTTTGGACTGAACGTATTATTATCTGTCTGTGAACAACATAACTTGACAACAAATGTCTAATAAATACTAAACTTGATATTTTATTTCAGTATTTTCCAAAGATAAAACACAAAAGATTTTAAAGAACATCTTCTAACCTGTGAAGCCCTACCTGCCGGAACTACTACACAGAAATATTGGTGAGCAAGAGAGCTAATGGCTTCGTTGCCAAAGCCTAGCATTTGAAAACAACAACAACATTGGACTGAACGCTGGAATTGTTGTATTGTGTCTGAGAGAGATTACTTCAAAGGTCTGTAATGGAAATTGAATAAAGTAAAGCAGTATTTTCCAATACAAAAATAATTCTGGTTATTTTTTAACATCCCAATGTATAAGCAAGAACAAGAATATGTGGAAATCTAGAAATTTTTAATCTTATCTTGCATATGGTATTTTTATCGGGGATCAGCTACTGAAAAAAAAAAAAAAAAAAAAAAAAAAAAAAAAAAGCTTTATTTGCAGCACAAAAGAAAATAATAAGAAAAATGTTTAATCTAAGTAAAATGACTCATTGTAGGAAATATTTTAAGGAAAATAATATACTAATCGTGCCATGTCTGTATATCTTAGAAACCATATGCTTTATAAATAACAACATGCAATACTTTCAAACAAATAACACTATTCATGATCATTATACCAGGAATAGTACTAAATTACATATACCGGGATCAAGATCAAATTAAAAAGTTAATTCCGTACTTCATAAGGTGGTACACATGTATAACTTAATCACAAAGAACATTAAAAACAATGATAAGAAAAGATTCAGAAGAGATGTGAAATTATTTTTAATAAATCAGTGCTGCTATAGTACTCAAGAGTTTTTCGAATATCTTAGACACCAGATTAAATAGAGTGAATGATTACATGAGAATAATTTTATGTTACTTTAATGTATATCTAATGGTTGTCAATTCTTGTAAGTTGTCTAATATTTGCTGACATTGATACCATTTAATCTGATTATTGCATGCAGAATTGATTAATTTTGTATTTTGTATTGTTTGTATTGTACCTTGACAAAGCAAATATTTCTGTATAGAAATTAAATGATAAATATTTAAACAATATAAATATAAAATATGGTATAATGACAAAGGCACGACATTTTCTGAAAGTTCCATATTTTATTGTGATATTAGACTATGTGGAGGGTGGTATGGTTTTGATGACTCACCTCACTAAAGCTTTTAAACGTTTTTAATTCATAAACACATAAATGAAGAGTATTAGAATAAAAAACACTTTTGTTAGCTCTCGATTGTGTATTTATCTCGTAGAACTTACATGCTTTAGGAGAGTGTTCTTTTATGTGGGACACAACTACTGGGTTCTAAATCATCATCATAATTGTCATTCGATACACAACTTTATTTTGGACATGTCAAATTTCATAAAAACTTAACCATAGGCTTTACGACTAATACAAACTGAAGAATGATACTGCAAAGTGCTTAATTATTGTTTTTACTATGAGTGGTATCACAGGTAGTGGACACCAGTGATACATAAAATGAAATAATTTGTGAAGGAAACTTGTGAAGGGCTGAGTTTAGGGTACCTCTCTCCCTGGCATTTGCCAGTAATGAAACCGAGAAAATCTGTCAGAAGGATAATGTTAGCAGAGTATGAACAGCAGACCTCCCATTCAAGAGTCGATGGCTTAGCATCTTTGAGTACCTTGTCTGTCTCCTATAGAATTAGCTTAATTGAGCATTATATAAGATTTTAGTAATTATGACTGTATGTGTATATATGAATTTTAATTTTAGTTGCTGTAGGCATTAGGCATAATTAACATTTTTTAGAGGTAGCAAATCTGTTGTACCCTTTCAACAATATATATTTACTTTTAAGTCACAGGACTTCAAAGAATGGAAAAGCAATCCTAAGAAAACAGAAAACTGAGGCTACCTACTCGTGTGTAATGGGTTCTCCCCAAATCTTATGTCCAGGTCCCTGGTAAGCGTGAATCACCAGAATCAATTTCCGCCGTCTGCCAGCAATATGAGCTGCCTCGATCATAGATGCCACGCTGCGGGTCTGGTTATCGATCACAAAAAAGAGAACAGCTGCATTTTGCTTGGCCTGATACTCTAGCTCTATCAGTTCTGGGCCCCAATGTGATACTTGCTGTGAACAAAAGGGTTTTATTAATTAACTTCAACTCCTTTGGAATTAGAATGCGCACATGTGATGACTGGCCGTAATTTCAAATGTTACAGCCCTATACATAATTTAAATTGAGTATCTTAGGCAAACAAAGCTTTAATTGCAAGCATTATCAATCAAGGCTTCGCGGGTGATCAGCCATGTCGGGTTTATGAATGTCGAGCTTTCAGCCATTTTATACTCTACGACCTTCTTCAGGATCTGAATGAAGAAAGCCATGGAGTATAGAATGATTGAAAGCTCGACCTTCATAAGCTGACATGGCTGATCACCTGCGAAGCCTTGATTAATAATTTATATATATGTTTCATTTTCATTAATCTGTCTTCTTCTCACATGTATCCACTCTGATGTGATGCTTTGAATGACTTTACTCCTACTTCTGTGAAACACATAGTAGAGAGAGGATATATAATATTACTATTACCAATATTGCTTATTGGTAATAAACAATAAATAAAAAAATAATGCAAATAAAAAAACTGATTTGACTAAATCTTCCATCGCTCCTATAAAGCATAGGGACATCTAATTAGCACTTCTGTCATCAATTGCTTTGGCACATGCAGTCTGCCATCATACTGCAGTAACAGACCATTATCTTAATGCCGTAGGATAGAGGCAAGACACAGCTGACAGTTGTTTTACATGCAAACAAGCATCACATGGGACCATTGGCTTTACTTCCCTGCCAAAGGGAGGCTACCTTGATAGCCATTATGCCATGGATGATGAAAAATGAACAAGAAAGGATTATTCAATTTTTTAACCATTCATTAAATGAAAATAACTACAAAAATAATATTAGTATTTCATTCTGTTATAAAGTAAAAATGAAAATTGTAAATAATGAGAAAATCATAATTTGGAAAGAATGGGGGTAATTCTTTTCACTCTCTGTTTCTGAAAATCATGAAATAATGAGCAACCAAAACAAAGTAATAATTTAGTGCAAAACTTCAGACAGAAATGTATCTTTATTACATTAACTATCTAAGTACTTACTGGGTTATAATATGTGATGCCTAAGTTTTTGAGTTTTGGTATTGCAACATCCTGACGCCATGTTGTGGGATTGCAGGATCCTCCTAGGAAAACCTCATATTTTGGTATGCCCTCTGTAACAAAAAGAGAGAGAAATAGATCATGTTTTGGAAATATCACGTAGTTGGCTGTGCTTTTAATGACACCTGATACTCATTTTTATCACTTTCTAATAATTTCAACCAATTTAGTTGACATTTAAGTCAAACATTTCTTCAAATGATTATAATTAATTTCCATGCTCTTATGCACTTAACTTTCCAAGAAAATTAATTTCAAATAATGAAAATTGAATATGTGAAATGTTTCTCAAGATGGTTAGAAAATATTATATGTTTAAGAACATGAGAGCAGACTAAGTGAGTCAGATTTTCAAAAAGTAGATTGCTATTTGATGCCTTTGAAATTCCATGTTCTTTTCATAACAAAACGAAAGAAAAAATAATGACGTCCTACTTGAATACATTTTAAAATTCAAAACAATAATAAACAATATCTCGGTAATGATTAATGCTACAAAAATATTGACATAAATTATGTCTTTTAATAAGATTTATATTTTTGGCAGTTAGATTATTTTCTACCTGTTACAGACTATCAATTATACAACATTTATTTACAATGGAGAATATCACATTTTAAAAAGTATGCCAGGCTGACATTCTTGCCCCTCCCATATGGGAGTTGTTCGGATTAGATTGGACTATACACGGTAGTGGTTTCGGACACCCAGCCAATATGTCTGGCTGGCCTGGCCGCCCAGATGGGGTTGAGTGACGCCTGTAAGAGTTCCGGGTACTAGCTTGCAGAGCTAGTAGCAAGGTGAGCTAGAATACCTGTGGGGTTGACGCGCATAAGTGGTGTATCTACTTGGACCTGAAAGGGAAGCCTTTGTATAAAATAGGTATTGCTTTAATGGAAACGTTCTCGAGGCCAAGTGGCCTCCAGGTTGCTGAGGGAGGGTAGATGTTAATGTTTGTCTTGTCATGATAATATCTTAACATATAATATTTTATTCAAAATTGTTAGAGCTATCATTTTGAAAATAAAAAATAACAAAACGTTTTCCATGAGAGGTTTGGTTTTGGGGAGCAGGGATTTTGTTGAAAATCTGCGTGTCTCATTATGGAAGGTGCTTTTTGAACTATGCTGCTCATAAAGACCCTTTTCTAAACATACTTTTTTTTTTTTTTTTTTTTAATTCAGCGAGCCTCTAAATGTGCAATTCAGTAAAATTTCAAGATTTAATTTTTGGTAACATGTAAAAATAAATTGAGTAACACTTTTAATTTTCTAAAAAGCATTAAATTAAATCAGTAAAATCCTAAGTTCCTAAGTCTAATACTATGCTTTATATCAAGAAAAGCTTTTCAGCACCGTGAATATATATTGAAAATCTGGAAGAAAACAAAAATTGTACCATGATGGCCTTTTAAATAGCCAAAATTGTATGAAAACGATAAGAGAAAATAAAGTTTCAAAAAATCAGATGTTACTTGCATACACATACACCTAGGTATGTCTATTTAAACATCATTGATGAAAGCACAAAGCTTCTGATTCTACAATATCTGACAATTTTTTATGGCAAAATTTTGTTGTAAGTTCAGTAGTGCACGCATTAAAATAACAATAAGCAATAGCGGTTTGACATTTACTATCTGACGAGTGTCTGACTGTACCAGGTACAGAAAACCGCCTACTCTCAGTAAGTTATTAGTGAAGTATTACTAAGTGTTAAACAAATACTCTAAAAGCATGTCCTTAGACTCTGCCACTACTCAAGTACCACAATAAATAATGTGACATTTCTTCACAACTATGACAAATGATCATTGCTCTTCTCGTATTGAATGAATCAAACAAATTAGGAGGAGCTTTAAAAACTAATATTGAATGTAATTTAATTTTCATATTTTCTCTATCCATTATAACTTCAGAAAATCCTTATAAAATTATTTTTTCATTCATATTAAGTTACAACAAACTTTTGACTACAAATTAAGCAATATGTGCTTGGTTGCTTGCAGAAGATGGAAAATAAAACACAAGTCAGTTTTTGTTCCTAGTGAACGCATTAGTGAAAAATTAGGAATCTCATAAGATGCTTTATAGATGCTGCACAACAGTTGAACGTGGGGAAAATTTAAAGTTTTAACAAGAAATACTTCAAAAATATCTAATACTGCAAAAAACTTACATAATTTGTATACTGAGATAATTTTTGATCACTTAACCAAGAAACACATTCAGAAATTAAATTATTAAAGCAATTAAATGGTTTGATAGTTTAAATGATCTGGGAAAAAATATTTATTTTAAAAAACAGAAATCATGTAATGAATTTTGAAATACTGCCATTTATTCTGCCTTTAAGTTTGTTTTATTTCCAGAGTTTGGTAATAAAACTTATCCATCCCCTAATGGCTGTAACGATAACAATAGGAAAAAGCACATTGACAGTGCAGATAGAAACTTGAGAAACCTATTTCTTGAATTCTGTGGATAGTTCATCAATTTTCTTAAAAACATAGTTTTAATTTGTCGCAAATAATTATATTTTATTGTAATATTTGTATTGCTTCACTGCTGCTAGCTTCTGTTTTTACATTTAACTGTATACTGAGCTTTACAATTTTCAAGGAGTATACATTTATTTCTCTGTTATAGTTTATCACTTACAGAAAATAATACAATATTTAATACAATTTTGTGCTTCATTGTATCATAGTCCTTAAACAACGGAATACAATATTGGATTTTATTAATTTTACTAGTATTTTAAACATGTGCTATTTATTAAAACAGTTGGAGACTATTTTTCAAGTTAGTAAAACAATTATGATAAACTTTACATTTAAAGGAGTTTGGGGTGGTGGTATTCTCTTTAAAATCTTTGCCAAACTTCCTGAAATTATATCCAACTCAAGCACAAACTTAAGTATTTTCACTTTTGAGTGCAGTTGAAAAATACACACTTGTGCTAATTTTGATATAAAATACTCATTTTTATATCAAAATTTAACTGTATTGGAACACCACAGTGAAGCGAAATAATTATTAAATTACAGATGAGTCGTATTTATTACAAATTGGCTTCACTTACGTACCTATATAGAGGACATGTTTCACGAACCATCGTTCGCATCGTCAGCTTTAGTCACATAAGAGCCGACGATGCAAACGATGGTTCACGAAACATGTCCTCAACATAGGTACTTAAGTGAAGCCGATGTGTAATAAATATGACTCATCTGTAATTTAACACTAATTTTTGTGTTTGCTGGAACTCAAAATGTGTATTTACGGCTGAATCTTTATATAAAATGTTTGTGCAAAATATAATATTTCTACCTATCACAGGCCAGAAGATCAGGATGACAATATACTAAAACCGCATATTCATAAACTGAAAATTATGTAACTAAGAATACTGAAATTTCTATATAAAACATTGATCACAGTTTGGAGAATGTAGCTTTAGTTACAGATTTATTCACAGTCCTAAAATTTTATACCCTCAATAAATTATTTTATAATAATAATCCAGAAGAAGGCCAGAGTTAAGATGGCTGACAGCTTGGAGGATGAAAACATCACTTGGCTGCAATCCTGAGAAACCATCATAATAAATTATTTTATAATTTAAATGTCCTTAAACTCGTAGTTACAAAGTTTAACATTTAAAAATCAGAAACTGTAGTGACAACCCATACTACATATTCTACATAAAATAAAACTTCACTCATAATATAAACTGACAGACCTATAATCAATATGGCCAATTTTGAGAGTTAAGTATAATTACATAATTATTTCTGCTAACTACGTAGAAAATGAAGCTAGCTACAGTGAAGCAATGAATATTACCAAACTAAAAAAACATAAGAACATGGTAACCAAAATCCTTGAATACGAAGTTGACTGATGATGAAAACAATCTGTTTTTGAAATCGATCTCCATTAGAAAGAAGAATTAACACCATTTTCTTAAGATAAGTGAAGCCTTTTGTTATAAATATTTATATTTGTGTAATATTTCTGCAAACATTTACAATCCGTATACTAAGAAATATGCATGATATTTTAATTTTATAAGCATCAAATTTTTTCAAAACCAAATATCCTGTTTTGGACCATTGAATCTATTAGTCTTAATTGAGTTTTGGCCTTCCAAATCATTTAAAAATTCTTTTAATTTGGTTTATCTATCAATATTTTATCAGTTCCCAAATTTTTGTAACACACTTAAATGGGCCAAAGGGCCCGCCTCAGTAGCGTAGATGGTAACATGATTGCCTCATGTTCAAAAGGGATTTATTTTCTTTGGCTGTGTACATCTTTGTTTCCTACAGAAGATTTGGCTGCTATGGGAAGGGATTGTATTATTGTTTTTGTGTCTTACTCATATCAGTTTAAAATCAAATGTTTATAAATAGAAGCTGATGGATGATGACTGGAGTAGAAGTTGTAAACATCAAAGCAAGCATACCTTTCTATGAAAGTCTTTCAAATCAGCTAAAACTTTGAGTGGAATAGAAACAAACTTCAGTGAACAAGAAACTCAAAGAGAGTGAGTGAGTGAGTGAGTGAGTGAGTGAGTGAGTGAGTGAGTGAGTGAGTGAGTGAGTGAGTGAGTGAGTGAGTGAGTGAGTGAGTGAGTGAGTGAGTGAGTGAGTGAGTGAGTGAGTGAGTGAGTGAGTGAGTGAGTGAGTGAGTGAGTGAGTGAGTGAGAGTACGGGGGCTCTTTGGCAGCTAGGTCATTTGGGCCCTCAATATTCAAAAACAAAGTTTCATAACACCATGAAATATTTATATTTATTTGACATAACATCTTTTAAAAATGTTTTTAATTTTAGTTTTATTGCTATTATGCATTACTTATGAAAATGCCTGAATATTTTAAACATGAGCAGAACTGAGTTGGCTTCACATTCCGAGAAAATGTTTTTGATTTCATTTACCATCACTTAAATATCATTTTTAAGAAACTTTTATTGCAGCCAAATGGCCATACAAAAAGAGGTCAATTTCAAACAAATACAAATTATTCAAGTTTGCGTTCTGGCACCTTGGTTTGCATAGGCTTTAAATGATTTGGTTCTTTTCCTGCACAGTTCTATGTGGTAACATTCACATGTTTGTCCGCATAAGTTGAACTCACATGTCTCTGCTAGCTCATGGTATGATGTGTTCTTGCAAATGAGATGATGGAAACCGTGTACCGCCATTCTAGTAAACACGTGCCTCATCTCAAAGGTGGATGTGGTCCATGTCCGGTCAATCATGGCCCCTGCTCCATAAAACTCTTGGGGTATTTCTTTTCTTCTTGCTTTTAATGTTGATAAAACATTCTCCAAGGCTAGAGTGTTGGGTAGAGTCAAAAGTGTCCTTAGGTCCTCCATAAGAAATGTTTCTCTTGCGAGGAGGTAGACAACTCTGGAGCATGTAGTCTTTGACACTCCTAGTGCTCTTTTGATGTATAATGCTTTTACCCTTTCTAGTGTGGATAGATTCTTTTTGGTGAGATGCAACGATATTACTTCTATTCCATACATTTAAATATCAATTTTTAATTCACATAAAGTACACATATGTAAAGTTGTTATAATACATACTTGACATCTTCCTGCTTCTTTTCTTCTTCTCCTCCCCATCTCTCTCGAGCAGGCGGGACAGCTGCACTGGCCGAGGAATCCTGTAGACAAATGCAGTATATATTTCAAATTATCAGTTAAAAGATACTCCATAAAAAAGCATTCCTCAAGTTTATCATCTCAGTTCCATGCATTTCTATTTTATCTCTGGGTTTATAATGAATTTTATTTGTGTATAATATTCATCATTGTGCATTCAAATATGAAATAATTTCTAATGTAGATGTCACTTCGACAAATGAGATTTTAATAAGAAAGAAGTATAATAGTAAATATTGTGTAATATGAAAATGTGAATTTAAGATTTTAAAGAAATTATATTGGAAATACATTCAGCATTTTTTACGTACTTCATTTGCGCTATTACTCTCTAATAGAATTAAGTTCAAAATTAACAGTTGTATTTTATACAACAGCTGCACAATTATTAAAGGTTTCTTAAACTTATTTGGATGGTTGGCCAATTATTTGCCACTATGTATACCTAATGACAGAATCAATAAATGCTAAAATTCACTTGATTACAGAAAACAACACTAGGGTGCTGGTTTATGATAAAGGTGTGACAATGAACCAATATATAGGGTGAAAAGAGAACACAGTCTTTTTAAAACCACAAAGAAATAAGTTAGAAGCAGCAATATTTTCATATAAATTTTGTTAAAAATTTGTCACAGTTTCAAGAAAGAAATGCACAGCATAAAGAAATAATATTAATATATTTTAATATAATCATTATCATCATTATTATACTTTAACATTAAACTCAATGTCATATAATGCAAGTCAAACATTTAAAAATTACAGAACTGGATTATAAGAGAACAGATAAATCAGTCTTTAAATTATTGCACATTTTACATGAAGAGAAACCTATGACTGATTCAATTTTAATGTTTTGGAGAAATGGACACTCCTAGAGCAAACAATTATCTACTAAAATTCTTTGTTTCTGTCTATTCACACATATGAGATTCTCCAGTCTTGCCAAACTATCATTGCTAATGCTTACTCCTCTATCTACTTCATGTTCATCGTAATAAATTTTGTCATATTGCTAATTTTCTTGTAGGCTTTAAGCGAGAATCAACTCTTCAAAAAGCTGGTTCCTACATGATTCTTTGAAATTCTGTTCTATTTGCTCACAAAGAGTTAAAAAATGATTACCAGCTTTCCATTTGAAAAAAATATTAAGTATTGGAAAATTCAGCAAATAACAAGAAATATCTTTGAAATGGTTCACTACACAAAAATAATGTATCAGACATAAATTACTATGTGTTTTAACGAGATCAGCATTTTTGATGCAGTAAGATTTTGTCTCTCTCTCACAGATTCCAAGTTATACAAAAGTCATTCAGGATGTAGATGACTTTTCAAGACATTCCCAGAAAATTCATATTATATTAATATTAATTCATACATATAATTTCATTTGTCATGAAATTATCTTAAACATATATTTTAATCAGAATTGTTGGGGCCTCTTTTGATTAAATCAAAATTTCTAGAAAATTTTCCATGTAAAGGACACACACACAACATGCATGCTGACACAACATCTTTGTCTATAACAGTTTTTATTCAGAGGACCTCAAAATATGTATTTATAATGCAGTCTCGCAATCAATTTTTGGGTGAAATGCAATACTTTTCCTACTTACTGTAAATACATAGTAGAGAATGCAAAAGTCATACTATAACCTCTTTTACAATGTAAGAAAAGAATTAACACTGTTTATACAAAAAATATGGTTATTGAAAAAAATGCAATTACATCATTTTGTAACTAGACGAGTATGAAACACAGTACATAATAAATGGATGGAAGAAAATTTTAATTTTTATAGTTGTTGAGACTCCATATATTTGTAAATAAAAAGTATATATTCAGAAACATCACAGTAGTCCAATTATTGCAAACTGCAAATTAACTGGCACTTGTTACCTTTTACTTAATTATAGGTTTTGCAAAACGGAAATTTTCCTATAATTGATATTGTATATTTATTGTATATTTATCTATTGTATATTTTTCCTATAATTGTAACTTACAGTATTTGAACAAATTTACAACAAATTACTGTACACAAGATTTGTTTTTCTCATGATTTTTCTATAAATCCAGCACCATTTTATGAAAATGAATGGAAGTTCTTTGGGTGGTTTTAAAAACTCTGAACTTACCACACACTAATTATTATTATTGATCTGTGGAATGAGTTTCTGATTTTCATGTTTTTTTTTCAAATGAAATACTGAAATACGCTTCTTATTTCTGAATATTCTGGTTTACATACAAATTAATATCACCCTAATGCAGAGGTTACATTGTCGGAGTATACTGTCATTTCCTTATCTAGAGGATATTAAGTCTTTCATATACTAGTATTCTTAAGAATAATTTTGAAGATTTTGTCATTGTTAGTTGAGGCTTTCCAACTAAGTGAAAGATATTCACATAAAAAAAACACTTATCCTTTATTCCAATACAATAAATACTTTGGCTGGCCCTGTAGCTGAGTTGGTAGAGGCCATGCCTACAGTGCAAGGGGTCCTGGGTTCGATTCCCAGTTGGGGTTGGGGATTTTTCTCCAACCAAGATGATTGCCCATCTTCCCCAGAATCTGGAAGTGTGCGTGATCTAATGATTAAAAAAAAAAAAAAAAAAACCTCCAAAGTACCAGCAACCTAATGTCTATGTGATAACACCCTCGCAATATGTTCCAAAGGAGAACGGCTCTGATAGGACCATTGTAGTCAAAGGCACGGTATAAATGTAACAATACATAATAAAAAATAAATAAAAAAAATACTTTGTAGAAAAACTTCACTTCCACATATGTTACACAATTCATCAACTGACGTCAACAAAGTTGCTGATGTAATCTGCTGTGTGGATTATATTGTTAAAAGGAGATAAGTGTAAATTTTGCAAATGATTTATGTTCTATTGTAATATTTATGTTGCTTCACTATCAACAGTTTCAGTTTTTATGTATTGCATGTACCTTAATAGGAGGAACAGAATAATGGTGATCCTGATCTTTGTAAACTCCTTTCTTTGCATACTATTATCATGTTTTAACATAAATTTGTTGTTTCTTTTATCAATAGTGATAGTAAATATTCACGTGGAACAAGCACTTTCTAAATGTGTACATGTTTGATCTGGTATAAGGCATACAGGTTTAAGGTAACAAAAAATCATGCTTATTTCAATTGATTTTCTTCATAACAATAGAACCCAATTCTATTATACATTTAAAATAGGTGCAAAAAGCTAACTTTAAAGTTGATGGATAGAGTCAACATGAAAAATTCAATGCCATGGCCGGGATTTGAAGCACGGATCTCCTGGTTTCCGTCCAGTCGCTCTTAACCTTTGAGCTACCATGGCCAACGCACCGTCCTGACATTAAATTCTCCAGTTGACTCATATATTTCCCCGGTAGACCACTAGGGGCTCTCGCATCCGAGATACACCATTTGTGGCGACTTACTATTGTAAGTATTTAAGTCCCAGGCTTCATCATTTAACTCTTATTATTTTAGTTAATTGATGGAAATCAATTAACTAAAATAACTTTAAAGTTGTTTGAAAAAAAAAAATATTTGTATCTCTCCGTCACTTACATTGAAATCCCACCAGTCGATAATATGATAAAAGGTTCATAGTTCCAACACTAGAGAGAAGACAGCAATGACAAGTAGACAGACCTACAAGGTTGAAAATGGAAGCAATGGCTTCCAAACGTAGTCTTTAATTGTTATATATAAATGATGAATATTAAAAACGGACAACAAATAACTCTTTTAATTATACGAAATGCCTCCAATCAAGCATTACTTTAAAGTCTTTATTGATTTCAAGATTAACATCTTTATTGATTTATTGTGTAACATACAGAGCTATATTAAAATACTTATTGAGTCATATTTTATTAAAACTTCACTCACGTTAAAGAACAAGAATGTTTATGGGCCTGCAATGTTCCTGTTTTTAATATTTGACATGAGTGAAATTTTAAGTTTTAATAAAATCTGACTGGCCTGCCCCAGTAGCGTAGATGGCAGCGTGTCTGCCTCACGTTCAAGAGGTCATAAGTTTGAATCTTGGTCAGGGCGAGTTACCTGGATAAGTTTTTCTGGGGTTTTCCCTTATCCTGAAAGACAAATGTCAGGTAGCTCTAAGCTCTAAGGACCCTGGGCTCATTTGAGCTGCATATTACCCATTTCATTCATCGTCCGATATGGCTTAACAAAAAAAAAAAAAAAAAAAAAAAAAAAAAAAAAAAAAAAAGACTGAATAAATATTTTAATATGAAATTAGTTTCACTTTTAAAAATGCTTTTTATCATAGTTTCAAATGCAGAGCAATGTTTTCATTTGCTATGAAGAATGTGAACTTTATAATTTATATATTTGTAGATCAATAAATTTAAAGTCACAAATTTGAGCACTCTGTACTGTAATTATTGATTACTTTTTGACTAATTTTTAGTGAAAAATTACTTAACAGATGTGAAAAGAATATATATTTTCCTGCTTTAAGAAAGTTCTTTATAAAAGCATTCTTTAAAAACAATAAGATATGACATTATGATTTCATCATTTATATTTTGTAACTTGTATGATTAATTTGATCAGTTGGAAATGTCCTGCTTCTAAACTGCTGACTTAATTGAATCACTATCATGTTAAATCCTTGCTAAATCACTCTCTGCTCTTATATGGTCAAACATAAATTGACGTAGAGAGAATTCTGCTTGAACATGACAGTGAAACAAGTTGTCTACAAAATGAGGAGGTCGGGTCAAATGGAGCAGCAAATAATAGTGTCAAGAGAGGCCAAGTGATTTCAGCAGCAACTTAATTCACTGCTTTCCATTATGACTCACTCTCCCGACCTTCTGTAGCAATCCTTTTCCATTACACTACTCAATTAAATCCTACTTTATTAGAACAGCATTCTCAGTCACACAAAACTGACTGAACTAAAAAGGAAATAGTAAAGTGAAAGATCTGAAACTGATGGCACAGCACAATGAATTGTCTGCTTGGAAGTACAAGAAACACTATAGTTCACTTTATGATAAAAAGACAATTTCTGGTTAAATAGGGTGCTAGCCAACCACACTCTTGTTTTAACCTTTATGTTAATGTAGATTCTATACATGAAAGGTAGTGACAATTTAAATTACACATGAAATCACATTTTTTACTATGATATCCATAAAGATATTAATATATCTTTTATTAAGATATTATATCTTCTACTTTAATCCTATATTATTAATTTCTTAACTCTGGCAATTTTTAAAGTTCCAAATGGCCATAAGCACAGCTTTAAAACTAAGTCCACTTATCCCTGCCTGTATTTTTGTTACTTAAGCATTTTACATTATTTGAAACATTCTAAAAACCAAACATTAAGTCATTCAGAATGAAGATTTAACAGGTTATTCCCAGAAAATTCAAGATAGACTATTTATTTATTATGCAAGTATCTTACACTTGTGGTATTTTAGGAAAACTTACTAGAGCTATTTGAGAAAATTAAAACATTTTTGCTGTAAAGAGAAGCAGAATTTTCTTCATCATCTCTGTTGCATTCTTGGACGACGCTGAATGTAAATACCAAATCTTGTATTTTTTCAACTATCTCATTCTTAATCATATGTACTTTTTTCTGTACTTACATTGGTCTTACTTATGGAACATCAAAACATGTATTTTTGGTGAAATCTTCATATTCAAGTTTTGGGTGGAATAATATGCTTCCTCTACTTAGTACAGTTAAGCAGTACAGAACTGAAAGTACGCATCAATTAAAATGAAACAATTTTTCACAAAAATCTCTGCCCGCCTCGGTAGTGTAGATGGTAGTTGTCTGCCTCACATTCAAGAGGTCCCAAGTTAGAAGCTTGGTCAGGGTGAGTTACCTGGATAAGGTTTTTTCCGGAGTTTTCTCTTATCCTGAAAGACGAATGTCGTGTAACTCTAAGCTCCATGAACCCCGGACTCAAGAGTATCATTTCACCAATTTCATTCATGACTCAATGTTGGAGGACATAAATTACAAAAAAACTCTAGCAAAGTGTTGCTACAAGGAACATTTTATAATAATATACCAAAGGGGATCAATTAGAAAAATTTATAAAGAAAACAGAAAAGAAAATAGAACAATTCAAAAATGGTTTTGCAAACTTTATTTATTGTACACTGTATTTGTTGTACATTCAACATATTTGAAAAAAATTCATGATGATCACAAGAAACACTTGGATTGCTGTTTTTTCACAGATTCATAATAATAATAATGATGTACATAAAATACCAGATATTTCTTTTAAAGTTGTTCAGGTAGGTATGTTGGAAAAATCCTTTGCAAAAAAATAATTTACAACATATGAATATTTTATGAGGGAAAAAAATAATAAGAAGCATTTTAATTTCATTCAATAGTGAATGTTTTCAATGCAAATAAAGTTCTTTTTTATTTTATTTTCTAAATACGACCCCTAATCTTTTATTTCAGTGAATAATGATTTTGTACATTTTCTTTTCTCCTCTTGCTCTCTCTTCACATACCAGAATTCACAGAAAAATGTTTCAATTGTTTATAATCACCTCCTAAACTTGCATTACCTCCACTTTTATCCCTTCAAAGAAATATTCACTTGCTGTAAACTGCTTTCTTGCACAGTTTTGTTTCCGAGATCCCTTCAGCACTTATTGAAACAAACCAAAGGATTTTTTATAACACTTTATACTTAAATTCAAGTCTTTATTACCTTAAAAAATTACTAATTAGTATGTAAACTCATAATTATGTCCATCGCTGTTTTGCTAAACACTTCCTATGTTGTCACTAACTTGTTTTTATAAAATGTTTGGATTTGAGTATGGTAGCATCTGTTAGTGACGGTAGAGTGCCTAGGACAACATTTAACTCACCCTCGTTCATAACACCTCTTCAGTTCTGTTGCAAAAATGCAAAACTCGCCAAAGGTGAGATAGGACGCTGAGTTGCGGTTTGCACATTCTTTCGCACACTGCAACATCTCATATACTGTAAATAAATATACAAAACCTAGTATGACTACAAACATATATGTGATTTATTGATGAAAAAAAAACCTATCTCTGTAAACAAGAGAGCATAAGAAAGAAAACAATATTTTAAAATAAATATTAATCAAGAAAAAAAGTAATAAATTCAAGTATTTGTGCCCATGCTTTTCAAACTCCTGGTTTTAACAGAGTGCTTTGCATACCACATTTTTTAAAACCAGTTTTACTCTCTGCATATGTATTATTAACTTTCCCATTGCATCTAAACTTTATTGTGTTGTCATCTCATTCTGATTAGCAAGAAAGAATTTAAGAGAT
Source organism: Mantis religiosa (assembly GCA_030765055.1). Taxonomy (NCBI): domain Eukaryota; kingdom Metazoa; phylum Arthropoda; class Insecta; order Mantodea; family Mantidae; genus Mantis; species Mantis religiosa. Next base: position 13,727,623 of record CM060947.1, on the reverse strand, counting down.
GATTGCACATGCATTTGCTGAAATTCTGTTTTATTTTGATTCAGTTAGCTCACTCATATGAGTAATTTTCCTACTCTCTTATTATATTATTATGATATTTTCAGAATGCCCCACAAGATTATTTTGACTCCTATTACATTTATCTTGTAGAGACTGGGTAGATGCAGAGCATAATAACTAACACATATTTACATCAATCCACGTGGAGTCCCGTTACAACACATTTTCTCGTAATATCCCGATCTACAGGATGTTACAAAAAGGTACGGCCAAACTTTCAGGAAACATTCCTCACACACAAAGAAAGAAAATATGTTATGCGGACATGTGTCCGGAAACGCTTAATTTCCATGTTAGAGCTCATTTTATTACTTCTCTTCAAATCACATTAATCATGGAATGGAAACACACGACAACAGAACGTACCTGAGTGACTTCAAACACTTTATTACAGGAAATGTTCAAAATGTCCTCCGTTAGCGAGGTTACATGCATCCATCCTCCGTCGCATGGAATCCCTGATGCGCTGATGCAGCCCTGGAGAATGGCGTATTGTATCACAGCCATCCACAATACGAGCACGAAGAGTCTCTACATTTGGTTCCTGGGTTGGGTAGACAAGAGCTTTCAAATGCCCCCATAAATGAAAGTCAAGAGGGTTGAGGTCAGGAGAGCGTGGAGGCCATGGAATTGGTCCGCCTCTACCAATCTATTGGTCACCGAATCTGTTGTTGAGAAGCGTACGAACACTTTGACTGAAATGTGCAGGAGCTCCATCGTGCATGAACCACAATGGGGTATTTTGACAATTGTCTGCACGAATGATTTCAATTTACATTTTAAGAGAAATACTAAAATGAGCTCTAACATGGAAATTTAGCGTTTCCGGTCACATGTCCACATAACATATTTTCTTTCTTTGTGTGTGAGGAATGTTTCCTGAAAATTTGGCCGTACCTTTTTGTAACACCCTGTATTTATTTGGATGGGGACACAACAAAAGTGACAAAAGACTGATTACATGTTAGTCACCTGGAAATGCAGCGTTTTAAATACTGAAGTTAACGTAATGCGCGCTGTTGTTGACAATGACAAATCAATCGCTCTAGCTACATCCTACATAACCTAATAAAAACCATGTGTAGCCAATTTTATGTGGGAAATGCATTCATAACGTAATGCTATATTTCGTAAACACAGGCCCATATATCATTTGATACTGATGGTCCTGTTCATTCCCAACCTCCGTATAATCAATAGCCCTTTATGAGCCCTTCTGTGAGGAAATGGAAGGCAAATCCATGTACAGAGGGCTCTGTATAATCGCTACAAAAATGAACTTTAGAAAAGGTTTTAGGGGTCTAAGATGAAACCTCGGCAAGCATAAATTACCTAAACATAAATTACAGTAAATACCTTAAGATTCAAAACTCCTAACGCTAATGTCTTTTGTATAACGCATTCGTATAAATAATAAGCAAACAGTATAAAACGATGGAATCAAAGTGGCATTCCAGCAACGCTTATTACTGACAAGAACCGAGAAACGGCCTGCAGACCTTGGAAATACTAATAAACGATTTTAAAATAAATGAGATTAGTATGTCAGAGATAAAAACAAGCTGTGTTCGATCATTAACAGAGTCGACGTATATAGTTATTTTCTTTGTTTTTGATTACTTGGGGCTTTAGCTTCGTCATGTTGACGTCTAAAACTTACTGCAAGTTGCACCGAGTTATAACACTGCAGCTTGGTCAGCTGTGGTGGCAAGTTAATGAAAATGTGTTAACAAAAGGCGATCATTTTCTTTGTTTCTTGTTCTATGGTCGAGCTGAAAGACACATTTCCTTGCTGCAGCTGAGAATGCCACACGGGATCAATAGACAGTTTCTCCAAATTTGTTACATATTGTAGTTCTATTTTATTTCGGCCTTTTTATTTCTTGTAACGTTGCAGTTGCGACGAACTGTCAATGTTTAAGACCCGCATGTTATGTTGAAGGCTGCCAATTTGCTGGTGGTATGGATAAAGACACCTGGCGGACTATATCCACAAAGAATATTAAACTAATGGTTCCAGAAGTATCGACAAATGTGAAGCACTTTTCGCGGCAGGGCAGTAAATAATATCCTGAAATAAACTGCATACTGTTTTTGTCCTTTACATTTTGCAAATTCGTAGATAAGGTTCACTTCGTGAGGTATGCAGGATATACGTTTTATTCAAACATTAATTTAAAACTTAAGAAATAATAGTTTACCAATATTATTTAAAGAAATTCTGTCTTCAGGGCGAATACTACAAATTTGTATATAGAAACAAAAAGTCTACACAGAATCTTTTAATATTAAATGATACAAAATTTCAATATTTTCTCTGTAACAGATTTTGAAAAAAGTGCTCTAAAGGTAGAAAAATATGTATTTCATAAAACATATCCCAAAATTTGCAAACGTACCATTTGCTAAAAGTTAATTTAGATATCTTATTCTACCTCTAGAAACAAGTCCTGTGAAACATGTTGGTATCCCCGTACGTAAATGTACGATCACTGGAAAATGATGCAGGCAAAATGGGTTGTGTTAGGTGCGTTTCAATGAAAAATAATTGTTCTTTCACAATAGCCGTGTGTAATAGGACAGGGTTTGGAAAGATTAACTAATACTTTGAACCCTTTTTTTTTTTTTTTTTCAAAATTGAGAAATTTGGTCAACTTTAAATTACATCTCCCTTTAACTAAGGAATCCTACAACCTCGTATATAACTGATTTAGGAATTATTAATCAAGGCTTCGCGGGTGATCAGCCGTGTCAGGTTTATGAATGTCGAGCTTTCGGCCACTGTATACTCCCTGGCCTTCTTACGGATCTGAATGATCCTGAAGCTCGAAAGCTCCTGAAGCCGAAAGCTCGACATTCATAAACCAGACACGGCTGATCACCAGCGAAGCTTTTGATTAATAATTCTCGCCGTGAAAGCTTAACGTCTTACATGATTTAGGAATATGTTTGCACACCACGATGAAACGAGCATACCAGCCGCCACTGGAGCTCACTAAACTTGAAGCATAGGAATATAAATGCTAAACTCACGACATGCCGGCTATCTTGGCAATGATCTATTCGACCTTGACCGTGCTCGAAGCCAGAAATGGATTTAGAATACCGCTTCACACAGATTGGGAACAGCTTTGATACATGCCAGAAAGCGTAAACAGATCAAGTGGGTGGCTTTCCAACAGCACGCAGTCTCAAATCAGCTGTTATGTTTTGCGGCTGTGACATTGCAAACGAGACCTGCATTCGTTCTCCGATGACAGCATATGATTTTTCTCTACCTTATGGGTTTAACAAGACATACATTTAGCAGCGAGAGATCCTTGTGAACCAATTAGGGAGCTCTTGATTGAGAAGTCTGATATGTTGCCCCAAATTATAAAAATTATCGATGTATTATAGCCCTTTTGAATTGTCACGTTTACAAGTGTAATCTGTGGGTGTAATAGGGTCGTAAAGGGCGGCGGCAGCCTTTTATATACTTACACCATGTCTTATTTTACATTTTTATAATGTACGCAATGTTCAAAATTTAATTGTTACTTCCACACCAACTGTAATTGTATTTAAATAGAAAAGTATGCCAAAACTAAGTAAGTTTTCAATTGAGGCCATTGGTTTCGCTAAAATACAATTTCAGTATAGAAACTTTACGGATTTTTATACATAAAAACTAACATCTAAATAAGTAAACGCATCATTGAAAAGGCCCGCTTCGGTAGCGTGGTGGTAGCATGTCTGCCTCACGTTCAAGAGGTCCCGAGTTCGAATCTCGGTCAGGGTGAGTTACCTGGATAAGGTTTTCCCTTATCCTGAAAGACGAATGTCGGGTAACTCTAAGCTCTATGGACATTGGGCTCATTTGAGCATCATTTCACCTATTCCATTCATCGTCCGATATGACTTACCGTTGGAGGACCTAAATTACAAACAAAAAATCGTTGAAAAGTCATTAACTAGCCCTAAATTTTAAATTAATAATAGTAAAATCATTTAGCCCGCCTCAGTAGCGTGTCTGCCTCACGTTCAAGAGATCCCGAGTTCGAATCTCGGTCAGGGCGAGTTCTCTGTATAAGGTTTTTCCGGGGTTTTCCCTTATCCTGAAAGAGGAATGTCGGTTAATCGGGCAACTCTAAGCTCCAAGAACCTCGGACTCATTTGAGCATCATTTCACACATTTCATTCACCGTCCGATATGACTTAACGTTGGAGGAGGTATATTAAAAAAAATCATTTATGTACACATTTTATTATACGTTTAATATTATTTATGTCATATGAAATAAGAGTACAAGATTTTAACTTAACACCAAAATTGGTAAATACAGCCCGAAGCAGACGTTTATAATAGTTTAAATTCCACATATACTAATGTCCAATGTTTTCACCGGAGAGGTTGGTTAACGAGTAGGCAAAACTTAACCCAACTTCTTTTGTACAAAATTGTTGACACTCCGGAGGTTAGGAAGCACTATGCTTGATTTATCACAGCTACGATACTCTCCTCGCAGTACCTACGTATTTAAATAATGCACAAGTTTCTAGTGAACATTTGGTAAAAGTTAATCTGTTTATACACACTTGATTATTTTCTTTTGTAGTAAGCAAAACTGTTGAAAGATTCCAACAATAGCTATGCTTAGTAACTGTTGACTATCATCTATGCATTATATTATTCTCCCTGTACCAAAGATATTGATCCCCTCTTGCTCTTTAATGATTAGGGCAGGAAACTCTTGTTACTCATAGCTTATTTGGATTTTCACAATTATTTGCATGCTCACCAACTAAACCATTAATATAATGAGAAACAACATTTAACCCTGATTTATTTGATACTACACCTATTAAATGTAATTACACTGATAATACGCAGTTTGCATTTTTTCCTATGAATGTTTTCGAACGCTTTTCCAACACCATCCACTATTTACCATAATGTTAGCTAGTTACCAATGTTTTCTTTTTTTCAATGACAGCTATTAAAGCTATTTTCACAATGAGCTATTCAGCTTTATGAAAATTCCAAACAGAGAAGATCGGTTAAGCTTAAAAAAATAAATACATCCTTGCATTTATGTGTCCAAAATCCAGGCACGGAGGGTTGAATGTTTGAATTTAGATATTAACTCTAAATTGACAGTCAAAATATCAATAACAAAGCACAAAAGAGCTTTTAAAAGTTCCAGTTTCATCGAAAAATTAATTTTAACAGTATTTCATGACCCAATACCAGTCTATAAAGCGGTTAATTTAAGTTAAAAATGCAATCTGCGTAATCCTTACACATTTTAATATATTTCACTATTTCAATGCCCAATTTTGCATTATATTATTTATCTTTATATGTTTTAGGCTTGCTTTACAACGAAGACATCACTTATGCACCAAGTTCAGTAAATAGAAACAGCAAATGAAGTATTCACGTGCAATTTGTCTTACTCTAATGATTTAAAAAAAAGGGGGACAAGGATATATAATAACTTATTGATCACTCACTAATCTTAGTTCATGTTTAACTAGTGAAAAATCAATTCACAGATGGCTAGAACAAAAACACAGATTTGAACACTAAATCCAGACTATACAATGCAACAAAAATGCTAGTTTATCACATAAGATAATAAAGATAAACAAAAATTAATGGGTTAAAAAACTATTTCAGCAAACAAAGCGCTTGCAGCCCACCTCTGTGGTGTGGGGATAGCATATGGGAGTAGTCTCGAGTGACCTTACATGGATTAGTTTTTTCCATTATTCCGAGAAGATAAATATCGGGTAACTCTAAGCTCTAGGATCCCAAGGTCATTTGAAACCCATAGTCTTTAACTGTGTTTAAAAGCGATAGCCCCACGTCAGTAGTTAATGACACGTGAAAGAACTCCAAAGGGCCGAAATTTCGGCACACCGATCCTGCAATTGGCAGAGTCCATATCAACAATGTTGCTCATTTACCGCTCGATATAGTTAAGAGTCGTTAATTATACCACAAAGTCTAAGCAAGTTTTTACGCACAAATTTTATGATTCCATTTTTACCACGCCGCTCTAATTCTGGTGCGTGGTACTTGCCCACGCAGGTGGCTCCGTTTTAGATTTAAAACAGCTCTGGTTAAAATTCTGCACCGTCATAACTGATTGGAAGGCGAATTTTGTATTTCCTTTTTAAGCTTTCATTAAATTTATCACTGACTTAAATGCTTTGGAGCATGCTTCTCATAGCATGATTATTTGGAATTTGGATATTCTATTGTAATTCACACAAACAGCATGATATGTAAACTCAACAAACTATTTTCTTTGTAAATAAGGTGCTCAAGAATTCAAGTATATGCAACAAGGCATAGAAAGTAGAAAAAGCTACTCGGAGTTCTCAAATGTTACAGCAAAGGTTTCGATTTACCCGTCCGAATTTTTTTACCGTGTCCTTGTAAACAGCATAGCAGATAAAGTTGTATACGATACCGTGGCCGGAGGAGACGTGCAACCGTATAACGGACATTACGATTAATGTTAATTCTCAATCCCGACAGCTTGCCTCAGCATGCTTTCCGCACTGGCATGTTGTGTCCGCTTCCATCGAGTAGGAATCAATCTGTATCTAACTTTAGCTGCAGAATATTTTCTCCACGTAGTAAGGAGCTGGTTCGGCTTTACTGCTGCGATGTCAGTCTAATTAGTGGCCCAGTTATAATATGCACAAATTGTTAAGGGCTGTGCAGTAAATCGTATAAAACATTGATGTCTTCGTTGTAAGCCCAAGCTGAACAATTCAATATGTAAATAATGGCGGTAAGGGTACCCAAAATAACTGCAGCCATTACCTTGTGATTTAGATGGGTACAGTTGCATGTCATTGAAGAGCTGCTGGACTTTATCAGATGGAATATAACTTGTCGTCCCCACACGGCCATACCACACAGAGTATACTTCTCTATAAAACAAAAGAAAACAGTGCCACCTATTAGTAACCTCCTTAGAAACAGCCCTCCCTTATCTTAACCCTCTCATTTAGAAAGACATTTATGTATTTAAGAAAATATGTCTCAAACACTCGCGAGAAGAAGTGTCATTTGTATTTTAAAACTAATTCATATGAAAGTTCTTTCCCTCCAAAATGCTTCAGCTAATTTGATAAACATTCACCGGAAGTGGTTTGGTAATATGCATCTTGTGTGTAAGACAATCAAGAGCGTAAACAGATAATATAGCCTTATTTCGCATATAGGAAAAACAAAAGAACGGCGGCTGGCCCCGTAGCTCAGTAGGGTAGGGGTCCCGGGCTCGATTACCGGCGGTGGGGGTGGGGATTTTTCTCCGACCAAGATAATTCCCCATCTTCCCCAGAGTCTGGAAGTACGAATGAGAGTGCGAATGTGTGCGTGATCTAACGATTAAAACCCAACGAATACCAGTTAACACCTTCGATATGTAACAAAGGAGAAGGGCCTCCGATATGACCATTGGAGTTAATGGCGGGGTATAAATGAAACAATTAAAAAAAAGAAGAAGAAAAGGAAAAAGTGAACGGCAATCTCAACACATGAAAAGTGCGAATATTTTGGGAATGCTTAATACTACGGAAAGCATTAATTGGTGAAAACGTTTCTTATCGAGATTAACCATTCGTGGGCAAGTTTTTGCTGCAAAAGCATAGGGTTTCTCAGCTTACTTACACAAATTCATTTTACTATTTAGGCAAATAACTCAAACATACTGATTGCACTTTAAATTTAGAGCTACTTTTAACGGAAGGGCGATGAACAGTTTTCCATTTAGCTTATTTGGAGAGCGGATAATTTCTTTAAACATCTTTGTTCTGGCATTCTTAAAATGGTGAATGCTGTATTATGTATTCTTCTTTTTTTTTTAAGGTTTTACACACACGCGCGAACGTGTTTTGTTTTCATTTTTTCTTTCCTCTTGAATTCGGGATAAGTACTTCAAGGCAGTTTCGATTAAATTTCGATTTTTTGGATCGAACTCGATAATTTCCTATACCTTAAACGGTAGAAATAACATTGCTTCCAAGAGCCCAAACTATTTTAAGTGAAATATTCACTCCCAAAGGGGTTGAAATTACACCAAAATGTGACGTATTTAATCACACGACAAACATTTAGTGTGGTCATTTAAAATAAAGGAACTGAGCTACTTTCTAAGCTAGAAACTGTATGAAATCTGACGGTTATATTTTAATTACTTTTATTTAATTTCGTTTATCAATTTCCAACTAAATGAAACATATACTAAGATACTCTGTCGGTGCTGAGCTTTAATGCATATAAACTAAGTGTTACGATAAAAGGGAAGACCTTACCCTTTTCAAGCTTTACTTGGTGAGAATGTGTGACCGTATTCATGGACCGTATTGGCAGGAGTTAAGTACGTTGCTGTCCCACTTCCATCCAATTCATATTTAACTTCAATCAGAGACATTAGAATATCTTCTCCACGTGATAAGAGCTGGTTCCGCTCTATTACTGTGCTTAGTTTTCCTGTTTCTATAGCTGTTACTTAAAAGGCATAACGCTTGCAGGTTATTTAATTTGAAATTATTAATATAGAAATGTTAAATTGATACCAGTGTTATGAAGAACTTGTATTTCAAAGTAAAGGATATAGAATAATCTTGTATACTGGTTTGTATTTTTGAAAGGCGTAAAATCCGTTTTTTGGACCAACATTAATAGATCAACTTGTTTTGAACACCTACTTAATATTCAGTCAACAACGGCTCTGGAAAGAACTTGCATCACGTGAAGTAGCTTTATTGCACAAAGAGAAATGCGCAGTGAGAATCATTATTTATTTCTTCTTGTGTTTAGATTCTCAACCGGACTGTCAAATGCATAAGGCCTTTTCTTGGGATTAGTTAATTGTCGGTTTGAACCAAATGTCAGCTATTTGTCAATTTGTGGTGCTGTCATCAAACAATGTCGCTTTATTTGGGTGGAGGAAGAAAGCAACTAAATTACATCCTTAACATTGACAGCTCTTCGTCACCACATCCTAATTGTAACTTTTCGTTGGCCAAACCAATTGCTTTACGACACTTTCGTTGAATCTCATTACAAACAAACGCCGGTCGTCTATAGGTAGGCGTTACGCAGTTTCCAACTGCAGAAAATATGACATCTTTTGTCCTTCAGTTCAACATGTAAGGAATGTGCCTTTTCCATTCAACACATAACAAACAGCAGTTTGGGGTAAAAGTAAGCTAAAAATAGGACTCATATAATTGGCAATGAATCCTAAAGGCTAGAAATATCAACAAACGACTTAAGATTTTATTGAGACCAATGATTACAAGGAGAAATTCGTCAAAACGATAGAAAAAACTATTTCAAAAAGTATCGTATACTATATGCGCAAGATTTCTTGAGCGCTGGATTTTCGGTGTAATGCGGGCAGAGGGGAGGTAAATAGAGCTAACACGCTTTTGTTTCTGCAGTGTGATCAACCTAGAAAAACACAATTCAGCCAAATTGCGGTAAGATAAGCGAAGGTATGCGCCGAAGGTATGAGATGTGGCAACAAACAATTGAACTCCATCCGATATGCTGTATGCTTATAAATTTACTGTCATAAAACACATAAAAGTATTAAACAAATATCATGAGTTATAAACACTCACTCGCTTTGTGATTCTTCGATTTCCAAGTCTACTGCGTCACTTTCATCGCTTGTATCCTCCAATGTGTTAATAATTTCATTAATTGCATTTTCTATTACACCATCGTTTCTCCAATATTGCATTTCCAGCTCCTGGACCTTCCCGGTCCGTCGCTTCTATAGCAAGTTTCTGCACATTTGTGGCTCTCGTTAACATTGCGTTCTTTGTAAAATTCTTTTGTTTTGCCTACGCCTCAGTTACATTCACATCACAGTTATACGGAGGTAGAAGAAATAATAGTGTGTCCCCTTTTGAGACCCATAGCACTGACAACATAGTCTTGCTTTTAGATTTGTTGTAAACTGGTTATCTAATAATTAACCTCAAAATTGCTCAAAATGAAACGGCATGCGTGTGAAAGCTTAGCGTAATAGCCACTAGATGTCACAGTGTGTAGCGCATTTCCTGTTTTAAAGTTTTCATCTGTGTTTACGGAAATAGGCGAAACCTACCGAATGAGGATTTGTACCCGAACGTTCAAGAAATCTTGCGCATATAGTACCAATAATTTAACAAATGACGGTAAGAAGCTGCTAACAGTGTTTTAGCTAATCCTGTTTAATAAATATTTCTGGTGTACCCAAAAGGTGCTCTGCACAAACATTTAATATGATTTTTTTAAATCATTCTTTGATATTTTATTCGTGTTGTCGTCTTGCTGTATACAGTTTTCAAAACATAGCTTTTCGGAAATTAATTTGGTACTACAACTTTTACACTTATTTATTAATCACGTTAGTTTTATTACATTGATTTAAGGGGCTAAATGTACTGAACTCTTTTTTCTACAATACTTTTCAAATTATGGAAATTAAAAGAAATTTACTTTCTCATTGGCATAAAAAGCAATAATAAAACCAATTAATTTTACTAAACACTGTTTCTTCATTCAAACTGGCATTCTAAATGTACCTATGTTCTTATTGTTAATGTTGGTTGATTAAAAGATCATACATTTTGGGGATTTCTATTTTAAGCGTAATATGGGATGTTACAAATGTGTAAACAACTGCACATCAGCATAGTGGTACACTGTTATCTTTTTCTTTTCTACATTTTATGAGATTTATTGTTATTTAAATCAACAGTTAAAGCAAACTCGGGTAGCATAAACACAAAAGCAACTGTAGGAGATATAATTAAGTTATAGGAGAAATATTAGAATGTTTACGAAATTGTGATCGATGTGGTTATATTTCGAAACTGTAGTATTTAAACTTGTGTATTATTTTTAGACATTAACTGAATTACATCAGTGTGGACTGATAATACAAGTGATATAAATCTTACTTGACATGACTTCTCCGATACGTCGCCGCCACAGAGGCATCGTCCCTTCACTACTGTAACCCCCCCGGCCACAGAAGCTAAAAACCCCTTCTCTACGTCGTACCGCCACGATAAAACTGGCTACTTCTGTTCTGACGTCATACGCTACAATGGGAAGTGATGTCACGCCCGTCGCCTGGCCACTCCACCTGCAGCAGCTGTTTTGGGATGCGCGCGCATATCCCCCCTATCCCAAACAAACAATCGTGTTACAACAACGTTAAGTACTGGTTTACGCCTAACAATAGGCGCTCAACCAACTATGTAAAACCATGTAAAGCGCTGATTCATAAAATTAACTTTATGTAGCAGCAATTACATACACCAGTGGCGTACGCGGATCAAGGAGCATTATGATTTGGCATGGTTTACCACCAAAGGACACGGTATTACGCAAGGACACATGCAAGTGACACATGTCGCGAATGGAGATAATACGTGTATGGGCAACAAACTTGAAAACTTTTCACTTGTAAGTCCATCTCTAAAACTATACAATTATTTCACCTTACTTTAATGCAGCGTTTGTTAGCAGATAAATTCAAAAGATTTACCCATTAACTGGATCTATTATATATCCTTTCTTTTTAATTATTGGCACAATTTCATTATATTATTATATAGTATTATATTTGCCAAGTATCCCTTGAGAAGTGCTTCTGCAATTCAAAACACCGCAACATATGTATTTTCTTTCTCTGCTTCTATTTTCTTTTTCTGTAATATTAATAAGACAAGTCAGTACGCAATAACCTTCCAGTCACTTGCAACTAATTCTTCACTAAATTGATCCTATTTTATCTTGGCTCCGCTCTATTTCAATCTAATGTTGCATTTATTAGCATTCAAATGACATTTGTTTGTTGCTTTTCATTCACATATACAGCCGCTTAGCTGGACATGGAGCTTGAGAAACGGTGGGTTACATACAACTGTAGGTCGATTACAATGGATATATGGAGAGCTTATTAGTTCCTCCTTTAATATCACATTTTGCATATCTCTCGAACGTATAAAACAGCCCAACTCGAAATCATATATAAGTTTGGATTATTTTATTGTTCTTCCTTGGATTATATTAAACACAGAAGATCTTAATTCTTTTCTACCTATATAATCTTCAAACTTCAAAGTTGGTTGACTGGTTGGTTACCAACATTCCCCATATGGCAGCCTTGGCCTTCGGGGTAACCTCGCCCCACCACGTGATGACCGGACCCATTTCTCAGGTGGAGGCATCCAGAGGGCGGTGTCCATTACTTCCAATGGTAGGGTGATAGTGAAGATGACGCTGAGGCGAGAGGACCTACAGCTTATACGTGGACTCCGAACCATGTTGGACACTTCACATGTGCTAGACAGAGGTGAGGGCGTGGATAGGGCCAACTTAAAATTGCCACCCCAGAGCTGGGAATTGAACTTGAGTTCCTTAGCACGGGAGCCGCGAACGACGCCACTGTGCTACCCTGGCGCCTTAATTCCAAACGTTTAACTTGAGGATTTTGTCTCCTGCCCAATATTGAATATTGATCTGTTTTCAAAATGCGTGTAAAGTACACCAAAAGAATGTTGGCGAGAAACTAAAACTAATTACGATTTTAGATGGATCTAAAATTCATCAAACTGTTGTCAAACTCAAAATAAAATTATGAGAAAATGTCCCAGAAGATGCAAATTTTCCGAGCAGCTTTCGAAATAAAAACCACGCGAACTTGTCACGTAAATTCGGCGTTTAAAACCGAATAGACATTTCATCTTGAGATGCAATTAGAAGCTGCGAAATTGTCTATGAAAGACCGCCTCTGTAGCGTAGATGGTAGCGCGTCTGTTTCATGTTCAAGAGGCCTCGAGTTCGATCTCTGTCAGAGTGAGTAATCTGAGTAAGGTGTTTTCCGGGGTTTTCTCTTATTCTGAAAGATGAATGCCCGGTAAGTAACCTCTATGGATCCTAGGTTCATTTGAGCATCATTTCACACATTTCATTCATCGTCCGATATGGCAACGTTGGAGGACGTAAAAAAAAAATAAAAACTTTGAGAGGATTATTAAATTTTACTATTTTGCTTCAGAATTATAAAGTCGATTTCTGAAAATGAGTTAAGAAGTTCAGCAGAATATCAATCAATGACAAGACAGTTAATAGAACATTAACAATAGCAACAAACATCTATGAAATCAGCATGCGTTATTTTATAAAGTTTATACACATTAGTACTTCCTTTGCTTTCTTCAGAAAGCTTTTAACTTGGTCTTTTATTCGTTTGAGGTTTCTTTCTACACAATACCTTTGTAGTTCATTGTATTACCTGTCTCACAAATACCAACCAAACATCTGTCGGCATTAATTCTTGAGAGGAAACAAAACACTTCCGGAGCGGTTGTTTTCTTCTGACGGGAAACGCCAGTCTTGTAATACAAACACTTCTTCAGGTGAATAACCGAATATAAGCAATCGTCTAACCTCACGAATCTCAGCCCTGCCTTCGAGTTTGTTTTCCATCTTTAAGCTTTTTTAACACTTTTATGCCCGATTTTACCAACATATGTTACGACTTAACACGAGTTTAGCAATAGTTAAAACAAAAATTGTATTTCACCAACAAGTGTTAGTTAAACACTCATGTTAAATCTTGTTAAACTATCAAGCCAAATTTCTGTTGTTAAGTCCTTAACAAATTGTAAATAGTCAAGATGGCGGGCATGAACGCAGTTGTTGATGTCGATTTACTATATTTAAGACCGTCTAAATAGCCTTCGTAATAGAGTACGGCCTATGAGGAGGAATAATTTTGAGCTATCAGAAGAAAATGTTCTACAGAGCTTTAGACTGTCGAAACAAGTTGCTATGAAGGTTACTGGGGAAGTACAAGAAAGGTTAGAACATGCATCGAAAGAAATATGCCGATCTCGCCTTTGCTTCAAGTATTAATAACTTTGCTATTTTATAATTCACTGAAATATGTGGATAATACATTGTCCACATCCCGTCTAGAAACGTTCGTCACTTGTCTTTCTTCGTCCCTCATTTTAAATTTACGTAATATTGAGTTAGAATATGCATCGAAAGGAATATGCTGATCTCGCCCTTGCTTCAAGTATTAATAACTTTGCGATTTTATAATTCACTGAATTATGTGGATAATATAATGTCCACCTCCAGTCTTGAAACGTTGAAGTCACTCGTCACTTGTCCTTCTTCGCTCCTCGTTTTAAATTTACGTAATATTGAGTTAGAACATGCATAGAAAGGAATGTGCCAATCTCGCCTTTACTTCAAGTATTAATAACTTTGCGATTTTATAATTTATTGAATTATGTGGATAATACACTGTCCACCTCCCGTCTTGAAACGTTCAAATCCCTTGTCCTTCTTCGCACCTCGTTTTAAATTTACGTAATAATGAGTTAGAATATGCATCGAAAGGAATATGCCGATCTCGCATTTGCTTCAAGTATTAATAACTTTGCGATTTTATAATTCACTGAATTATGTTGAAACGTTCAAGTCCCTTGTCCTTCGCACCTCGTTTTAAATTTACGTAATACTGAGTTAGAATATGCATCGAAAGGAATATGCCGATCTCGCCTTTGCTTCAAGTATTAATAACTTTGCGATTTTATAATTCACTGAATTATGTGGATAATACACTGTCCACCGCCCGTCTTGAAACGTTCCAGTCACTCGTCACTTGTACTTCTTCGCACCTTGTTTTAAATTTATTAATACTGACGAAGTTGTTTCGTGCTTGTAGCAGTAACACATGCATTTGAACTAAATTCGTTTCCAATTTTTTCCCACGTGACATCTTTCTCTTTTACATTCACCGCAATCGTCCTCTTATTTTCCACGATATCCTTACACTTCCTCACCAATTCACTTAACAATTCTTTCTCCATGGATGAGAAATGTGTCTCACGGCTTTTGTTTACGATTTTGTTCACCCACCATTTTTTTAAACGGTGTGCACACGAAAATGAAAACAAAAGCGCATCGCAGTATGACTCATCTACAGCCTTCTATATATGTAATATTTACAAGTTTCTCGGCGTTAACACGTGTTTGTTAATATTTACAGAAAACAGGTTAAAAAATATTTCTCACGATCTTTGACCACATATTTACGTACCACCAATCCTAGTTTTATAATGTTTAAATATTACGAAACTTCACGCATATAGTATCGTTTCTCTAGAACTGCAGTGCTTCAAAAAGTTCCATCATGACGTCCATGATTTTCATGGCGATGACGCCAGGCACAAAATTCGACGGATCATCCAAAGATTTGAACTTTTGAGCTTGGTCACAAAGGGTTATCTCTACAATGAGGTTTTTATAGATATAAGTGTCAAAAATCTGTCATCACCGAAGTTAGCAGCTATTTTATGTTCAAAAACAAACAACGTAAGCCTTTTCTTTGGTTATTTTTAATTTTTACGACTCGAAGGAATAGTTTACAGCTTCGCCTTGCTTGTGTTGTAACTCTGTCAACAGTTTGAGTACTCGGCGATAAAGAGTTTTACAGCGAGACTTACAGTATCAGCTTAAAAGTAAATAATATGTATGTAACGAGACGTCATACTTAAATAATGCTCAAAGTGGGTCTATAGATAAACAATGAATGTCTTACAGCAACTCTCTCCTGTAAAATTAACAAATACTATTTTAGTAAGCCCTAACACACTTTATAACGCATTAAAATAGTTTAGCACTCATTATTCTACGTATTCAATTGCATCCTTGCTACAATACCTAACCGTAACTCGTGTTATTCTAATTTAGCTCTGCGCAATATTCGCTGGGCACCATTGTTTCGTCTTTCGGGATAAGGGAAAACCCCGAAAAAACCCTTATCCAGGTAACTTACCCTGACCGAGATTCGAATTCGGGACCTCGAACGCGAGGCAGGCAAACCGCAAAGTAAGATTTGTGGTGGACAACACGGCGCTGGGGCGGATTTTCTCCGGGATCTCCGATTACCCCCGCCATCTCATTCCACCGGTGCTCCATCTTCATCTCATGCATCATCAGTGTCACCGCCTGCGGTGCCGCATGTAGTAAAAGCCAGCGTTAAACACTATACATTTTTTTTCCTTGGCTAATGAATTTTGTCTTAAAACACAGGCCTGAAGTTCGATTCTCTATTTTGAGATTTTCCGTTGACTTGAAAGCACAAATGCCCTGGTAATTCTCAACTTTGGATGCTCACCTCGTAACGTGTATGCCTCACGAGATCCCGAGTTCGAATCTCGGTTAGGGTGTGCTATCTCTGTGATTTTCTCTTATTCGCGTAACTCTAAGCTCCATATTGAACAGCATTTCATTCATCGTCTGCCCGCCTTGGTAGCGTGGTGGTAGCATGTCTGCCTCACGTTCAAGAGGTCCCGAGTTCGAATCTCGGTCAGGGTGAGTTACCTGGATAAGGTTTTTCCGGGGTTTTCCCTTATCCTGTAAGAAGAATGTCGGGTAACTCTAAGCTCCATGGACCCCGGACTCACTCATTTGAGCATCATTTCATCCATTCCATTCATCGCCCGATATGACTTAACGTTGGAGGACGTATTTACAACAACAACAAAAAAAAAAAATCATCTTCTGCATGACTTAATGCTGGAGAGCCATTTATCAGGAAGAGATCCATCTCCCATCCTTTTCCAAATAGATAATTACACCCGATTTATAATCCACGATCATGTTTGAGGTACTTTGAATTAAAAAGAATGTTTAACTGTACTTAAAACAAGGCGGTGTTCTATTTATTATATTTTGGCAATAACATATGAGGTCCAACATGAATGAAGCATTTTACCATAATTTCTTTAGTCGCAGCTTCCCTCAGGACTGAGTCAAACTAAAACGATCCTGTAGTAAAGATATGAGAATGGAGAAGAAGAAAAAAGGGTATTCAGTGTCTCTCTTTCTCCACTCCCATATGTTTACAACAGGATGATTCTAACTTGAGGCAGATTCTAGGTGTATACTTTCATTTATACACGATCATTTTTAAAGTGCGTCCATAAATTTTGCTGAAACACGAGATCAAGTTTTAGACCAAATTTATCGTAAACAGAGAATCACCTGATGAAATGTCTGCATTGCCTTCCTAACTAGTATATCACAAAAGAAATATAATTTCTGGTTGATAAGCCCTTGGATTATACATGTTTTTTTTTGCTGTAACTGGTAGGTCACGACATAAAGGCCAGGTGAAGGAGCACCGGGCCCTGAAGCACTTCAGAGAGAGAAAGACGTTTTTATTTCGCCTAGCTGAGTTGTGTTGAGTGAGTCAATTCCAGGGGTTAGAAGTCAAGTGTACAATCTGGAGGCCAACTGCATGGCAGGACTCATTCCGATTGATCTTCATTTCCATATGGTCCTGGAGGTCACGCTGGAGACGCAGTGGTGTGGGCGTCATCTACATGTGGTAGGTAATATCACTTGTACTACTCTGGTAGATAATCATTACTGACAAGAGCTGCTGGTAGATATATTCTATAAACCATTTCTCGAAATTGCTGGAATCAATCACTTTTATAATTCATAATAAATATACAAAATAAAATCACTGCGACATCAGGAAGTCAGGAATAATAATAATAATAATAATAATAATAATAATAATAATAATAATAATAATAATAATAATAATAATAATAATAATAATAATAATAATAATAATAATAATAATAATAATAATAATAATAATAATAATAATAATAATAATAATATCTCTCCTCAGATTTGATCACTTTTAGCATCCTCTCACCTCACCCCTTCCTCCAAGAGGGCACCTTGCCAGTGAAACATCTCCCTTCCGATTCTTTTCAAATGTTCGCTGTTATTAACCGGCCAAGTTTGGAGAAAATTGTTTAAAATGCTGTCTAAAGAGTACAGCCACATGTATGGTTAAAGCAGGAGATTGAACTTTTAAGCTACTGTTTTTTACGAAATAAACATTTAAGATTTAAAATCACAGCAGCAAACGGTGCAGTGAGAACATCTGGGACTTACCAATCGGTACTGTTGTAACGAATTACGTGAAGAAAATAACAACAAATAATAACACAATTAAAAATAGTCTTACCTTCTACATAAACTCTTCCACAACTTATAGCTATTTCTTTTGTAGTACAGTTAATTTTATTATGCATGGTTTTCTCTTTTATCTCGGAAGGGGCATAGACCCGCGAGACTTGCATCAGCCAGAGATGTCTTTAAATTTAACTTAAGCATTAATACAACAATGTAGTGACATAAAGGCGCATTCTCTGATAAAGCTCGCATTTCGAGATTTCGTCTCATTTGCATCTTCGTGCAGCATTTCGTGCACGAATCCAAATATTTGATGGCTACGCACGCCACTGAATGCAGGCCACAAGGTCGTCTGGAAGTAGGTTATGCGACGCTAAGTACTTCCTGATAGTATTACAACGGGGTTCCCTTCCATATACGTACTCCACAACGGCACATTACCATTCCAGGTACAGCAATAAACACCGCCAAAATAGATATTTCGATCTTAATTCACGTACACTCTTGATTTCCTACTGCCTTCTCACAATTCGTATCTTTACTCTCAAGATCAAAACAAAAAACAAACACGACTCGCATTGCACGCAGCCAATATGACGAAAACAATTTGCGGTGTTTTGCTCGAGCCATACAAAATTTGCGGTGGCACTTAAAAATATAAACAGCCTTCTTTAAGAGTGGGGTGGTGCGCAGCCGCGGTGAATGATGACGCCGACAGAAACTTCGAATGTTTATCTAACGGTGTCGCTTTCCTCTACGCTGGGCACAAAACTTGCGTGTTATTGTGGCAAAGCGTGGCAAGTCAGCAGGTGTCTAAACGACTATCAAATGTTTAATAAAATGACGTCACATCCTATAGTAACCTATCGAAGCGGCATTTCCCGTTCCGGCCCATTGCAGCTATAGCAAAATCGGGCTTTTATATTACAATGACGTATTATTTCAATGCAAACCAGTTTTGTGTGTGTTTCCTAATAAACACTAGTACCTAACGCATATGTGAAAGAAACTATTTTCTTCGGATAGTTAATCCTAATTCATTTTTTACCAATAGGTTATATTACATGTGTCAGACATATTGTTTTACCCGATAGTACGGAGCGTGATCCCAAGGAAACTGCAATATCTTTGAAGGGTTGTGCAGGTACTTCCCAAAAAAATGTCTTAAATCAAACAAACCTAACAGCCAATTAAACTACAGAGCGAAAAATCTTCTGCTTCTGCTTTAGTAAGTAGCCATATATATAAGTTTCATATATTAATACTAATTTTCAACTTTGCCTTCTGAGCAAAAGGTGCCAATAATGTACGCAAATTGAATACAATAAGTAAAAAGTCACTATTCGATGTTTTATTATGGAGCAAGATAAAAAATCCCAAGTATATTTTTTATCAGATGCTCAAGGACGAATAATTTATAAATTTTGTTGTTGCAAAAACTTAAGTCATCCATTTTTATTTATTTGAGCTATAAAAATACTAGAGAATAGTTTTATTCAACCATATACTGAATATGAAAACGAAAAAAAATTTCTCTACACGGCTTTTATACACGATGAAAGGAAAATTATCACATTACTTTCTGTTTGTCTGTTTCTACTGAATTTTTAATCATACACAAAATTATTACACTTTTGACTCCACAAAGTATTCGTCTCCAATTTAAAAGACTTGAGCAGCAAGTTTATGGAGACAGAAATTTAAATCTGCAGAAATAACAAACGAAGTTACAGTTTAAGAATATTTGTTATCTTTTTCAAGTTATTTCATTTGATTACTTTTAGAATATTTTGAAAAAATGCACTTTTTTTTTTTCAAATTTTCCGTGAGCGGTGTTTACAGAATTATTCGGTATGCATTACCAGAACTTATTCTTTTATTTTATGATACCTATAATTATGTTGAAAGTAAATGTGATTTGTCGGAGGAAAACAACGGTTAAGTCAGGTACATTAATGATTTTATTCAACATCCATAAATTTAAAGCATTCGTTGGTGACATCTAGTATATTTAGAACAAACGTTCAAATGCATATATAATAATTTTGTTAACATCAAAGAAAATATTTGAAATATCGGTGTTATATATAAGTTGATATCATTAAAAATCTAAAAGACAAAAACGATAGTACATGTGCAATGAAATATGTTTTTTCCCTTTATTCTTTCCATTAATTGTACTGCTGGAAGTTTTGAAAATAGAGAGACAGTGCAATTAAAAAGAAGAGCTGTTTTAATTCTTGAAATTTAACAGCTGTTTTCTTGTAATAAAAGTAAATATTTTGATGGTACATGGAACACTAGAAAACGGCTTTCGAAATCTGACTGCATTATTTATATATTTACACACACTCATTTTAATAAAAACTTGGTTCGTCGTATTTCCCAGTGTCCATGTTAGGCAAACAAATTATTACTATGTGATACGTAGTAAGTTTTGACACAGTTATATTTTATATTTCCGTTTCATTAGGCGCCCATTTTTCATATCTTTAATGCAGTCAAGATGACCTTAGCAGGTGAAAGAACCTTCGCTTTCTCAACACACAATTAAGACTAGCTTTTGTTACAGAGAATGTACCGATGGGAAAGTTGTTGGAACACAACAGGTGAGTGCGGTCGGCCTATGACGTCATCGGTGTATATATCAGACAGTGAGGTAATGTATAGGGAACTCGATGTAGTACAGTCTCACGCAAAATGCTACTCAACCGTTACGGAGTAAATGTTTCTACCAAGCGCTCAAGCAACGGATTGACACATTATTGCTCATGTAACTGGACATTTTTACCAAAAGATGTGAACTATCACAGGATTTCAATCTTATTTGCTTCTATGCGCTGATGCAATGGTAAATTGTAAATAAACGTGTTTTAAATACATCAGAATTACAAAAATAGCTTAAATGAACAATAAGCACTCACATGAATTACATTTTATTCACTCTAAGAACATTATTTTGAAAAATTACCGACTATTTTTGGAGGAGGGAGAGATTAACGGAGCCATTTTGTCAGCCAATGGCACCGAACTAAGCAATGTAAGATCTCCATTGCTTACCTTTTATACAAAATTATTATTTATAAAATATTCTTTATTATTTAATGCTTATAAAATAACCACAAAAATAATTAACCACCAATGAATCTTCTTTCATGATTGACTTTCAAGTAAACATTATATTAATAAGCATCTAAACATCAAATATGTTTTTAAACTTATTTGTTCATTGCAGAGAAAAATATATATACTTTTCCAGGTTTTTCCCCCATAAAGTTATGCAACATGTTGGCAAATTTGAATGTGCGAAATTAAGGAATTAAATAATACTACTATCAGTTTTCTTTGCGCATCTATAAATATAAATGCACAATCAGGGACCTTTAAACAGATGGAGGGAAAGATATAGTATCTTTCAACCATAAATTTGAGGTTAATTTGTTAAATAAACCTGAAAAAAATTAATATATGGGTCATACATTCGACAATTTTCCTGTAGCAACATCCAATTTAGCAGAGATAGCTATTTTGAGCATGGGAATTTTTTTAATCGCCTCTATGCGAGCTACAGAATTATGTGAACAAGAAATGCTATTAGTACAGGAACTAGAGAGTCAAACTGAAAAAATAATTAAACAAAAAAAATAAAGAAATATAAGTTATATTTACAAAAACAATATTCTGGATCTTCTGTTTATTTCTGGAACAGAATTGATACCACAAAATCATGAACTAAGATACTTAGCTATAATCCTTAACGTAAAGTCCATACAGCATGCACTTGGTCCAGAGACTAATCGAAAGCATCAGGTGAAATTCTTAATACAAAGAAACCTTCGGTTTTCTCTACATCTCAAGAAATTTGTTTACTAACGTATAATGAGTTCAATGTACACCTATAGCTCTGGCATAAGCGGTTCTTACATCAGATTCTAACATCAAATGGACCTATTCATGTAACATCTGGGCCGCTGAAACACATTCTAACATCAAGTGGACCTACTCCTGTAACATTCGGGCCTCTGAAATGCATTCTAACATCAACTGACCCTATTTCTGTGACATTTGGGACTCTGAAACACATTCTAACATCAATTCGGCATATTCTTGTGACATTTGGGACTCTGCAGCACATTTTAACATCAACTGGACCTATTCATGTGACATTTGGGCTTCTGTAGCACATTCTAACATCAAATGGATCTATTCATGTAACATTTGGGCCTCTGAAACACATTCTAACATCAATTCGGCATATTCCTGTGACATTTGGGACTCTGCAGCACATTTTAACATCAACTGGACCTATTCATGTGACATTTGGGGTTCTGTAGCACATTCTAACATCAAATGGGTCTATTCATGTAAGATTTGGGTCTCTGAAACACATTCTAATATCAACTGGGCATATTCCTGTGGCATTTGGGACTCTGCAAAAGATTCTAACATCAATTGGGCCTATTCCTTTGTCAGGAGACTCTTATATCAAGAAAACACAAACAAATTCATTATCAGAAATATAATCCAACTTTCTTGTGAATTTTTTATTTAAGGAAGGACGGAAAGTTAACTATAAAGGTTATGATCATCTTTTTCGCTATTTTTGCTTTACACATTTCGAACACACAAGTGGCACACAGAGGTATCATTACGTGGTTACTATACCTGTACATTACAAATGTTAATCCCAAAATGTAACAAGTTATCTGCTGACGTCAGAGAGGCCCGTTATCACATACACTTTAATGTAAAACACGAATAAGAAACAAGCCATACATACAGAGTCACATCGGAAATGTCAACAGCAGAGAAAAGCACCTCGAACAAGAAGCAGGGGGAAAATTAAGAAGGCATATTTGAAATACCTGAAGTCAACTCTAGATATAGATATAATAACCTATACTAAAAATGTGAATATGGAAAGTGATTAAAAACACACAACACAATGACAGTACAATTCTACACGATATTATACAGTGACTGTCAATTCTTTCGAAGTTTTATTGCAGACCAGTTAAGGCCCACACAAAGGATAGATGAAGTTGGACGTTAAGAGGCACTCTCCAGCACAAAGGTAACAAAAATACTTGATATTATTTCGCTATATAACTTTCTATGATGATAAACTACATTTTAACCACTATACAAAAACTCCAGAAAGTTTCTTCTTTAAAATAAATAAATAAATTATATTACAATTTATATGGCCTGGCAGTTACAAATATCTTTCACTTGATTCGTGTTATAATTCTTATGAAAATAACATAATTTTTAGATTTTATATGTGGTGTAATCTAGGCGGCCCGGGTTCGATGCCAAGCGACCGCAAAGTGGGATTTGTGGTGGACAACATGGCGCTAGGGTGGGTTTCCTCCGGGTCCTCCGGTTTCCCCCACCATCATTCCACTAATTGCTCCATCCTTCATTCATCTCAGGCGTTGGACCGACTTCTCAACCCTCAGATGCTTCGGCTCCCTCGCTCTGAGGGAACCCAAGCGTCTCCTAACGTCAGCACTGACGCGAAAGGGAGAAAAAATATGTAATGCAATCATTTGCCATACAAATAAATTATTTATAAACAGGCCAGTTTAATCATAATCGTTGGCGCCATTTTTGAGACAATAACAAAATGAGAAAAATTTGTATTGTAAAGGAACGTTTGAGATAGGGAGATTATTTACAAAATCGTCGTCTTATACTTGGACAAAATTTGGTAAATATTATGTTTTGGGATTGCGATGTTCACGAGTACACAAACACACGAACGCAGAATATGTGTACTTGGAGTGAAATCTCAATATCTGTTTTGGGGTGGAATACAATGGTTAAAGCTTGTACAAAACAGGACCCTCGTTGATGGGCAATGTGCAGAGAAATGGCAGAGTATGTGCCAAATTAGGGAAGTATCTTTCTTGCAGTAATATGGTATCACGCGGAAACCACAGCAAGTTTCCAGCAAGGGGAATTAAGACATCACGTTCTCAGGGAAGTCAAGTGAGATAATGCTAACGAATGGGAAAATACGGTGCAAGTTCCGTTGTCTCACACTTATCTCACGCTTTCAGTTATGATGTAATAGAATTACGGCATGATTCAAATACTGCAATCATTTAAAACTATTTTCCAAAAATGCAAACAAAAACAGAATGTTTCACAGTCTCTGTGAAAAGTTACTTTTTTAGCATCCTACAACGTTAAGTCACATGGGACGATTAATGAAATGATGCTCTAATGAGCCCAGGGTCTATAGAGTTTAGAGTTACCATTAATCTTTTAGGGTAAGGGAAAGCCCCAAATAAGACCTCATACAGATAACTTACCTGAACGAGATTCGAACTCGGCACCTCTTGAAAGTGAGACGTACTACCAGCTACACTACAGAGGCGGGCAAATTTTAAAACGTAATAAATGCTATAATATTCCAGCCAAGCAAACTAATAACACAACTGTGTTGCACCTGTTTATATTGCAATTTGTTATTACTTTAATGAAAATACCTTAGTACTGAAAAGTTACAGTCAGTACAATCCAACATACAACTGGTCCAAATTATACATATAACAAAACAAATAACTCTTTCTGAAAATTCGAATCAGCGATATATATATAAGTTGTCAATTGCCAGGATCATATTAACGCCCGCGGTGTGCCAAAAGTTTTATATGCTGTCATGGGGCTGTCGCTTTTAAGTACACTTGAAAATCATCGATCTGCTCCGGGTTTGAAAGGTTTATACAAAATCTGCACTTAAGGAATAGATTTCTACTATGAGATAGCTGTCAATTTAAATTTTAAAAAGTTGAAAATAATAATAGGAAAAAACTGAGATAGTTTCACATAATGCTGAACATCAACGTAGTTATTTTAATTTAATCATTTTCAAGTTACCAGTCTGCTTGAAACTGCAGTTTCCATAGCTGATATATACAGGTGATTCAAGTTGTTTCAAGTAGGAGTTAAAACGAATGTCTTATTCATATAAAGTAACAAATATATGAAATAAATATTGTGACTTTGTGGGCTCGCGAAATGAAAAGTCCAATTTCACCACTCAAAAATGTTCTTTATTTTCACCTTAATCCAATTACAGTTTACTATACACAATTACAATTTACCAGCTTGTCCGTTACCGTTCCGATGCACGTACACAATTGCAATTTAATTTACACCATTCAACCTTGCCAGTTCGTCTTTACCCGTCCGCGCAACCCGACTACACGTCCGCCCGGCTCACGGTCACTCACTCAACTAACTACACGTCCGCACACCGCGACGTCCTCCACTAAACTAACCGTCGCCTCGCTTGTATCGATCGCCCCGAAACCTCTGGATTCTTCCATTATGGAGGGGGAAATCATTCTGGAGCCTTCGAGCACCTTCGCGCGGTAGGAGGAGGTGCCACCCCTTGCGTCCCCCCCGCCACCACCAGTCCGCATTTTTGATCGGCAACGCGAGTTCGCCGTCTACGTCACACTATCAACAATGCGTCAATTTATGTAACACCGTAAACATTTATTAATTTAAATGAATTTACCTTTTTTTTCTTCTAATTTACGTTCTCCAACGTTGTCATATCGGCCCAGGGTCCTTAGAGCTTAAAGTTAACCGACATTCGTCTTTCAGGATAGGGGAAAACCCCGGGAAAAGCCTTATACAGATAACTCACCCTGACCGAGATTCGAGCTGGGACCTCTTGAACGTGAGGCAGACACGCTACTAACACGCTACCGAGGCAGGCTTCCCGTAAATGATAGTTTGTCAATGGATAACCCATATGATCGAAATGTTTTATACTATTTCAATTATAATAGAGTTACTGTCTCTGAGAATGTCTTTAAAGCCTACAGCGGTGAAATCAAAACTTTTTCAGCAAGATGGTGCCACAACACAAACTGCTAGAATTTCCAAGATAACATTTCCGCTGAAGTCCTTCAAAATATCCTGAAGTTCTGTGGATATCTGAATGGCAATATTCATTCAAATCGTCTACAAACCCTTATTCACTATACAGAGACTTAACAGATAATTAATATTGTTTCAGTTACATGCTACAAAATTCGTTTGACGATATGGATCTTAGGCTGGGACATAGTCAAATAAAGAACATTTGAGGACATACTTTTCAAGAAATAAACTGTTCTGTACTGCATTAGCATGATATGTTATTGGCAGTAATTTCTTACATTTGTTAACCTACAAACATATAATTTGCTTCACTGAAGTATCACCCTGTATAAATATTAATGCCGTTTGTGAAATGTAACCTACGAAGTTTTCTTATCATATTTACTACAGTAGATAAGCTCGAAATGTATACTAATTACCTATGTGTAATAATGATTTAAATGACACGAATGTATTTTCTACTGTGATCAGAGGCTAAAGAAAGCAACAACCTGTATTATATACTTTTTTCAGCGAATTAAAGCTGTGCACTCAATACCTGACTGTCTATATAAGATGACTAACGTGTAATAGTTTGATCGCGGACCTGCTGCCCCCATTGTTGATGAATTTCAACGCCGTTAATCGAACTACGGCCCTCTGGCAGCACAGCTGGATCCGAAGGCCGACAAGGGAGGACGCCGACCTGCCACGGAAAGAAATAGCAGCAACTTTGTCGTCATAACTAAATATAGAAGCTGCTGCAGATATTTTAAACGCTGCCAATCGCATGACTTTGGAAGGAAGGCTCATATTTCATCGTTAATATCCGTGAAAGTTTTCTTCCCCAACGGGCACCTCCTCGACTATCTATCGCCTTTTAACAAGCTTGTCACGCGCCCAAACGCCGGAACTACCAGATAGGATTCAGTTCAGTGGGGGCGACTGGGTATGCCTTGGTGATTTTATCTTTACAGTGGCGCTCGGCCACGTTTTGTATTACAAACTGACTCATAAACAATACACTAACGCTTTAGTCGAAATTAGGTAACAACTGAAACCGACTTAAACGAGAATCCTCAATAAATAAATTAGTCTTTTTGAAACTAAGAAGAGATAGAATGGCAGCCTTGCAAACGATACCACCTAGTTCTGAATGAACTTTGTATAATGAAACATAACTGTTAAACCATAAGCGAAACAAATGCAAATTTCATTAAAACTTTATTATTCACTCAAATACTCTGTCTCACATTCAAGTGGTCCCAAGTTCAAATCTCGGTCAGAGTGACTTACGCGGATAAGGTCTTTTCCGTGGTTTTACCTTATTCTGAACGATGAATGTCCAGTAACTCTAAGCTCTATGGATCCTGGGTTCATTTGATGTGACTCGTCCAATATAACAACGTTGGAGGACGTAAATTAAAAAAAAATCTAAAATTATTTTCTCTTAAGGTATCAACCATTTACGAGATACTGGTTGTTCCACCTTATCTCCCATTTATGTGCCATCTTTAACATTTACCAGGGTGCTCTGAAAAGTTTCCGACCACAAGAAGAAGATGGCAACACTCGTAAATAAAAGCTAGTGAATTTCGTTGTTCATCTGTTGACAGATAACAGTTACTCACCAAATTTTCAGCCATTTTGGACGCTCAGTTATGTAACAGTTGTTTGAGTGAGTTGATGTGAGAGTTTTTATGGAAATGGACAAAATCCAGTATGGAGCTGTCATTAAATATTTGTTTTTGAAAGGCAATACGCCTAAGCAAATCAACGATGAGTTGGATTCTGTGTATGGGGACACTGCACCATCATTTACCACAGCGAGATTTTGGGCAGCTGAATTTATACGTGGCAGTAAGAGCTTGGGAAACGATGAACGTTCGGTACGACCAAAAACTGCAACTACCGACGAAAACATCGCCAAAGTTCACCAAATGGTGCTAGACGACCGCCGAATTGAAGTGAGAGAGATAGCAGAGGCTATGAACATGTCAAAAGAACGTGTTTGTCAAATATTAAATCAACATTTCGACATGAGAAAACTGTCCGCGCGTTGGGTGCCGCGTTTGCTCGCGTTAGACCAAAAAACGTGTCCGAATGAAGATTTCCAACGCTCTGTTGGCGCAGTTTAGGCGCAATAAATCCGAGTTTTGGCACCGAGTAATTAATGTAGATAAAACTTTGATACACCATTATACGCCCGAAACAAATATAGTCTTTACGGTGGACTGCAAAGGGGGAACCGGCTCAAAAAAAAACCTGTTTTTTTCGGCTGGGAAAGTGATAGCGATTGTTTTTTTGGATAGTCATGGAGTTATTTTAATCGATTATCTTCAAAAAGGAAAAACCATTACCGGAACATACTACGCATCATTACTTGACAAGCTGAAGGCAGAACTTGCAGAAAAACGGCCACTTTTGAAAAAAAAAAAAAATATTGTTTCACTAAGACAACGCACCGTTTCACACCTCAGCGGTTGCAATGGCGAAAATCCACGAATTACGGTTTGAACTGCCTGCCTTATTCACCAGATCTAGCCCCAAGCGACTTCTTCTTGTTCCCTCATCTGAAAATTGCGTTCGGAGGACAGAGATTTTCGTCAAATGAAGAGGCAAACACCTTCGTCAGCAATTATTTTGCAGAGATAAACGCCGAGTACTATTTGGACGGGCAACAGAGATGGGAGCATCGCTGGGAGAAGTGTGTAGAGTTACAAGGAGACTATGTTGAAAATTAAAATAAAAAAAAAATCTGAAGAAATGTCTTGTATCTTTATTAGGTCGGAAACTTTTCAGACAACCCTCGTAAGATCATTTGGATAGGAAAAGTCAGACTGAAAAATTCAATGACATATCCAGCATTTGAACTACATGCGTCCCGGTTTTCGTCCGGATGCTCTAACCATTGATCTACCATGGCAACATGCCAGCATATTACATTCATCAAAAGGCTCGCATTTTTCCCGGTAAACCACTATGAGTTCTCATATACAGAAATGATAAACTAGCTGAATGACGACAAAGAACGCGTAAGTACTTTAAGGCCCGGTCTTTATAGTTCAAGATCACTATTAGATCAATTAAAATCACGCCGTGTGTAGGACATGGTATGGATGGCAGATCCGTGATTCAAATCCCGGCAATGGCATTGCATTTTCCAGTCTGACTCTAAGGTCATATCAGCGGATATACCTTTGGAACAATCGTTCATCCGCAATGACGGGTTCACCGTTTACTATTGTCACCTTTGGCTTTCATTACGTTAGTTAGTCCCCCCCCCCCCCCCAGGCACAGATACACCTTCCTTATACTTTCAGACCGTAGAGAAGGTGGCGAGTATGAACTGCTATTAACTTAAATAAATGGCAGATGCAGCATTACTTTTAAAATATGGATAAATACTGATGCTATAATGATATGTTATCACATTAAAGAAGGCGAAATGATTAATAAATTCCACAAAATATTTTTAAAATGTAGTTCTTATGCAACTTCCACCATTTAGTCTGTCCTCTTAAGATTTCTTTATGACTTTTTGTTAGCTTCATTTTTTTTTAGCTCAAATCGAAAGAATTCTGTTACTGTTTTAATCTACGCATGGATTAATAACCAAACATTTAAAATGCATAAATATGAACTTTGCATGACCAAGACAACACACGATCATACAAAAAATGTTGATCCATGTAAATCGTTTAAACAAATGACACTTGGCAGTGCAGCAAAAACCATTAATCAAGAGTCGATATGGGCTATTTTTAAACATGCATTGACACATCAATCGTTAGACATGGTAATTAATACTCGGCGTAGACAACATGCTCATCAATCAAACAGATAAGACTGGCTTTTGTGTCGAGGATAAAACTATTCCAGGTCTCGCTGCAATGAGGATTCCTTCCAAAAGTACAAGTGGGAAGAAAACTTTCACGTGAAGACGACTTCATGATTCCTTGATTACGTAACACTGGGTCTTATGTAGTTGAACGACACTCCAAGGCAATGGAGATTAAATACCATAGGACATATGAAATGAACTCCCATATAACTTTTGGCTATTTCCGTCTCTCTCTCTCTCTCTCTCTCTCTCTCTCTCTCTCTCTCTCTCTCTCTCTCTCTCTCTCTCTCTCTCTCTCTCTCTGTCTCTCTCTTTCCCCTCATACCTCTTCTTTTAAGGGCTGAGATCTTAGTTCTACAAACGTCTTAAAAATGAAAGCCAAATGTATATTTGGAAATCATATTTTTCTATTTAAAGCAAACAAAAAAAGTGTTAATTCTGTATTTACTTCATGCTATTCCCTTGTGGGCACAAGAGGAATACAGGTGACTGTGTTTTTTTTTTTTTTTTTTTTTTTTTTTTTTTTTTTTTTTTGTAATTTACGTCCTCCAACGTTAAGTCATATCGGACGATGAATGGGATGGGTGAAATGATGCTCAAATGAGTCCAGGGTCCATAGAGCTTAGAGTTACCCGACATTCGTCCTTCAGGATAAGGGAAAACCCCGGAAAACCTTATCCAGGTAACTCAACCTGACAGAGATTCGAACTAGGGACCTCTTGAACGTGAGGCAGACACGCTACCAAGGCGGGCCAGGAGGCTGTCAACAAACAGCAAGAATATCTCGGAAATGGTTAACACTATAATCAGTTTACTTAATATAAATTGGGTTTGAACAAGATTACATTATTTATGTGATAAGTTTATGGGTATCTTAAATGGTCTGACAGCTGTACATAACTATACAAAACTTTTCAGAATGAAGAGGACTAGCAGAAAATTCAACGTATATACTGCCATGTGGTTAAATAAATGTATATAAGATATTTCAAGTCATTTCGCTAGAGTTATTTTTGAGAAAAAAAAAAAAAACGCACAATGTTCTATGTGAAGCACGCACGGTCCAGACTGAGGTTTTTTAATATTTCTGCCGCATCTTTTGCAGGCACTAAACTTGCACTGAACTTCAAACAGCGGATTTACACTTATCCGACATTTATAAGCTAAGTTATTCACAAGAACACTTTTATTAAATTGCTTTAATTTGGGCGTCCACTACAGGTAAGTCGCTTATCTGTGCAATTTGT
Source organism: Mantis religiosa (assembly GCA_030765055.1). Lineage (NCBI taxonomy): Eukaryota > Metazoa > Arthropoda > Insecta > Mantodea > Mantidae > Mantis > Mantis religiosa. The sequence continues at coordinate 13,696,557 of CM060947.1, read as the reverse complement.
TTTACTTTCTCTAATATTTGGGTACTGAAGTGAGGGCAGACAAGACTGTAGCTTTTCTGCAAAGAAATCAGAAGGGAAAAGTTCGCACGTCAGCAACATAAAAACCAAAAGTTGAACAAATCCTGAAAGTATCACCGGATACAAAGTGAATATTTGCAAGAAAATCTTAGCAGATTTTTTTTTGTCTAAAATGTTGGTTAAAATACTTACCTATACTTTTGAATCTGTAATTATGAAATGCATTTCTGTAAATAGACTTTGGAGGCCTTTGTACTTTCGCTGATGTTTATATAGGGAAACGTTGGGACAAATACTAAGCAGCATACACTATTTTTGTAAAATAAAAGTTTTGATGTACTACTGTTTCCAAATATTAGTTTTGTTTAAGTTTTTCCTTATTTTAATCCGTACTACTTGAAATGTTAGGGTTATTCGATTATCTACTTAAATTTCCAACAAAACAATGTTCAAAAATAAAAATCTAGTCATATAAAATGTCTCAAAGAATAAAACTTTGATATTTTCAACTTTTATACTTTTATAAAGAAATGTACATTCAAGTTTGAGCATTAGGTTAATTTCACATTTCAGTTTTTGCTATAGTCTGTAATTGTCATGGTTCTTTTCGTGCATGTTATGATGTGATATCTACAACAATTCTGCCCGCACAATATACACTTCAGTCTTCGTCTGGCTCGTGGAAATTCTTGTTTACACACATCTTGTGGAGAAATCCGTGTATGGAGAGTCGTGTTGTGACGAAAACTTATACATCTCCTATATTATTTCTTAAAGGAGCGTGTACTGAAATAGATTGAACTAAAATTAGGTCACGATGATTTTGCTTTTTGAAACATGCAATGCACATAAAGCTTGATTATCTTCAAGCAATAAATTACACAGTAATTTTACAATAAATATAATTCATATATAAAGATAAGTGAAGCTGGTCAAAATCTATTATATTGTGACTTTGTGGGTTCGTGAAATTAAAAGTCCAATTGCACAAACCCAAAATGTTCTTTATTTCCACCGAATTACAGTTGGAACACTTGCCGATTACACAGAATTACGTAGCGAACACAATTACAATTCGCCAGTTCGTCTGTCACAGGTCCACTCTACACTCACAATTACGTAGAACTCCTCTGATACACATACACAGTCTTCCGGTCCGTTCACTAGCGCGGCTCTCCTCACGGCTGCTCGCCAAGAACTCCACTGACTCGTCCACTGCAGCCTCATCGCTGTTTCTGGAAGTCTCGCGGTTCAGTGAATCATCCCGAATGTTCCAGACGCCCTGGGGAGGGGAAAGAGATGGCTAGTGATGTTTTTCCAACCATCCCCTCGTTAGCGCTACAAGATAAATGGGCAGGCGTGGCTGAATGCTTCCCGTCTGGTCCCTACCTGCAGGTGCTGGTTCTCTCGGGAATTCCGATGTTCGGGTGACAATATTTTATTGTAATATTGTATGGCCTCAATGCCAGTAGCTTTAGTTTTTATGTACAAAAATATGAGAAAATAACATTGCTAGAAAATAAAGGTTTTAACATTTTAGATGCCATTTATTGAAACTATGAGAGTAAAATTAATCGTCATTTAGATATTTAAATTACTAGAATGACCCTGCATCTAAACCCTAATCTTACAAGGAGAACCTTCCCAGAAAAATATTTAAAATGTTATTTCCTTCGATACTTTTCTCGAAAATTCAACATGGAATCCCTTATGTAGCCTTTTCGTTGTAGATGTTGCAAAATCCTAGTTATAATATAATGACTTGCAACTATCGAAATACAGTTGAGTATTGTATGAATTCACAAAATGCATATAAAAGTCCTCTTGGCGAATGTTTGAGGGAATGTAAGTAGAAAAGGAACTGCGAACTATTTATGTCGTCTTCTTCACAAACCCTTTGAAATATGCCTATATCAACTAAGTTTGGTGAAACATTGGGAAGTTATAGAGGTAGTTTGGTATTTAAACATTTCTTCTCTCGATGAGCAGCTATTGTCTGTATTTACACATGAACGTGCCTACCTGACGGCAATAGAAGAGTTTTAATATTCCGATTTCTGTTTACAGTAATGCTTCAAGATTCGTAGACATGTTTAAGATGAAGTGTCCTTATACGATGAAGCGGCTTTTAACGCGTTAAGAAATTAAATAACCTTGTGAGTCACCACGAAGTTGACGAAACCATATTCGACATCCACAGCGGCGAAGATAATGTATGTCTGCCCTGCTGGTCTTTCTGTTCAAACGAGTTTCATTTTCTATTTATCTTCTACAGTACATGACCAATGCTTAGAGCTTTAAATGGTAATATGGCAATGCATTATATACATGAGCTGGTGAGTACACTGAGGTAAATAAACACAATTAAAATATGATGTCCTGAATTCTGTACAGTTTTGATTTTACTGATGTGTGCATACATATATACCGGCCAATGGACCGCCCATTAATATTACACATATATTGCAATAGGTATTACTACTACTACTCATTCCCAGGTGTTGAGGCTTCCCTGGAAATCACATATTGTGAATCCCTTGTTCTAGATCTTCCCTCAAAGGAAACATTTAAAAGCAAACTTAAACACGAAAACTTGCTTACAATATGTGCGACTCCAAAATTTAAGAAATTCCCCCAAAACTACGTTTTACATAGAACATTCTTCCAAGTTTTTAAAATATTTTCTTTAAACATGCTATAACGATTTTCATTAAAATACCTGTTTAAGATGTATAGACAATAACATTTATATTTAGAATACTGTAATAAATATAGAAGTACTTATTCTAAATACACTTCATAGTATTTTGCATAACTGGGAAAACATAAGACGAAAAAAATTAATGCACCATAAATGAGGATCTCGTTAAAACACAAAATATATCTGGTGTTAACAAGATATTTGCTGCTATTAATCTGAATTCATCACAAAGTTTTAAGTGATGTCACCATTTTATGGCCAAAATAAAGCGAGATGTTCTTTAAAAATTTTACAACTGCATCTTCATTTTACATTGTAATGAAGCTTTGTGTAATGAGACCTTTCCCCCCAAACATTTCCCAAATGTTTATTTCTAATCACATGTACCAGTCAGTAAAATAAGCTTTTATAACGAACGATACTTTATACATAAACTACGATGGTGGTCTGAAAAGTTTCCTACCTCCACATGAAGATTGCAGCACTCCCAAATAAAAGCTAAGAATTTCGTTCTCCATCTGATAACAGTTACTCACCAAAGATTCGGCCATTTTGGACGCTCAGTTGTTATGTAACAGTCGTTTGAGTGAGTTAATGTGAGTGTTTTTACGAAAATGGACAAAATCGAGTATCGAGCTGTCATTAAATATTTGTTTTTGAAAGGCAATACACCTGCGCAAATCAAAGATGAGTTGGATTCTGCACCATCATTTACCACAGCGAAATTCTAGGTAGCTGAATTTAAACGTGGCCGTAAGAGCTAGTACGACGAGGAACGTTCGGGACGTCCAAAAACTACAACTACCGACGAAAACATCGCCAAAGTTTACCAAATGGTGCTAGACGACGGCCGAATTAAAGTGAGAGAGATAGCAGAGGCTATGAACATGTCAAAAGAACGTGCTTGTCACATATTAAATCAACATTTAGACATGAGAAAGCTGTCCGCGCGTTGGGTGCCGCGTTTGCTCACGTTAGACCAAAAACCTGTTCGAATGAACATTTCCAACGCTCTGTTGGCGCAGTTTAGGCGCAATAAATCCGATTTTTGGTGCCAATTAATTACTGTAGATGAAACTTGGATACACCATTGTACGCGCGAAACAAAAATACAGTCCAAACAGTGAACTGAAAAGGGGGAACCGGCTCAAAAAAAAAGCTAAAACTATTTTTTTTCAGCTGGGAAAGTCATTGCGACTGTTTTTGGGACAGTCATAGAGTAATTTTAATCGATTATCTTCAAAAAGGAAAAACCATTAAAAGAGCATACTACGCATCATTACTTGACAAGTTGAAGGCAGAACTTGCGGAAAAAACGGCCACATTTGCAGAAAAAGCAAATCCTGTTTCACCAAGACAACGCAGCATCTCACACCCCAGCGGTTGCAATGACGAAAATCCACAAGGACCATTCACCGTACTCACCAGATCTAGACCCAAGCGACTTCTTGTTGTTCCTTCATATGAAAATTGCGCTCGTAGGACAGAGATTTTTGTCAAATGAAGAGGCAATCACCTTCGTGAACAATTATTTTACAGAGAAAACTGCCGAGTACTATTTGGACTGGATACAGAGATGGGAGTATCGCTGGAAGAAGTGTGTAGAGTTACAAGGAGACTATGTTGAAAAAAAATTCTGAATAAATGTCTTGTATCTTTATTAGGTCGGAAACTTTTCAGACTACATATGTATATGGTAATGAATAGAGAAAGCACGTGAATGTGACACATCTTTGACATATTCTTCAACTGTTCTTCAAAAATACTGTGACATATCAGATGCTTCACCAAAGATGCACATATGTATTTTAAGCTAGGCAGCTGAATACTTCCGAGGTACAGAGCATTTAATAACGAATGCTACACTGCCTCTGTAACCGACTTTCCTTTATTTTTTTTAATCTCCTAAGCCTAATATGGATATCTCCACTATAATTTTGACACAATATTCATTTTTTTAAACAGAACGATCTTAAACCTCGTGGTATTCATCTATTTCCGTTTTCTAACTCTTTCGGATTTGAATGATCCAGCATGATTTTAACTGTGCATATCCTGGTAGGTTTATAAAGAATTTACAGCCTAACTCGGCTAATCTAATATTCACATTTTAACAAGGAGACTTTCAGAAAAATATCACTAGTAATCTACGCTAAAGCATTCTTGTTTACTGCAGATTTGATCTAGGCCTTCTCTTTTACACTAATAGGATGTATGCATTACCATTTGTGCCTAAATACCTCTTTATAACTTCTATGGTCATATTGGTCTTTGCCTTGAGATGCAATCGATGTGTTATTACTGTTTGAGCTGAGGTTTTAACATTGGATTTATTAATTTTTACCATAAAACACACTCATATTCACTACTATAGTCATACTTCCAGACTATGTACAGGACAGAGGGTAATTCCGCTTAAAGAGAACTTCTTTGAGTCAAAAATGACCTCAAGACCTCTGCTTAGGAGGCCAGAAGCCTGGCAATATACCGGTATGAATTTGGTAAACGTCAGAAACAAGTTCCAGACTGGTTGCTTCCTTGTGACAACACAAAAAATAAATAACAATAAAGACCTGACTAACGCATAACAATGAATATTAATGAACATTAATTACATGTAACGTTAAATACTACTTCAAAATACGTCCATAAAATTTAAATAACAAAAAATGTGAACAGCGAAATTCCTGTCATGTGTTTGGCAACATGAGCATAACGGTCAACAAATTACGAAATTAAGAGCTGGGTTTGGGATACAGAGCAGGTCTTCATTAGGTTTTACCAAATCTCGCAAGAAAACTGTTTCGAAAGGTGCAATCTTAAGGCTGTAAAATGCAAATTTCACGGCACCTTTATGAGCCACAGTCTAATGCATATGTAAGAAAGCTTGAGATATTTAAAAATAGCTTCGGTTCAAGAGTTTTAGTGCGGTGTTGTTCAAAGTTGCACCAGACTCCCTTTTTGTAGCGATTTCAGATAAACTGTTACTTTCTAAGAGCAATAAGCTAAGGCTGTATTCCTGTCGTTGCCAAAGGACAACCATTTCCTTACTCCTTGATCGATCTATACTTAGTAGTGTATTTTTGAAGTGAGTGTTTAATCCTAATATTTCAGGTGATGAAGCAAAATTAAAGTAATACGACAAACACAGACACAAACGAATAAGCGTAATTACGTATATAGGTTGGAAAAAATGCATTTATGGGAATATGTCGCTGATAGGTTTATAAAATTCATATTTTATAAACCATTTGGTCAAATTTATTTACGGCTTTAAAACTTTTTAATCCTTTATAAGGAAACTATGCTTGCATTGTTTCAAAAGCACTTAGAAATCAAATAAAAATCTTAAAATTTTATGATTTTTCAGGTATCAATACCAAACATGTTTGGTGATGAATAACTTTTTTTTAAAGTAATTTACGTGCTTTAACTGTTTACGTCATATCGGACGATGAATGGAATGGGTGAAATGATGCTCAAATGGACCCAGAGTCCATGGAGGTTAGAGTTACCCGACATTCGTCTTTTAGGATAAGCGAAAACCCCGGAAAAAAACCTTATCGAGATAACTCATTCTGACCGAGATTCGAACTCGGGACCTCTTGAACGTGCTGCAGACATGCTACCATCTACGCTACTGAGGCGGGTGATGAATAACTTTATAGACAAAGGCATAAATTATGTTATTTCTAACTAAAATAAAAGAAACATTAAACCTATAAATTACGTGATCTCTGTCCTTTAATCTAACATAAGTGGAAGAATGAGTGTGTGGCATATGAGGGCCAGCCAATTTTTCTTTCTTTTTTTCTCTTTTTTAATTAACATCTTCCAACGTTGAGACATATCGGACGATAAATGAAATGATGCTCAGTAGAGCTTAGAGTTGCCCGATATTCATCTTTCAGGATAAGGGGAAAAGTCCGCAAAATACCTTACCCAGGTAACTCACCCTGATATAGATTCGAACTCGGGACTTTGTGAGACAACGACGCAACAGAGGTGGGCTCGATCGTCCACAGCTAGGTCATTTGAAGCCGAATATTAAGTGGATATTAATATTGATATTCAAACAGAAAAGGGTATAAAAGACTAACGTTTATAATTTTTAATAGTAAATAGGCCTATGAACTGCTACACAGCGTATCTAATGAGGAAGGCCAGAACCATATTTGTTTTTCGTACTCAATTATATCTTTAAAAGGTTTCCAAATTTTGGAATGTCTGTAAACATATTGAATAAATCAAACGTTACTTAAAATAATTCAACGACAATTTAGCTTAGAAAATGTGTAAATTGTTCTTTGGCACAAGCTGTAGCGTAGATTGAAGCGTGTCTGTCTCAGGCTCAAGAGTTCCCGAGTTCGAATCTCGGTCAGGGCAAGTTACCTGGAAAAGGTTATTCCCGGGGGTTTCCCTTATCCTGAAAAACGAATGTCGGGTAACTCTAAGCTCTATGAACTCCGGACTCATTTGAGCATTATTTCACGCATTTCATTCATCGTCCGATATGACTTAACGTTGGAGGACGTAAATTAAAATAAAAAAGCAGTTAATCCCGACCGCGGCACCGAATCTTATCTTTTATTTGTTCTATTTATACCCCGCCTTTAACTGCAATGGTCATATCAGCGACCGTTCTTTGGAACGTATAGAAGGGGTTAACTCGTAATCGTTGGGTTTTAATAATTAGATCACGCACTCTCGGGGAATCATCTTGGTTGGAGAAAAATCCCTCCCTCAGCCGGGAATCGAACTCGGGGACCCCTCGCACGGCAGGCAGGTGCTCTACCGACTGAGCTACAGGGCCAGCCACTGAACTTCTTCCTTCAAGTTTGATTCAACTTTACAACTTACAATCGCTCTGTAGAGCTCATACATTTCTCTGACATCCTCAGCTGAGAGAAAGGAAATATCACTTTGAAAAAAAAAAAAAAAAAAAAAAAAAAAAGCTTCAAAATGTAACTTAGAGAATGGCTAAACTACATAATCGCGCAAGTATAATTAGCCTGGTTAGTAAATAAGCAACAGGCATAGCGTGGATAACTCAATTTATTTCCAAGTCCCAACTCTCGATCCCGGATACGACAAAACCTACAAATAACTGCTCCATGCCATTAGGAACATATAAAATCCGGCTATAGCTAGAAGATGGCAAGGTTGTGTTTGTTTGGTTGGAAAATGATGTCATCCCTCTATATGTTAGCTGAAAGCTTTCGTTGTGTAAGAGGTACAGGCCAGCCAACTTTCTTTCCTCCATAGTTCGTTGTACACACAAGAACGCGGGAAGCTCTTTAAATAATAGCATATTGGGAAAATAACCTTTAAATTATCTACGCTCAAAATTACTGTAGAACATTCTTTTTTTGAGACGGAAGTACACATTGAAAGATAATTATATAAATTCTATACCTATACAAAATCAAGATTTTCAATTAAATGGCAATACTGTACCCATATGTACTTTGGATTTATAATATTTTTACTTCAAAATTAATATAAGTGGAAACAGGTAAACAGACTTTTTGACAAAGTAAACATTACATACAACGACAAATTACACCATTGTTATTACTTGACAGAGCATTGAGGTGTATCGAGCTTCAGGTGATCAGCGCTGTGATCGTCTCTTATCGGGTCTTATTTGGTCTGTTTGAAGAGTGATATATTAGTAAGTTGATGTACAGTAAATTACGAAACACAAATAGAGCGATTGGAAGCTGCGTGTCTATATGATGTGTTTTCTCGCGCCTGCCGATGTGACCCCTTGCTGTCCAGAAGACATGATTACATCTGAAAAGACTACACATACACTGGAGTCGCCGTGTATGTGTGATAAGCCGAGGTAAATATCTCTGTGTTGCGAATTTTTTCCGATACGCCTTCTCGCTTTGCCATGTAGTATACGAAGTTTTCGACAGAAATCGTACAATCTACTGTCCGGCCGTTCTATCTCCAGCTCTGACATTTCTCGAGAGGGGGAAGCAGGCTGTTGCCAGTTCTTTAGCGGGTATTTCAAGCAGAGGAATAATGCGTATTTTAAATATTTCAGTACTTGCATATTACACGAACCAGGAGCCATATTATTATAATAGCGATAATAATAGGACTTACGAACATTAAAAATCGGAATTCACACACGCAAAATATAAGCACAGAAAGTTTACCAGCGCAAGCAGCTAAAACCACGTGGCTCAAACAAATTTAACCTGGCAACACTGTGTTGGGTTCGGGAGTCACGCATAGCAGCGACAATGCTGATTGGCGCTAGCAGACAGTTTTAACTTCCTGACCACAACACCGGATGTAGAGATTCCCAGTACTACCAACAGATGCTGTTAGTGTGTGTGAAAGGTGTGAACGAAATATTCGAATAGAGTGGTGAGGTAATAAATATCTTGCATGATAATGAAATTGCAAGTTGGACTTCAGTGTTTTAAAGCTAATATAGTCCTATATTTTCATTCTAAAGATAATTTTGAGGATATGTTTTCAATTGCTCATTACTGTATGTTGGTACTATTAACCTACCCCCTCCACCTCTTGCAATCGCAAACCGTCAGAGCCGGAGATACAACGGCCGGACTATACTTCTCGTTCGAAGGCTCAGCAAACGAAACATCGTGCAAAAGAAATATTAAGATATTTCTTCAAAAATTGTAAATGATTGAAGGATATTTTTCTAACTAGTTTATTTTTATGATCTACCGTGCACATACACCGGTTTGATATCTAGATAATCGTTTCCAGTAGGAATGTATAATCTGTCCTACTAGAATTAGTATGTTTTAAATATATGGGGGGAGAGAAAGAGACAAAGATACTGTACACAGACCACGTATTTTATATTTTAGGCTACAATAATTGCTTCTATAAGCACCCATGAATTTCCCTCCACCAATCAACGGCCTAAGAACATTCCACTACAGTGTCTGTCTCTCTCTTTCTCATCCAGGATATGTTTACAAGAGGATCGTTCTAGTTTGGGACAGATTATAGTTGTCAACACAAGAAAATGACAGGGCAAACAAGCTGTGGGAATAACGAGAGCGGAGCTGCAGATTATGTCAGTCTCAAATTACAGGTACCCCTGTAGTTCGTGATGGAGATGGGACGATTATAACATTCCAGCATTGAATGGCATCGACCGCGCGACCTTTCGAATTATATGCGCTTGCCTAGTAAAGGATATGTGCCCGATGTTATTTTCATGGGTTAATGTGCGGAACGCCGGGGAAAGGATGCATGCAATTCTTCAAGCTTTCGTCTACCAGCCTTTGCGAATGAAACTCATCTTGCACGAATGTTTTTGCCAAGGTAAAATTATCAGATTAAAAGATCAAGGCACTAAATCCATCAACACTTCTCTGCACGCCATGCAGGAAGAAAAAAAAATGAAATTGAAAACATAAGCAGCTCAGAAAATCATTTATAGCTATATTACTACGTAACAGCAAAAGGCTGCATGCATTATACGGTCAGAATGTGCCTCTAATCAAATTTATTATTATTATTATTAATAATAATAATAATAATAATAATAATAATAATAATAATAATAATAATAATAATAATAATAATAATAATAATAATAATAATAATAATAATAATAATAATAATAATAATAATAATAATAATAATAATAATAATAATAATAATAATAATAATAATAATAATAATAATAATAATAATAATAAAATAGACATGCGAATTTTCTCACTGTAGCAGACCATATAGGACTGCATTCAATGTTTTGAAGCCCATGAGGATTTTTTGCCATTCCCACCGAACCCGCGACCTCTAGCTTGGAAGTTATTTTGTGGTACAAGAAAAATGTTTCATGTAAACAAATATAATTTTTGCAATACTTGAGTTGGGAATCCCTGGACCTGTAGGCTCAGTATTCCCAATATTCATTGTAGACCTTATAAGTATCACTTACTTCTTAGTACTGTCCAGCAACGCAAAAAAGGTGCCTGAAAGGAATGTGCCACCCTTACTCAGTGGGACAAGGACAGCGAATGTGTGTGACAGAACGCATGCTACACAAGGAGTAGAACCGTTAAAAACATGCGCCCTATTCACCCTGTACACTAAAACCGAGAAGTTTCATTCACAAAAGTAGAAGCCGTCAGAATGTTTTTGGTCTGTAACTGTACTGGCATGGGGTGTCATAAACCTCTCGGGGGATGGTGTAGGAACCTTTTCCAAACCCCCTGCGTCTCATTCCCCGGAGACTTTCTCTCCTGTGGGGAACTGTACACAATATACTATTAAGGCGGTTATTACAAATTAAAAGGATCAGTGAGGGAAGTTTTGACTTTTACTCTCGCAAAACAGAACATCGTTTCATGAAGGAAATTCTTAATTTATCTCTATATCACAAGTGAAATGTAGATTACTTATTTTTAAACATTCTGCAAACACAATACAATATTCAGGTGGGTAGAAGAAAATATTGTCGCGAGCGCATTATTGCTAAGAGGCGGCGCGGCCGAGCATTCAAAGAGACGGACAGTGCAGTGTGTAGATAAAAGCTCACCGAAACGGCGGGGGAAAGGAGACGGATTTCTGGAGAGTTCGTCTTTGTTCTAGCCGTCTTGATTGTTGGAGAACATTCCGGAATGTGAGTAATCTATAAAAAATGGGGAGCCCGCCCGCCAAAGTGAGTCAATCGGTAATTGAACTCGCGTGCGTGAACAGCAGTGTTGTGGTCGTTGATCTTGCAAGTTGTATTGTGTATGTGACGTAATTCTGCTACTGTCAGGTTAACTAAATTATGTTTCTACGGAAATAAAAAGAAATTTCTGGTGTTTGTAACCTGGACTTTTGATTTCACCAACCCATAAAGTCACAATATCAATAACTAAAACGATCTGGGTGGAAGCGAACTCTCTTAATTTGTACAATATTAAGGTAATTTGATACACAGAGAATCTTTCTCAATTAAAAAGAAACAAAGAAAAAGAACACATTAAAACCAATTCCGAATGTCTGCAGAGAAAGAGGTTAGTTTTGTTCTGTGAACAAGAAGTTGTAAAGGACGGGCGTTAAGATGTATTTATGCTTGAAGGGTCTTTCACGATATGCCGCATCTGCGGACAGTGAGTAATACAAAGTCAATAAAAATGTCTGTCTACTGACTTCTTAAGATACAACAGGAATTCATTTGCATGTATTAGTAAGGAGTCATTCTTTGATGTCACCGAATCGAAGAATTTACAACGCAGTTATACCTCAGAAGGTATTTTCCCTTTTTTTTTTTTTTTTTTTTTTTTTTTTTTTTGTCAATAATTGCCGGAATTTCCTGACAAATAAATTGTTTAGAAATGAATCTGATTTTCTTTTCCAGCTAAAAGTTATGAACATGCACGCCCACACAGAGCCTATATCCTGAAACAGCAGGATGCGTAATCTGGAACGACCGGCTGCCACTGAAAAGATAAAAAAGCTTCCTGGATCCTTACGACTGGAACAGATCACACAACCACTAAAAAAGAATCAACAACTACAAGAAGCTTGGATATCCTAAGGCCAGTCTTCTTTTAAGCATCAAATTCTGCTAAGTAATTGTAAATCTGAAATTCAAGTATATTGGTAACATGAAGTTGAAAACTATCAGAAAAATAACATTTAATGTAGCGACGAAAATATTGCACACTATACTTATGTATCTAACAGTAGTTTACGTCTCACTGAAATCAATATTATATCGCAATTGCAGATGTATTCCGTTCAGAGGTTTAGCTAGTTTGCTTGGAAGAAGTTTGTATTCATGAAGCATACTTCGAAATGCATTGTAAGATAGTTCATCAATTAGTTTCTATTGTTTAACTCAACTCGAAGACACTATGTTTGCATTAAGTTAAACTACGTATTCTACTTTTCAGGATATTTCTAACAAGATGGTGCATCATCACATTATGTTCGGTCTATCTCGATCTTTTTTCTACGGCCTGGTCGTGATGAACCAGTTCGTTGGCCCCCGTAATCCGCGGACTTGATACTATGTGAACTGAGTTGTAGGTCGCTCAAGCAATCTTGACTTCGAAGTGTGAAGCGTGAAAATTGTCGATTCAGAAATTAGTTTTTTTGAGCTCCGGTCTTGAACTCAGCTGCATCGGTATACATATTCAATACTGCTGCTAGGTGTGATGATAAATTTCGTAGGGGTTCGAGGTAAACGCCTACCTCGCCACTTCTACACTTATTTTGCATGTGGTGTATAAGCGCCATTATCTCTTAAAACTTTCGGGAGAGGATCATCTTGGCAAAATGCAACAGTTACTGGCAGCGGAGAATTAAGGAGCTTTGGCCATTTCCTCCGAAAGGAGCACGCTTAATCGTGATGCTGGATTTCAGTTCAGCTCCTCTTGGAAACCGACCTTAAATGGAAATCCGTCGACTTAAGAAGCACAGATCAATACTGTTTGATAATCAAGTTAAGTAGTTACGTTTCTTTGACACAATTTTCTATACTCACGCCATCTCCTGACCTGGCATTTAATTTACTTTAAACAGTCTTTTGTTCAGTAATGGAATTTTGATTGTGTTTTGTCTTTGTTTATATTTGAGTTATATCCAATGTTTCATTTGTGGTTATAACATTTTATAAATATCCTGATGATGGGAGGGATGCACACTCCCGAAACGTCGATTTCCAATCGTCTTATCACCTGGCTTGCTTCCCGAGAACAACTTGAGCATATTCGTCGCCAGGAAAGCTTCAGATCTTATTTTCAAACCACGATATTTGCCATTTCTATAAGGAAAGTTTTCACTCTTTATATCTACATTCCTTAACGCCGATATACAACATTTAAGAAAAATATAGTTTTTGAAATTTTTAATCCAGTCAGTAACTGATTCCATCAAAGTTTGTTTTTAAAATAAGTTAAAGATTTCACTTTATTCGTTTAAGGGCTTTCATAAGCTTTTTCGAAGCTAGTCTACCAGATTTTTTAGCCTTCAAATATAACATAACGACATCCAATCAAAAAACCTTTTTAGAAAGCAAATTTCATTTGTCTTTTTCAAGTGTCAACCAATGCTACAATTGATTATAGAATAAACATGTTATCTTAGATGAGCAATTGTACACCCTAAAATATCTTAGAACTATTCAAATATTTGTATTCAAAGAATAACAGGATAGTTATGTATCAACATCTTGCGATCTCGTCAGACAGAGGTCTTCTGTCAAACGAAGGTTACTCAAAGGTTTTCTACCAGCGGCATACAAGTATAATGTGATGTAAATGTTTGTGTATTTTACATTCATGAAGCTGAATTTTAATTTCAAATTCATTTCTAAGTTAGCAATGTCACAGTCGTGTACACAAGAGGTTAAGACTATGTTGACTCGTGACCTCCCTCATTTCTAAGTGTTGAAAAAGGTGAAGAGGTTGTAACGGAATTAGTGCACGAGCATGCTGAAGCAGATTCATTGAATGCTGGACCTCAAGGAACATCCATAAAGCAATATTTTGATTCATGTGGATTTACTGGAAAAGGTGAAAGCTCCAATGCCAAAATAAAATATCAAAATTCCGCTTTTCTATTGTTGGTAAACCTTTTCTTTTCTTGCTAAGCTGAAATCGTCAAGAATTTGAGTATACACACTTATTTTAATTGTTTGAGGAAATCCAACCCGACACCATATAGTCTTGTATAAGTAAATTATCACCGAACATTAATATTCCAACTTTGTTGTATTTCCAACTTTGTTGTATTCTAAATTGTGCGTTAAGTTTTTTCCCTTTCGAAGTTGATGTTACTGGATCGGAAAATCTGATATTCATTTTCTTAAATCAAGGAAACTCAACAACCGTAAGAGATTTTCCAAAACCTATGTTTAGGGTTTTACGATTAGGTGTGAGGTGCTTCATCTTGACGCAATGTGATGAAGAATGATGCTCAGCACGTTTTGGAATGTCAAGATTGGAGCCCATCCCACGTTTAAGATAGGTAACACAGGAACTACGATAGGTAGAGATCTTTGAACTCCAATACACTAACATTCAGTTTAAGCAAAGCGTGACGCTCACATCATTTCCCATTATCCGTTGAATGATTGTCTACCTCTGCTATGTGCATGGCGGACTGGTTGATCGGCTATAACGAGCTGTCAAGACTATCCTGCAAGGATTTATTATTATAAACATAAAAGACCAACTATTAATCTGTAAAACTTATATTCCTAATTTTGACATCTGACAAATTAATATTTAAGATTAAAATATAACGATAGACCCTAGTAATTTTATACACATAGACACGCAGCTTTCAGGTCTACCCTGAATCGCAACTTCCAGTCTAAACCAGGGAAATTACATTATCCATGGGTATTTACAGTAAGGCAATACCTTATTACTTTAAAAAGTCGCCCCTTTCGGGTGTAAGTAGACACGTCACTTACGCGCGTCAACCTCGCGGGGAAGACTACCGAACAACCTCGGTGGGGCCGTTGGTTCTAGCATACCATGGTACTGCTCTGCAGGTTAGTATCCTCAACCCCGTATCCAATACCCATCGAGTCCAACTCCCATTCGTGAGGGACTCGTTCGCCAGTGTATTCTTAGTAGTCAGAAGTACCACGAGTGCTAGGGGTGTGCAGCGCTCGCATTACAGCTCGCAACAGTTCGTATTACTGCAAGGGTATTTACTTTGAAGCCAATGATAGATATCAGTGTGCAAGTGATTTATAAATGTTTAACTTGATTGACATGGGATTGGGATTTCATTACGGAGGGGATTCTGTACGTAGGTCACCATACTGGGCCCATTGTTCCTATGCCCCCAAGTGGGGCACCCCCGGGAGGAAGGATGAGGTGAAGGAGACAGAGGGCGGCCGACCCAAGGAGCCACGACAGTACAGAGGGCAGGGTCCATACAGTTTACTTGGATACAGACGTCCCCCAACAGGCCAGGGCAACGGATGCGCTTCCCCACAGCGGCACAGCAACGAGTCCAGCAGCCGAGCCCTAATGGCACCAAGGGAGACGATCCAAGCCCCAAAGGTCCCTGGCTGGCGATCCCGAAATGGTCCCAGCAGAGGAACGGAGACCGGCAATCGAGCTACCGGAGGAGGAAGTGGTTTTCCTCAAAGCATATCATCCTGCCATACACCGCCGAGACACCCGCCGACAATTCCACTTTTTTTTTTTTTGTAATTTACGTCCTCCAACGTTAAGTCATATCGGACGATGAATGGAATGGGTGAAATGATGCTCAAATGAGCCCGAGGTCCATAGAGCTTAGAGTTACCCGACATTCGTCTTTCAGGACAAGGGAAACCCCGGAAATATCTTATTCAGTAACTCACCCTGACCGAGATTCGAACTCGGAACCTCTTGAACGTGAGGCAGACATGCTGCCATCACGCTACCGAGGCTGAGAGACCACCAGATGAGAAATGATATGAAATGATAATGGAGATGCAATGGGACAGGAAATTCGGGGGATGTGATTATCCCACCCGGGAAAACCCCAGAAAAGACCCACGGGTCAGGTAGGTCGGCCATGGGAATCGAACCCGGGTCTTCCGAATGCGGACCACAGACGAAACCGCCATGGCCATCCCGCTCGGTTTATTGACATGACTGTATCCCACGTCCTTAAATGTATTCAGTTAACATTTTGCCTTATTAACTGAATTGTACTTGAGGTGCTTTCAACGTATAAGTGGAGCTAAAAACTGCACTGAATGCACTGCCATCCCCACAGATATGGTCCATGCAGTAATTCTGGTGATAACTTTTAAATACATTTACAAATTCATCACTAGCAAGTTCTAATAAAATCAGAATGGCGTGTGTAGTTACACTGACAAAAAATGCACCGACATTATTTCAACATATCGAAGAGTCAACGCCTTGCTTTCAACGAACAGCCACAGGAAATGTAATGCACCAGTGTCTTAGTGCGACTCAACAGAGCTGATGACGCCACAACAAACTTCAGGTGTAGAAGTCACAATCCTTTGAAGTCTTGGTCGTTTGCCTAACCAGTTGTGTCAACAAATCTGACAACAGATAGGCAAGAAGAATTATGACAGTGTAAATACGTTTAAAATGACTTTACTTTGCACTTTCGCAAGCTTTGACACGAATCTTGTGTTCAGAAAGCCACTACCAGCGTGATGTGAAGGCCAAAAACAGGCGCTGTAATCATTTACACAGTTCAGTCAACTGAAAACACTTGTGGAACCGATGAAGAGTGAGATTGAAAGATGATTTTCAGAAAGCAAGCCGCAAGCTGTTGAGTTGAGGATGTTCCTCAATCCTTGCTTTCATATCGAAACATTTCTCGTTTCTGCTGCAAGGACATGTTCTCTACATCCTTTTCTCTTAAGTTTGGATTGGTATTAACTATGCTAGGCTTCTTATTTCTAGCAGCAAAGATACGACATTCCCACAATATACCATAAAGCTGACTTTACAATACTATTTGAAAAAATTAAGCCGATGCAGTTGACAAAAACTGTATTGCATATTTCACCCTCAGTAAACAAGAGAAAGCAATAATTCGGGAAAATGTCATGTGACATATAGTATACTTTTATGTATGATCTTCATAAAAATAAATAATTGTATAAAAGAGACTTAATTTTGTATCTTTTTAAGAAATATAGCGTGATCCATATAAACCTGAACCATTTCAACAGGCCCTATCTTTTGAACCAATAATAGGACACATGTGCAAGTTTGGGAGAATATAATACACAATTGGCAGATTACATTACACTATTTACATTTCAGAGAAAATGTTGGAAGTGTCCACCAGCATCTATGGATCATTGGTCCCATTTTCTTTGATACGACTGTAGACACTGAAGTTTATGTGTATCTTCAAGACATTTGTGGAGCAGCTGGATGATATCGAATTGAGAGAAGGTTATTTCCAGCAAGATGGAGCAACGGGCCATATATTTAATGACAGCATGGAACTTGTAACCAGTTTCTTTGCTAATCGAATAATCTCAAAAGGTCTATGGACCCCCAGATCCCCTGACCTAACCTCACCGGATTCTTTCTTGTGAGGGTGTCTAAAAGATAGAGTGTACAAGAATTGGCCACGGACAATTAATGTTCTCAAGGAATCCACTCGAACCGAAATAAGCAACATTGGCGAGGATAATATTTCAGAGAATATGCTGAGACGAGTACAAACATGTATAGATGCTGGAGGAGTACACTTCCATGTTCTCTGAGATGTAAATAGTGTAATATAATCTCCCAATTGTGTATTATATTCTCCCAAAGTTGCATGTGTGTCCTATTATTGGTTCAAAAGTTATGGCGTGTTGAAACGGTTCAGGTTTATATGGATCGCACTGTAGACTCCGCTCTGAGGGTAAACAGTACTAGTTTAGTATAAGGGGAAGGGGATTGTGGTTCACTTTTTTATTTACTCCTCCAACGTTAAGTCATTTCGGACGATGAACGAATGGAGTGGAATGATGCTGAAATGAGCCCAAGGTCCATAGAACTTAAAGTTACCGACATTCATCTTTCAAAATAAGGGAAAAGAAGGCAGACACGCTATTACCTATGCTACAGAGGCAGGCACCTTTATTTTAATTATAGCAATAGATGCATTAGCTACTCTCGCACTGCAATATGCAAAATCATTGTTTTCTTAGAACTACTGACGTAGAGCTAACTAAACTTAATCTAACCTTGCCTCTAAATCATTTTATGAGTACAGTAAATGAGGCAATATCAGCAACGCTCAATTATTGATGGACTGCAATATATAAAACCGTGGTTTTCTTAAGGCACGTGCTTTAGTGTCGCTAGCTTCTTGGTGCCTCTTACTCGCTTTGTGAGTTATGTTCCTCGCTTCGTTAATTCTTGATAAGCTAGAAATAGATAAAACAGCCACCACATCAACAAGCCTATTCTTTAACTGCTAATACATAACACGGTTTTCGCAATCGACTCAGGTTGTTTTATTTATTTACTAAATTTTTAATAATACAAGTTAATACTAGACATAATGTGTAGTGTGTTGGGATGCTTGTAGTAACGGCGACACTGTAGATTGACTTTCAGTCTAATCTCCAAATAGCAGACTATTATAACACCATATTAAAATAAAGCATGGACTTTAGGTGGGAAATCCGGTAAAGATTTCAGCTACGCAGTTAAATAGAGATACGAATATATTGATATTGACTTATTTCCGGACATTAAAGAGAGGCTGAAATTGGAACATATAAAACCAAGAAAAGGATTTTTTCATTTTGTTACAGGACATGGCCTATGTAATGTATATTTAAAAACAATAGGGAGGAAGAACTCAGATTTATGTGAGCAATGTAACTGTTTAGATTCGCCTGAACATGTTATTTTTGAGTGCAATAAATATAGTGAACTAGGAGAAGATGATCGAAGGAGACTTCAAGGAAAATATTTATGGAACAACTTAAGAGAAGCAGAAGATTACGCACATTTAGAAAATATGTGTCAGATAATATCCGCTAAGGCGTTAGAGGAATATATGACCCACGACAAAAAGACTTCAAGAAAGAAATGTAGAAACATTTCAATCTACGAGAAAAGAATATTACTTAAGAGATCGTCAGAGCGAAATAGGACGAAGAGAAACTGAAGATACAGATTACCAGACTTGAAGACCTAATTTAAGACGCACAACCGATAAGTAGACGACGTCAGTTATGGATATCGGAAAGAAGAGCAGAAACCATAGAAAGAAAGAGAATTCTCGGAGAGCCAGAGGAGATATATGGAGAGTATCAGAGCGCACAGATACAACTGATTATGTAGAAGAGGAAAGATGACAACCCGGATATCTGGAACTGACAAACCAGCTCCATCTACTGATGCCAGTCCCTTTAGGACATGGATACCAGTAGGAGGAAGCTTTGGATACCAGAAGAGGAAATTTTAAAATTGTAGAAAACAGTCTTTCATAGTTTGTTATAACAATTAAAGCTGTAGTAGAAATGTAGATTTGATTTATATTGTTGGTGTAGAAGTAAAGTAGAAGAAAGACTGTTTTAGATAGATTAGAAGAGTAGATTTGTAAGGTTACTGGAATCCAGTAATCTGTAGGTTTAGTTAGTTCGTTAAGGTAGCCAGTAGATTATATCTGCAAAATTTGTAAATTGTTTTATGTAATTTGATTTAAAAATGAAGTTTTCATAATAAGGCCGGTATAGATTCCAGAAACCGACCTATTAGGTATGCAGGTTTTATTATTTTTTATTTTTATACGAAGATATGTGGAATTTAAAATGCAAAATGTTGGTAGTACAAATAGGCCAATTTACTACTATACATATATTTGATGTATACAAAAATAAAAATAAACTTAAATCCTTATTTTTGTTCCAGTAAACGAGAATGTCAGTTATTTGCTGCCCATAGAGAAACCAAAAATATAACACAAAACTTTTCAATAATATTTAAGTGTCTAACTTGAGTCTGTCAGTACCGGATCTCTAGGTTCACGTACTCATCAATACTGTTTTTATGAATTACAATTGACAGAATGAGATGTTATCAACACGAGACCCCAAAAAAGCTAAGTAAATAAAAAGCTGCTGCCGATGACAGGTTAATTATTCCCTTACAACTCGTTTTTGTTGTTACCTTGCAAAAGAAATGCCATGTTTAAATGTAAGCTGAAAATACTTGATTACAGTGGCTTTCTTTTACTCCAACATCGCACAGAGAGGTTAACAAGTTAGAAGGTACTGCACTTATAAAAGTGCAAGGTTCTGTTGCCAAGCCGCAAATGTCAAGCAATTCACTGCGCTGGCAACAGAAATAATGACAGCTGTCACTCACTTGCATAGCAATGAATGAATTGCAGAGGAAGTAAAGTTTAAGGACATTTTAGCATTCTTGTCCATAAGTGGGATGAAAATTGTAATAAACGCTCGTTAATTGCAGTAATTTTAGAGTCTGAAAAATCCTAAAGGAGTGGAGTTAATTTGAACTGAAACTCTGAGAAGGAAATGCAATTTCAAACTAATATACCCAAATTTTTACAACAGGATGCTATCCAAACACTTATTCATTGTTTACATGCTTACTTTGCCATCTCAGAAGAGGAAGTATTGTATTAGATGTCAATATTTTACCAGAAATACTTGTTTCAAGAGTCCCTGAATAAAAAGAACGTCCGGATGTCTGTAATTATGTCCGCAACCCGAAAACTAAAATTGGGTAAGCACAAGGGATGCGACACAAAGAACGTCTAGAAGTTCCACTGTCTCAAACTACCCTTTACGTGAAAAAAATCGTTATTTATTTTTCTAAAAAAAAAGTTCTCATGATTTTGTTTAAATTGAATAAGTTTTAAGCTTACTTGGATGTCAAAATCAATAATCTGAAATATTCTGGAAATACTTCAAGAAGTCCTTTATATTCTGTATCAGTTTTGTATGAGATAGACAAAATATTATTTAAAATAAGATCTGAAGCTTTCCTGGCGACGAATACATTCAAGATATTCTCGGAACTAATTTTCTGTTTTTGTTGATTTTTGTGTTTTATCTATTTAGTGTTTATAACATTTCTTATAAATATCCTGATGATGGGAGTGATGTACGGTCCCGAAGAGTCGATTTTTAATCGTCTTTTTACCTGGCTTGCTTCCCGAGAATACCTTGAATAAAATCTTATTTCACAATATCGTAGTTAAAGCACAATAAAAACTGTGGTGGCATTTCAGTTTTTTTTCTCTTTTCTTATTTCTCACGATCATGCAAGGAGCATGGAATTTCATCATTGTATAGTATTTGTTTCTTAAACATCTAAGTATCGTTTTATCTTTCTGTATCCTGATATCTACAATGAAATGTGCGAGTAAAAGAATTTATCTTAAATGTCTTTTGCAACAATACCAAGTATAAAAGTTAGTAAAGAAAAGAATATGAATGCGATGTATTTCTTTCAGAGGCATGTTTACTTGAACTGCATAGTCCATGCCTACAATGTTTAGATTTCCAGAGTTTTGAGTACACTGTTCTCAAAAATCTATCCGTCTGTTACCTTTGAAGCTTTTACAAGCATGAAGCTTCAGTATGATCCCTTCTGAGACTTCCTAAGTAAATAAAATAAATAAATAGAGTAAGTGTGTGTCTGTGTGTTAACGGGTTACATATAGCAAGTACAAGTTTGGTTATGTGTACCCCTTTTCTCCTCTAGGTTCGAACAGCAGTGATCAAGGTTAAATACCTAAAAAATCCTTTGTTTACTGTTCATATTTTTAAGCAAGTCTTGTGTAATTTTGTAACGTAGGTTACCATGAATAAACCATTTTGTATTACAATAAAAATTCGCCGAAAATGTTGAAAATTGTAGAATTTGCTTTTTTTGGCACTTTTTGGTATCTTAGTATGTGTAGTAATAGATGGCGTGCTATTTTTATCATTTGCACCATTTTAGGTCATCACGTGACAATAAGGAGATCTTTAAGAATCGTTAAAGTAACTATAATTACTTTAAAATTAATTACCTGAGAAACTTTTTTTAACACTTTTCAGTATACAAAATGCCTCACGCGTCAAAGTTTTTCATTTAACTTGGTGAAACTTACAGGATGTGTCCATAAACTCTAAATAAGAAACTTCACATTCCCCCTTTTTTTAAATCCTCGTGTTTTGAAAATTATACGGTGTTAAGGAATAAAAAAAAGTTAATATTTTCAAAATTTTGAGAGCTAGTACATGGACAATATTTTAGAACAAATGCTACAAGAATATTCCAAAACATAAGAATGTGGGTCTTTTAAAATTACTTTGTACTGGCCGGAAACAAAAATTCAACTTAAAAGCTCAAAGTTTTTGACGCGTAGGTATAACATTTTATATAGCAAGTAATTTTCACAATATTTTCGCAAAAATAATCAACAATTAATTATTTGGTGTAGCAGCATGAAAATTTGCATGCAAGTTTAAAATGATACGCTAATTATGTGGCTAAATTTTCTTAACGATAGCTTTATTATTATAGAAGTTGGAATTTTCAGTGTAGCCTTGCCTTGAAGCATTTAAGACCTTCAATAGACCTGTGTCATTTTATTGACCTATAAATTTTATTTAAACAATTATTAGCAAACGAAACATGCATATCTAATATAAGTGCTTGTGATCGGATATTCAATGCTTTGGAATCATATGATGTTAAAGAACGTTCAAGAGGTCCCGAGTTCCAATTTCGGTCAGGGTGAGTTTCCTGGATAAGGTTTTTCCGGGGTTTTCCCTTATCCTTCAAGACAAATGTCAGGTAATTCTAAGCTCCATGGACCCTAGACTCATTTGAGCATCAGTTCACCCAATTCATTAATCGTCCTATATGACTTAACGTTGGAGGACGTAAATTACAAAAAACATTGTCAGAAACCCAAGTTTTGAGAGAACGTAAGCTTTCACGGCCGGAGTCCATAATACAATTAATTATTTCCGGGCTGTTTTGCCGTGGTCTGTTGGCGTAAGAACATCCAAACGTTTCGTACACAACTGCGGTAGACATCCTCAGTGGCACGGCGCAGTTTCCTTGCAGAGAGTTTCGCTGCGTCTAAAATACGAAACTCTCTGCAAGGAAACTTCGACCGCGCCACTGAGGATGTCTACCGCAGTTGTGGACGAAACGTTTGGATGTTCTTACGCCAACAGACCACGACAAAACAGCCCGGAAATAATTAATTGTATTATTAACCCAAGTTTTCTTTGTAATTCAGTATTTTAAGGTAATGCATCCCTGAAATTTGGATAAAACACGTGAATAATTAGGAATTTTTTCATAATAAAATATAATTTCTAAATTTCAAGGAAACCTATCTTTTTTGCATTAAGCACACTTAAACAATCGTTATGAAGTTATGAATAAACTGGCCCATGCTGATGAATAGGTGTCCACTTTTAACCTAGTGTTTTCTCCCAATTTTTCTGATTATTTCTGTTCTCATATACTCCAAATTAACGTTTTGCTAATTTCTTGTAATTTTTTTATTTATAGCTTCTCAAAAGTACTTTACAGATGATGTACATTTTAAAAATAATGTTCCAGTCTTGAGAAATAGATTACTGAGCGTCTAAACATTAGAAATTTTTGAGATTAGGAAATGTCATATTTTTACGTTAATTCTAGATAAATACAAAAACATCTGACAATATAGATCTTTAGTAAATCTGAATATTTTAAATAAGTTGTTTTTAAAATGATCGTGCAAGCATCTTTTTAAAATAATGAATTTACACAAGAAAAGGCAATATTTAAACAACCATGTTAACTACAATTTTGAAACAAACAACTGGTGTTGTGTGTAACTTGGTATAAAGTTCAACAAGATAGCTTAGGTGCCCACTTTACATTCAGGAGGTTGCAAGTTCGAATCTCAGTTACGTGAGATATCTGAATAAGGTTTCTTCTAGGGATTTTCTTATCGTGAAATATAAGTGTCAGGTAACTTCAAGCTCTATGGAACCTGAGCTCATTTGAGCATATCATCCATTTCATTCGTCCGGTTGATCTAGCTTGTTAAGGAAAGTTAAAACCTAAAATGAAAGTCTTATACGCTGCGGATTTTCCAACATTTTTCACAGATGCATTACTTTAGACAGGCAATGGTGTGGCTTCAGAATTCAACTTATCAGATTTGAAAATAATCTGGAAGCAGACCAGACTCCTTGTGCACGATGAAGAACCTTACAAGGAGTGCCACTAACCCTTGCTTCACTGTGGATGAGGAAAGATTATATTCAACTGAAGAGATGAGTGGGCCATCTTTACTATGACATGCAGATTTGTAACCAAACACTCCACAGGTGGTCTGCCACCCAGCGTATCCGGTTCGATACCGGTTGGCATGCGTTACCTAGTTATTTACTTGTCAGTGATTCAATGATCAGCAAGGAGCGTCAAGAAAATAAATGATCAACACTGTACCGAGCGGCCTCTGAACATGACCGTAAAGTTAGTACGAAGAAAGTGAGAGATAACATACCTGAACTTCCGGAGGTAGGTTAAAGTGAACATGTGCCAAGTAGGGTGACCAACCTTCGCGCTAAGTTTCTTTTGCGGCAATAACAACTTTACATCTAACGAACCCATATGAAAAATATAGTATGTTATATATAAGATTATGGTATTACTTAGGTAAAATCAAAACCAACATTTTTATTTCTACCCTATTTACTTAAATTAGATGAACATCTATTCGTTCAGAGTCATCGTAGTGATTTTCTATATCTCAAAATATGCTCCACTAACTCGTGCAGAAAAATAAAACAATTATGCTTCACATTTACTAGTAAATAACTTATGAATAACTATTACACTCTCAAACAGTCAGCAAACACTTATGTTTATGTAGTCGAAGTTCTTAAATATTACGTTTAAAAGGCAAGTTTATTTAATAAACATTTTTGCAGGTGTTTACAAAATGTAATGTGGCAGATACACAAAGTGGCGGATGAAGAACAAGCTTCCATCTGATGATTCTGCTGTACTTAATGTTCCTAAAATGATCAGTAACGTTCTACAATTTACAAAAGACGCTTCATTATTTCAGTTGTAATATTAGTGCATCACTATTGTTCTCAAGATTGTAGTGTCATTAGTATTTCACTTTATGGTAAACCTATCAAACAATGTTATAAATTATACCAATGTGATATATTAAACCAATGTTATATTCATATAACTTTATGGACATTGTATCAGGATGTGTTATTGTGTTAACATAGATATTATGTAATTACTTTGTGTACAGTCCAATATGACCATGTAGTTAGCGACTATAAACAAGGTTGAGATTAAAAAAATTATTAGCCCCTTCCTTAAAACAATTTGGAGCCCTATCTGACTTCATTTCTTCTCTTAGAACAAAACACTTACAATTAACTAGTAGCCCCCCTTTTATTTACTATGATTCAGATAAAGCTAAGATTACCACACCCCAAACTACGCACATTCCAGGCTCTGTAAGCATACGAAACGGTCTTGACTAAAGAAACATTATCAGCTCTCTAGCCGGGGATCAAACCCGTTTTCCTCGCACAGCAGGCAAGTGTTCTACCAACTGAGGTATGGGGCCAGCCCTCAAAGTCACTATCGCCAAGAAGCCCATTGTTTTATTTAAGATATAATCCAGTATCTTTACAGCGACTTTTAAACCGTCACATATAGATTATTTGTAGCGATAAATTTGATTTAAAAATGACAAGTACAAGGTTCAGACAAGCACATGTCTATTTAAAAAATTCTTGTTGCAAAACTTTTCTCAGATATCTTCTTATTATGACTGAAAAATCTTTCATTTCGAGGTTAAGTTCGCTGAATTCTCATGTTGTGACAGTGATTTGTTTTCAAACAAAACATTCTCTGCGACTAAATTTAGCAGTTACGTAAATTGCTATATTTTGCTAGTGGAGCAACCACCATATATACTAAATCTGATTTCGATCTTCCTCGATAAATTTAAAATTACTTATTATAATATCTGTAAGCTTTAGTGTTCTTCCTTGCATATTCAATGCCCAAGAAAACTTTTGTTGATGAGAAGGTTTGCTGGTTTTTGCTTTTGCGGCCAGCAAGTATCTACGGTAAATTCACCACTGGTAAATTGTAATAAGGATAGGCAATAGCATAAAAATGAGTTATAGAGAGTTTAAAGGATACAAAATATATATTAAGTCTTAAGGAATGCATTTAGCCATATTTAAAATTACGTTTGCGCACTCAGCGTACTTTTCTCGATAGTTAACTGTCTCCAAGCTCGCAAAAGCAGTTATTCTGAATGTATAGGTAATATTAGACATATCACATTGAAATAAATTTTTAATATAAATGTTTTAACGGTAAACATATTATTTTTAAACCATATGACGAATACTATTTTAAAATTAGTATTCCAAATAAAGCGCACATGCCTACCCAAATGGTGCAAATAGTAATTTTTAAAATTCCTCTAATTAAAGGCACATCACTTTTACTTCGCAAATAAATTGGAGGATATACAGACCGAAAGACGAACAGTTTCCCTAATCGATTTTATATTCACGAATTGTTGCCCATGATTCAGGGTCCATTTATTAATTCATCATACAGGATTTTATTTATTTTTACGTTTTTACCGACTTATTGAGAAGCACACCAAAAAGATGTAGAACTCTATGTTGTCATTTAAGAACAAGTTCGTACACAGAAGATGCTAATTTTCCATAACTATGAACACTATATTAAACATAGAGCATTTAACTCACATCTTACGAAAAGTTCAAATTAAAACGGTAAGTTTAACGAAAAGCTACGATAAATAAGAAGCAGTTGAATAAAAGAAAGTATACTAATCAGCCCACAGGAAAGTACTTTAAAGCTACACGTTTCATAGTTTGTTTGATTGAGAATTTAAAAGCTAGTGACTTTAAAATTTTGCAGTAAGTATTTTAAAACAGTAATACATGAGAGTGTATTTATAAAGAAATAGTAATGTTGCGTTTAAGTAATCCAATTCCACCGTTACATAGATAATTATTTGTATATTTTATTTATTTGCCACGCTTTACAAATAACGAACATCTGTATTCAAAGAATTACAAAATCAATTACTCCTCGAAGAATTCGAAGTACCCGTAAGCATTCTATACCTTTTGTATTGTCAATAAGTCCACCTTTTTACCAACGCATTTTTATTTTCTCAAAACCATAGTGAAAACGATTTTCGAAGAAACAAAACA
This sequence comes from Mantis religiosa, assembly GCA_030765055.1. Taxonomy (NCBI): domain Eukaryota; kingdom Metazoa; phylum Arthropoda; class Insecta; order Mantodea; family Mantidae; genus Mantis; species Mantis religiosa. Next base: position 13,669,120 of record CM060947.1, on the reverse strand, counting down.
TATTATTTCTGAACTATTCTTTAGTTGTTTTCTCTTTATTACAATAAGTCCATTTATAAACTTTGTCTGTAATGCCAGTTTCAAATAGCTAAATAAGTGCGAGGATGTTTAAACACTATAAAATAAGTAAACGATAGCAGTATTGCATTTCACGTTGAATACTCAACAATCACACAACAGGAAGAAATATTTTTGTAGAAAACGCTATAAACTTGAGCTTGTTATTTACCTGGCTATCCTGGCCGTGCGGCGTGTGATGCTGTGATTCGGTTGCCATGACAACAGAGTTCTTCTAGCCAGGGACCCACTCAAACTACCACCATTGGCGCGCTTGCTTCGCGTTTTGGCCACTCGCTTCACGGCGGCAGCACGCATAGCAGGGCAGATCTCGTTGCGCATGCGCATTCGGGGAGGACCAGGCAGCGGGGGGGATGACGTAATGAGTAAACCTTCCATATTTCGACTGGAGGTTCGACCGCACAGAAAGGTTACGGGATCGACACCCGTCTACCGCTCCGGAGGTCCGTGTCCCATATTATCAGCTGTTCACAGAGATTTGTCCGTTAGTCCGTTGAAGGAGTTTAATTTTAATTTAGCAGCGCTGATCTCCAAACATCAAATCCAAATTTTGCGTTGCGGAGCGATATCTCCGGCTGCGTCAACAATCAGAGTTCACTACTTGGAGTTCCACACGTCATGTTCACTAAAGCACTATCACGAGTCACGTTGGGCGCATCCTGGTGCGCGGTCTCTGCCGACTTGCACGACAGATATACGACGACTGCTTCAGCTCTTGGCACAACACCTCCCTGGCAGCGGCAGATTTTAGACACAGCCGCCCCTCTCTCTCTCCCCCTCCTCAACCCAAATGATGCTGCTGCTCCTGTCTTTCATTCGAATCATGGACTCGTGACGTCAGCAGCAGGGCGGACCGCCTTGAAAACGCGACGTGCCTGCGTTGCTTTGCTCACATTCGAGAGCGAAGCGTCGACAAAGGAACATGGTTCAACTTTCTGTATTACACGTTCGTTGATCTTACTTCCGATATACTTAAAATACTTGCAATGCTTTGCTAAGTGATTATGAACCTTAACCAATTGATTACGTTGGTATTTCTCGAACAAATCACCTAAAATACATTAGTTTACTTTTAAAATTTAATATTTGCGATAAAATAATATAATTCTTGCAAAACATAGGATTATAACAAACATTCAACTCAGCACAAACATTTATTAAAGTGAAAATGCATGCAATTCATGACATTTATAAAAAAAAAGCCGAAACGTTCCAATGTAGAACTTGCTTTAGAAACCCATCAAAATTGGTAAAAACCATAAAGGACTGGGCAATGTATTAATTTTAAAGAACCTTTTATAATATTTTATTAATTAACTCCATTTTTACCTACGTAAGAGAAAATGCATTTCACGCCAAAACTTGATGTCAGATTTCATAGGAACTGCATGTGAAAAAGCATGTGAAAAATAAAAGCATGTGAACGCGTAAGTCTGACAGGAAATTTTGGATAAATAGCAAATCTTGTATTTTAGTTTAGTATCTTGCACGAATTTTCAAGAAAATCTCTGAACTTCAATCTAACGTTAACATGATTTCAATTTCTCAAAAATAGTTCTCATAATTTTTATTAAAATCAGTACACATATTTAACGTATTTATATGAAATAATGTATACCATGATGTATGCTAAGTCCTCTTTGTTCGGAAGAGATTTTGTATATTTTTGCATTAGGGGAGTACTAAGGCTGTCAGTTCAATCTTTTACATCCACTTGTATTAACACCGAAATGTGTAATGATACTAATTCTGCACACGTTTATGTCAATTAATAAAATTAATTAGACAAAAAATAATCTTGTTAGCATTGTTAGCAGAAACAACATATAATAAACCACATTAGATACTGAAAGACATGTAAACGTACACAACAGATGTTATAGATAAGTAAATTTTAAATTCTCATTTATCGCATCTCTGTAGATATTATCCGAGTTAAATAGAGATGGCGAAAATGCCTTGCTTTTTCGAGATCCAGCAATTGGAAGCTTGAAAACACGGCCTAGCGGAACATATGTAAAGCACATGAAGGACTAATCGTCCCGAAAGGAATCGCTATGGAGGAAACAAATGCGAAGCGGAACATTCTACTACTTACATGGCAAAGCACGAATTGACCTTCATTGACGAGCGCAGCATTCCCTGTTATCTTGTTTACTAGAAGAGCGAAATATTAGTAACCTGGTGTATAGTAAGGACTTGTGAGCTCCGCGCCTGATATGAAAGGTTAGACAACTATTATACCAAATGTAAATTACCACTGCAGCCGCCTGTTTTGTCGCTTGACACAAAAAGAAATTTTGATTCCCTCTCCTTTCTGCTTGTCACAATATTCAATCACGTTATACATATATGATTTCTGTCGATGTATGACTCCAGGTGACTGTACCTGAACAGAGTATACATACACTGACTCACAGTGTATGCGCGATTGGCTTGCGTAAACAACTCTGTTGCTTCACATATTTTTCGATAAGCTTCCACGCTTTGCCATGTGGCACTGATAACGTTAACACTACGATCGCCACGTAAGCCTACACTATAATTTCCTTTGATCATTCTGTAGTAACTTATCAGTGTGAGAAATCCTCCTGAAAAATGTTCACAGAATAATAATGTGAACTGTAAAGCTAGAGGTCTATAATGTAGAGTTAATATAGGAGTTTCTTTCTTTTTTTGATAAATGATCAGAAGAAATAGCAAACGGAACTTGTTGTATTGAGTGTTTTTCAGTTTTCTAAACAAAAAGACCTGCTGCAAAGATACAAAGCATAACGAACGAAAAATCAAAAGAAAATGTCGAAAATAAATATAATTTGTTTTATAAAAATGCGTTGCAACGAGTGCCTATGCTGCTAACGAAATCAATCCGCGCGGCAGATGTTTCGGACTCTTTTGCCCCTGCAACATGCGGCAACTTCTTCGACTTTGCGTTGTTGCGTGTATTCGCCCCGACTATCTCAATAACTGCTATTAGAACTGACTAGATGCAGTATGTGAGACACCCTGTATTACTAACGTAATGATCCTGGGGTGAATACAGAAGTATAATACTTAACTTCTGTTGTTAATATGTATCTAACGCTTTTGTAACAAAATAAGTGTTTTACCCTAGAATTTCGTTTTATTACCGCTGATGTAAACCAAGAAATCTGACAGACGTACGCTTCATTCCTGTTGTCTCATACATATACATATATGCATGCTATTTTTGGAGTAGATAAAGGAATTTAAAATATGCTGTACTAGTTAGCACCAGAATTTGAAACTGGGTTTTTATTTATGGACGCTCTTTAAATGCTGTGGTACTAAAGGCGCAATATTTCTTAATTTTGCTCATATGCCTTTTTATAATGCTTGAGATTCTTTAACGCGCTGTTTATATACGGCACGGAACCACCAGCTTTACTTCCCTTCCAAAAGAAGCCAAGCTAAGGATATTTACGCCCTTTGTACTCGGGAACCAGAGACCACAGCGGACGACCCCGATGGGGAGAACGATTTACAGAGAGCAAATTCCCTGCCAAACACGCACCAAAATTTCTCGCTTAATATGTAGATATATATTATTTCAAACTTGTTGTAAATATGCAAACCAATGGTTGGTGTCTAGGTAGAGCCGACTCTCAAGTGCCACTGGTTTGCACTAGACTTTCTCCAATTGTGAACAGTTAAAAGTCTATTACAAATATGTTACCAACATGTTTTCACACCACTGGGTTATACGACGCTCTACTAGTATGCATATAGTGCCCAATTTAAATGCGTTGTGAATACGTGTGCACGCCGCTGGTGGCACCAGGCTTTCTCCAGTGGTGTGTAGGCACAGCCTATTCCAAATATGTTTTCACGCCTTTGATTGGCGCCAGATTTTCTTCAGAAGTGTGAGGGTATTGACTATTCCAAATATGTTTTTATTATGAATGGGTAGGTTCCAGTTTCCTGAATACTCTAAACCGATAAACGATATTCTCCACCATACGCCATGCTTCGATACTCGATCCGTCATTTCTGTTTCTAATTTCAATACAAAGTAGTATGTTGGGAGAACTGAAATGGCAATGAAATTAATCGATGTACTCTTTAATGAGACAAAATTTAAAAACATCAATAAACTTACATTTAGACTCTACATTAGACAGTTAAAAGCAATATGTGTTTTTCAAGCAGTCCACTTTTATAAGTTTATGTTCAAAAACACTAGCATTCTCACTCTTTTGGGGCCAAGTTTACTTCTTTTTCTGTCAAATATGAGTCGTGCTGTGCTAAATAGGCTTTCAGAGGAAACAGTTGTAGGTGGAATACACAAATATTTAGCGGTTTTTTGTTATGGAAATTTTGAATTTATTTTCCAGTGATCTAGTCCACTAGAAAGAGGTGACAAATCGTCGTTGAGATATGAAGTGATTTCTTTTTGGGAACTGTTAATTGGCAGCGAATCTGACACATGATTATTTTCTTGCACAATGTTACTATATAGGTAATAAAGACAAGTTTGTGAACTGATAGATTTTTACGAATATGTAGGGGGAGAACAGGAAGTTTAAGCTCAACTAGTGCTTGTGCCTGTTGTAGGTGCCAGCAACAGATTGAACACTTTCAAGAGAGTACCATATATTTGTCGCCTTCTGACTGCTTAACATTTTGCACTGATTAGGCATTAGTACATGTTCTTTACAAGGTTCTACTTGCGTATCGAGGACCCATCCCTAGTTTTCACACCACTGACAGGCGGTAGTGTAGATGGAGCCTGTCCCGAATGTGTTTGCTCGCCACTGATTGGCACCAGACTTTCTCCAGTGGTGTGTACGCACAGCCTATTCCAAATATGTTTGCACGCCACTGATTGGCACCAGACTTTCTCCCGTAGTGTGTAGGTAGAGTCTATTCCAAATGTGTAGCATCACGCGACACTGTGCCATATGAACAGATCTGTTTACTAACAGGCGACGGCTGTGCCCTCAACTGAACTGACATCATGCTCGGGAAGGGCCTCGCCTAGCAAATACGACGAACTGGTCCCACGATAGATATGGAAAGCCGTAACACGTTAACCAAAAGAAAAGGGGAAAAAAGAAGAGTTGTAGAAAAATAACGCCTACAACAATTATTACTCTTTTAGCACCTGCTTATTACAAGTAGAGTATTGTAATCTACCCAAGAAGCTAGTAATGAAATTTTACCGGAAATACAAGTTTTAGCTACCCAGAATAAATAAATAAAAGCCGTGTCTAGAAAAAGGCTAATCCACGTTTGTGTCCGAGAAAGCTTAAACAAAAAGAAACGTCAATAAATACTAAATTACGTACTTAAGTTCAACTTTGAAGATTTTCAAGAACACGACCCCCACTCCCATCCCTTAATTGGAACGGAAACGTTTTCAATAACTGTCATTTTCTAAAAAAAAAAAAAAAATACTATTGTCATTAAAATACGTAGGTTTCAGATATTTACAGGACAAAATGCATACATTGTAATTTCTGCTAATAGCCTGTATACCTCATGAAATCTAAAGAGAAAAAAACTAATATACATAAAATGTACAGCTCCTCAAACCACGTAATTTATGCCATTCTTTTATATGGAAGGTCAACCATTTTCCACATATGTAGTGACAATGGTTTGAGTTTTTAACAGACTAGTCATTTTTAGCAAAAAGCTTGCCATTCAGTTGTTTTTCAGGACGTTATGCAAGGAGTGTGAAATTTCAAAATAACTCGGTTTTTAAAAATCTGTCGCTTATCCTCCTGTATCCTTACCTATACCGTAACAAAATATGGAGTGGAACATACTTTCTGTAAACCTTTATCTCGATTGACATAATAAGAAATACAATCAATAATGTAGATGTAACAGATATTTTTAGATGTATTTTTAAAAAAATTTGTTGTGACTTAACGCCAAGTTTGGACTTTGAAGTATTTCTCACCTAGAAAATACGTTCATCAACATTCACAAACATAACGAATCACTAAATGATGTGCTACACTTATGAAACAATTTAAACGATACTGTGTATTATGCAGAGATGCTTTATTTTCTGTGTATATTCTGGTAAATGGCATCCCTGTTTTTGTCTGAGGACTCAGAAATTACTATTTAAGCTTCGTTTTTTTTTTAATTTACGTCCTCCAACGTCAAGTCATATCGGACGGTGAATGAAATGGGTGAAATGTTGCTCAAATGAGCCCAGGATACATTGAGCTTAGAGCTACCCGAAATTCGTCTGAGGATAAGGGAAACCCACGGAAAAAAACCTTATGCAGGTAACTCACCCTGACCGAGATTCGAACTCGGGAACTCTTGAACATGAGGCAGACATGCTACCATCTACGCTACCGAGGCGGGTTTTAAGCTTCGTGGTTTGTTTTTCATTTAACATCTGATCACACACGACAGAAGTAATAAAACGTTTTTAATGCAGTGTTATCTCTTGACAAGTGTCAAGATTGTTTTCTTGATATTTACGAGTATATTAGCTTATGTGTACCTACTTTTTTCTAACAATACAATCTATGTCAACTTCAAATGATCGTGATAAGACTGTGATATCAAAACAAACTAATAATAATAATAATAATAATAATAATAATAATAATAATAATAATAATAATAATAATAATAATAATAATAATAATAATAATAATAATAATAATAATAATAATAATAATAATAATAATAATAATAATAATAATAATAATAATAATAATAATAATAATAATAATAATAATAATAATAATAATAATAATAATAATAATAATAATAATAATAATAATAATAATAATAATAATAATAATAATAATAATAATAATAATAATAATAATAATAATAATAATAATAATAATAATAATAATAATAATAATAATAATAATAATAATAATAATAATAATAATAATAATAATAATAATAATAATGCCCTTTAAGAATACTTCAATGCAAATAGTTATTTGAAAAACAGAAAACTTATATTTGAAAACAAAGTTAAGACTGTGCAACTGCTCGAGTAATATTTCTTTCTCCACCTCTCCAAACTTTAAGCTCATGCAGTTGTTTCACAGTTACACCACTATGGCTTTAAAATTAATACAGGATGTATCAAAAACATATAGCGACACAAATGTAGTAAGTACTCACTGGAGAATAAAATAAATTTGCGAATGAAGACTTCGCTATCTCCAAGATTCTCCCATACGTTTAACACATGTGCATTGCATTCTGGTATATTTATTTTCGATGATAGCGGATAATAAAAATAATACTTATGTAAAAGTCAAATAAATTAATAGCAACTGTCGGTTTAAGTACCAAGGTCACCAACATTAATCTTGGCAGTGAGCTGACAAGAGATTATCCACACCCGATCTTAAAAAAAAAAAAAAACTTGCAGCTCATGCTAGGCTGCTGGTTGAACTAAATCGAGAGCACAAATGAGGGTCAGGTAGATTTATGTGGTAAAACTGTACTAATAAACATTATTCTCCACGCCAGCAATAATACATATACAAAAAATTAGCGACTTTCGCATAGATCGTGTACATAGATGAAGTGAAGTAAAATAGCCAAAACAATCAAGTTAGCCCTGCCTCTCTAGCCTCTAGCGCAGGTGGCAGCGTGTCTCCTTCACGTTCCATAGGTTGGAATGCCAATCAGGGTGAGTTATCTTAGTACGATTTTTTTTCAGGGTTTCCCCTTATCCTGAAAAATGAATGTCTGGCAACTCTAAGCTTTGTGTACCCTGTACTCATTTGGGTATCATTTTATTCATCGTCCGATATGACTTAACGTTGGAGGATGTAAATAAATTATTTAAAAGAACAACAATAACAAACCAAGCAGTTACGTTGCAGGAAATTCAACTTTCCACAAAGACAGCATGAAAGGTAAGTAGATCCAAAACACACTACTTTTATTTATTTTTTCAATGGACAAAGCTTCCATTATTGTAATTCCTAACAGAGTTACACAATGAAGAAAATAGAGGCAATGGTATTTCCTGCCCGCTTGCTTCATGCTACACAAGATCCAAAATCTTCGAAATAAATATTCTGTGCACTCATCTGCAGAAAGAGGAACGCCTCAGCAGAATCCTGCTGAACCACCCAGCTACGTCATATTCATTATCGTAGTTCTAGTGCACGCAGAGGCTAATGAGGCGATGACGTAAATCTTGTTGTTCCAAAAGCATTTTAAAGAGATTTGCAGGAAGGATTTATTAACACTTGAGGCCCGTGGGTGTACCAGGGTGCCTCCCACTCTGGCTGCTGATGTTCAGCTTTTCTGTCTTAAAAGGTACGGCACGCTTTACGAACCTCTCGTTTTGCAATTCCAAGGGTATAACTAAGAGAAAAAATTGGGAAGTTTGTGTATATGCATTAGTATTAGAAGCTGGGATTACATACAGGAGAAAATGAAACTTGTCACAGTACAGTACTTTAAGATCTACATGAAAACACCTCACTCAGGTTTCGAAAGTAGAAATAATGTCAAGACCCATTCAGGAAGTAATAAACTACTTCATACAGTATTTTGAATTTGTATGCATGTAGGTATTATTAATCTTGATATAATTTTCCAGTATACCTCAACAATCAGGTTAATGATGTTTAGGAATCATTCATCATCTTCCTGGTATTTCCCCGCATCTATTCTTGAATGGATGAATTAATTTAGCCATCGTATCCCTTAAAGGACAAAGCCTCCTACAAAAGTAAAGACTCGTTAAATTCCACCACAGCACCCTGGTTGGGCCACTTAGAAATTATCGCCCCAGAGAACGCCGATTAAAGCGATACAGGCTTCCCCGCATGGCTCTTGGGCATAACCAGCAACCTTAAAGTATTTAAAATAGCCCCAAATTAATTACAACCTACACAAGAATTTGTCTGGTTTGTCAAAATTACAATTTTCTTTCCCGTCAGCGGTGCACAGAGGCCATTGCACCGGAGTCCGCAGTCGTTAGAAGCACAAAGCTACCTCCTTTCTTCACCCCTACCTAATTCTTGCCCATCATTCTGTAAAATCCACAACCGTTAAGCCCTTCGAAGGCAGGTACACATTTGAACACCTCGGGCTGTCCCTTAGTCTGCCAACTCCTTCGTCGTCGTCGGTTGGTGAGTCATTCTCTTACTTTTCCTAAATCCTTCCTAATTCAATTATTTACTATGATATACCATTACCAAGAAATGCTACTGCCAAATGTCTCATTTTCCAAAACCAGTTCATTTTCAGGATTATAAACCCTTTATCCATAGCTCTGTTTCCTTCAACTATGAGATATAATGAGATATTCATCCTCCAATTCTTGATAATAGGTCACTATCCTTGTCAAATGCCCAGTATTTAAGAAAACTATCTACATCGTTTATTTACGTGGAGATCCCAGTTTAAAGTGGGGTTTTAAATAACTAAGGAAAAATAGTTATCTAGGCATACGTCTATGGAAAGCAAAACTATGAGCCACCACCGGAAAATGCAGGGTCAATCTTAATATAAATATACAATAATACATATTTGGTTTTTAGGATATACATAAATGTGCAGTTCATGTTGGATGTTGATATACTTAACATTTACACTAAATATAAACATAAATTACATTTCATATACCTCAATTTTGTAAACATGTAAACGATATATTAATTGATATGTGCTGATTAATTTCATACACATTCTTATTAAAACATCTGATAAGGTATATTCACATTATTTTCTCTGGCCATTCTTGTGTAAACTATTCTCACAAATGCGTATTGTTTTAACTACTTCATGTTAATCGAGATAATCCAGTAGGGGAGTGGTTCAGTAGTTGTTCGAGCGTTACGGATTACTATAATCCACAAGGTTTATCTTGGCAGACTTTTTACTGTCTTTGTCTCACCAGAATGCCACCCATGTCTAGTAGAGGGAAGTGACAGTAGAAAGGTCGCGATTCGTGGAAATTCCACACCCTTAGAAGTTCGCAACCACAATTTCTACTGCATGTTGAACGAAGGTGCCTTTGTCTCCACAGAATGAGTTGGTGAATATTCCATTCTCTGTCTAAAAGGGACACGACAACTTATACCTCAAGGAGTATAGCGCACAGGGTACTTATGAGTTTACCAGAATAATCAAATTTATTCGAAAGGACAGTTGTTCCTGAAATCCCTGGTAGGCCTACTCCTGGTTGGTGAGGTGGTGAGGCGCCTCAGCGCTCTCCGGTATTAACAGGAATATGCCGGTCGCTGGTAGTCCCACCGGGATTTCCGGGGTTGACCCCTTTCACATCTATCTTCGTCCTCGTGTTAGTAGGGTGTGGCTTTCTGGACTCAAGATATTTCCTTAATGGTAAACTCAAGGAGAGGTTAGAGAGTTTTTTCGGTTCTGGATAGACATATTTCTGTTTGTTTGCCCTTCCCTTTTTTCTTTTCTTTCTTTCTTTTTTTAATTTACATCGTCCAACGTTAAGTCATATCGGACGATGAATAAAATGAATGAAATCATGTTCAAATGAGCTCAAGGTACATAGAGCTACATAATTTCAAGGTACATATACGTATTTCACCATAATGCAAAAACCCTAATAAAGACCTTACCCAGATAACTCATTCTAACCGAGATTGAAAGGCGGGACCTCTTGAACGTGAGGCAGATACGCTACCATCTGCACTACATAGCCGAGCTCTCTGTAGTTGTTTAGGAGTTATATATGATAATTAAAATATATCATAATTGATTCGCAGGCTCTCTCTACTGCGAGGAAGCGAGGGTCGCCGAGAAATGGTGCCGGCAGAGCACTAAATTCAGTATCTTATAGTACATCTGCAAATAATGTTCTCGCTCAACGCCTAAGATGCTCTAAGCAGCAGGGATAATTGATTCCTCGTGCGATGTCATCACTAAGATCCTATGGTGTACGTAGGTTAGAACGATACACCCTGTATCGACTCTGTCGATTAAAAAATCCCATAAATAAAAATCGCAACTACATCGTTCGGTAGAAAAAGGGAATGACAAATCAATATTTTCGGCAGCCCTAGGTGCTTTTGCAGTATCTGGTTGAAGTCAATCACATGATTTTTCTTATGCCAAGCAATCGAAAAATGGCCCTAGAATTAGTTTCCGATGTTGCTCTGCCCAACGGCTTCATTAAAGATTAGGGCCACATTCTTCTTTAGTACTAAACGCACATTAAATTTCAATTTTGAGGCCACACTGATACAACAATGCAGGTTTTGCTGTAGCTGAAGCGAGTGTTCACGTTAATTTGTTTAGCGATTTTCGAGAAAATAGCTCCAAATTGATAAATGTTGTTAGGTTTGGGAAGGAACCGCGGTTACACAGCAAAATCAAAGGAATGTTAGTGCCCTTATTTTAATTTACGTCCTCCAAAGTCATATCGAACGATGAATGGAATGGGTGAAATGTTGCTCAAATGAGCCCAGGGTCCATAGCGTTTAGAGGTACCCGACATTCGTCCTTCAAGATAAGGGAAAACCCCGTAAAAACCTTATCCAGGTAACTGACCCTCACCGAGATTCGAACTCGGGACCTCTTGAACGTGAGGCAGACACGCTACCAAAGCGGACGTTATTGCCTTTAAAATAATTACTTAAAACACAAATAGGAATTCAGAAATTATTTTCCGTTAAAACTGACCTAGAATGTTACTGATATAACACTGAACCCAAGGCTTTAGGTGTATTAACGATTGTGTGATCAGGTGGTATAGAGTTTGGAAACGTCTCAATAAATCCCCTGCGTATACAGCAAGCAATATAAACTTTGCAAATAAACACACGTTCTTCCATGTTTACTATACTGAGAGGCACCTGCATGACTGGACTTGACACAGCAATAAGAGTGAGATATGGTGTCAATACACCTTCGCGCGGAGAACTGGTGGTTGGAAGTCTCGCTACATGATGAGGAAAGAGCGAAGGAGAAAAACGCGGTGAGTACGGATGCCATATAAAATAACAATTCTTTACAACATTATATAAACGCTATTCCAAATGAAGATGACTCACAAGCCATAACATCTAAGGTGTGTAGTTTAATTATCATGTAAGTACGAGGGCTGTTCAATAAAGAATGATCACATAATTTTTGACAACGTAGCTTTACTCATCCTCATAATTTTTATGGTCCTACTCAAAATAGTCTCCCCTAAATGCGATGCACTTTTCCCAGCGTTTCTACCAGTCTTCAAAGACATGCTGGACACCATTTTTTGAGAGGTCCTTCAAAACCGTCTCCGTAGCCTAAACCACTGCTTCTGTTGATGGATAATGCCTCCCACGAAGGCGTTTCTTCAAGTTAGGGAATAGAAAAGAGTCACATGGGGATAAATCCGGACTATAGGGAGGGTAAGGGATGTACTTCACGTTTATTTTTGCAACATATTCAGCAACAACATTGGCAATATGCGGCCGCGCATTATCGTGGTGCAGCATCCAGCCTGCTTCAAATGTCATATTTTGCGTCTGATATGGACTTGCAATGTTTTCAAGACATCCCTGTAGTATTGTCCAGTTACTGATGTGTGTACAGGTACAACATGCTGATAAACCATTCCATGAATATCAAAGAATGAGATGACCATAACTTACCCAGCAGAAGCAACCACTTTTGCTTTTTGCTCTCAGGATCAAAATGATGCCGCCAAGTTTCATCAGCAGTGATTACGTTTGAAAGAAGCTCCAGATCTTCCTCTAACATCAACTTTAATTGCATGCGAATGTCCTTTTGTTCGGGAATCAACAGTCTTGGAACCCATCGCGCACAAACACGTCTCATGTGTAATGTTTATGTCACCAACGTGTGGATGGCACCCAAAGAAATGTTCAGTATTTCAGAAAGTGATCCTAAGATAAATCGTCGATTATCTCTCACAATGGCAGCAGCAGTGTTGTTTTCTTCCGTAAGAGCAGTAACTGGAGCACCGGGTCCACCTTCCTTTGAAATTGATTGTCTCCCCTCTTTAAACATTTTAAACCACCTTCGAGCTGTGCTGTAGTGAAGAACAGACTCTCCGTAGGCCTCCTGTAACATTGTACAGGTCTCAACTGAAGATTTGTTGAGACGAAAGCAGAATTTCAAAGCCGCATATTGTTCCTCGCGCATTACCTCCATTGCAGCGGTAGGCGATACTGAACATGTCTGAACTTGCCTGGTTCTCACAGGCGGGAACCAGGAGTACCAAAAATTAAACTACTACGACGTGTTTGTCTCACATTAAGCTAACAGAATATAATAAAATTGAATTTTAGTGCGAAAAATAATGACCGTAAACATTATGGTCATTCTTTATTGAACAGTGCTCGTAACTTAAACATACAACATTTAAATGTACACATTTGATGATTTCAAACATAAATACAAATTTTGCATTTATTCGAGATTTTGCTCTTTCCTTTTTTTATTGAAGTTGTGCAGTTCTCTCACTGTCTCTTCTTCCCTTCCCTCTATTTCTATTTCCTTGCACATTTGCATAACCTTTATTTATTCAGGGGACATTAAAAGTACTTCCGGTGACATCTAGATAAGAATGTTTTGGAAATACATAACTTGTTCTAAGTGGTGGATTGTTATTATATTTGTATGCATCTAAATACACCAGATGTATCATTCTGTTGGAAGTGCAATCGCCCATCCCCATCCCATGTTAAAACATACCACCACGCTTCATGCTTGTGAAAGGAAGAATTTCTCCGCATGCTTCGGTTTTGTACGCTCCAAACCATGCCCCAGAGTACATTATCGCGCATTATTTTAAAACATATGTTGAATATTTCTACACCCCTTTAACTGAATAATCGTTGGTGTATTTCTACATATAATTGGGCAAGAGAGAACCGATAAGAAGCGTGTTGGTTGACGAAAATTCGTTGCTGGTTGTAAATAAACCAGGCAGGTTGGAGCAATGCCAGCCTCCGAACCGAGGCGCGCTTCCCACGCAGGCAGCCACCTTTCTAACACTGACGTCACAATCGTAAAGATCTTGCTAATCAACCGGAGTCTGTTTTCTGAATACGCACTGCTGTTTTAACACATCCATATGCAGGGGTTCCACGTGCAAAGACTATGCTTGTAGATTAACCGCGACTAAGGATCTCAATGATTATAGAACTCAACTATTTTTATTTTTGCGTAATTTAAGCATCACCTTAGAAAGAAATAGATTCTGAAATTTGTGCAAAAACTCAATATTGATACGAGGGTGGTCTGAAACGTTTCCGAGCTCAACATGAAGATGGCAGAATTTGTAAATAAAAGCTAGTGAATTTCGTTGCTTAACTGTTGACAGTTGCTCACCAAAGTTTCAGCCATTTTGGACGCTTAGTTGTTATGTAACAAGACGTTTGAGTGAGTTGATGTGAGTGTTTTTATGAAAATTTACAAATTCGAGTATCGAGGTCACATTAAATATTTGCTTTTGAAAGGCAATACGCCTACGCAAATCAAAGATGAGTTGAATTCTGTGTATGGAGACTCTGCACCATCATTTACCACAGTGAAATTTGGGGCAGCTGAATTTAAACGTGGCCGTAAGAGCTTGGGAGACGATGAACGTCCGGCACGTCCATAAACCGCAACTACCGACGAAAACATCGCCAAAGTTCACCAAATGGTGCTAGACGACCGCCGAATTATCCTGAGAGAGACAGCAGAGGCTATGGACATGTCAAAAGAACGTATTTGTCACATTAAATCAACATTTAGACACGAGAAAGCAGCCCGCGCGTTGGGTGCCGCGTTTGCTCACGTTAGTCCAAAACGGTGCTCGGATGAACATTTCCAACGTTCTGTTGACGCAACTTAGGCGCAATAAATCCGAGTTTTGGTGCCGATTAATTACTGTAGTTAAAACTTGGATACACCATTACACGCCCGAAACAAAAATACTGTCCATACAGTGAACGGCAAAGGAGGACCGGGCTCCAAAAAAGCAAAAACTGTTTTTTCGGCTGGGAAAGTGATGGCGACTGCTTTTTTGGGATAATCATGGAGTTATTTTAATCAATTATCTTCAAAAAGGAAAAAAACATTACAGGAGAATACTACGCATCATTACTTCACAAGCCGAAGGCTGAAAATCGGCTTCATTTGTAGAAAAAGAAAATCCTGTTTCACCAAGACAACGCAACATCTCACGCCTCAGCGGTTGCAATGGCGAATATCCACGAATTACGGTTTGAACTGCTTAACCATCCGCCGTACTCACCAGAACTATCCCCAAGCGACTTCCTTTTGTTCCCTCATCTGAAAATTGTGCTCCGAGGACAGAGATTTTCGTCAAATGAAGAGGCAATGACTTTCGTGAACAATTATTTTACAGAGAAAAACGCCGAGTACTATTTGGACGGGTTACAAAGATGGGAGCATCGCTGGGAGAAGTGAGTAGAGTTACAAGGAGACTGTGTTGAAAAACGCCGAGTACTATTTGGACGGGTTACAGAGATGGGAGCATCGCTAGGAGAAGTGTGTAGAGTTACAAGGAGACTATGTTGAAAAACGCCGAGTACTATTTGGACGAGTTACAGAGATGGGAGCATCGCTGGGAGAAGTGTGTTGAGTTTCAAGGAGACTATGTTGAAAAACGCCGAGTACTATTTGGACGGGTTACAGAGATGGGAGCATCGCTGGGAGAAGTGTGTAGAGTTACAAGGAGACTATGTTGAAAAACGCCGAGTACTATTTGGACGAGTTACAGAGATGGGAGCATCGCTGGGAGAAGTGTGTAGAGCTACAAGGAGACTATGTTGAAAAACGCCGAGTACTACTTGGACGGGTTACAGAGATGGGAGCATCGCTGGGAGAAGTGTGTAGAGTTACAAGGAGACTATGTTGAAAAACGCCGAGTACTATTTGGACGAGTTACAGAGATGGGAGCATCGCTGGGAGAAGTGTGTAGAGTTTCAAGGAGACTATGTTGAAAAACGCCGAGTACTATTTGGACGAGTTACAGAGATGGGAGCATCGCTGGGAGAAGTGTGTAGAGTTACAAGGAGACTATGTTGAAAAACGCCGAGTACTATTTGGACGAGTTACAGAGATGGGAGCATCGCTGGGAGAAGTGTGTAGAGTTTCAAGGAGACTATGTTGAAAAACGCCGAGTACTATTTGGACGAGTTACAGAGATGGGAGCATCGCTGGGAGAAGTGTGTAGAGTTACAAGGAGACTATGTTGAAAAACGCCGAGTAGTATTTGGACGAGTTACAGAGATGGGAGCATCGCTGGGAGAAGTATGTAGAGTTTCAAGGAGACTATGTTGAAAAATAAAAAATAAAAATCTGAAAAAATGTCTTGTATCTTTATTAGGTCGGAAACTTTTCAGCCCGCCCTCGTATTTCATTAAATTAGTACACAATAGGTTGTTTAAAAATTTGTTAGCTGGCTATCTGAAGGCAGCACGTTTTTAAGTAAACAATTTGTAGTGAATGTATTTTCATTTAAGGGAAAATATAATTATATCTATACTTTATTTAGTGCACATTTCACGGTCACTTTATTTATTTAACGGATTTCTCCCCCCCCCCCCATCACTTTTAACATATAAGGTCATGTGGGCAGCTTTATCTTTGTAACAACTGCTGATCATAATTTTGTTCACTTGTTTTGGGCTTGTTTACTTTTTTTTCTACATAAATACTAAACTCTCACTCATATACTTCCAGACTATGCAGAAATGGCAATAATCTTGGGTAAAGAAAACTTCCATTCTTCAATTGAGAATCGATCTCGGGACCTCTGGATTAGGAAGGCAGCATATTGATCACCAGACCACAGAGGCAGACGTCACAGATTTTGTTTTCACGTATAAAGTGCAAGCAGTTTTTATCTGAATATTTTCTTTATTACATTAATCATTATTGTATAAAATAATTCAATAATCATGAAAACAAACCCAATGTCAGTATTTAAACTGAGTTTGTATTTTGTTAAAGTATAACAAATGAATCTAATTTGTCTTTCAGTGCATTAAGGTTAATCATATTTTTTTAAACATCTTTAATAAATAATGGATGGTTGAATAACAAATATTTCACAACATAAATTGCTTGTTTTAATGCGTACAATCAAAATCTGTTGAAAGAATATTTTCCTTTTAAACAATGAAATAATTTTGAAAATATGCACTAGTTAAAATGTAACTAATATAATTGTTTTTCCTGAAATTAAGAAATCTTCGCCGTTGTTTACTTGAAAACGCGTTGATTTCAAGATAACCGCCCGCCTCGGTAGCGCAGATGGTATCGTGTCTGCCTCACGTTCAAGAGGTCTCGAGTTCGAATCTGAGTCAGGGTGAGGTACCTGAATAAGGTTTTTTCGGCGTTTTCTCTTATCCTGAAAGAAGAATGTCGGGCAGCTCTACGCTCCAAGAATCCTGGGCTCATTTGAACGTCATTTCACCCATTTCATTCATCGTCCGTTATAGATTAACCTTGGATGACGTGAAAAAATTCAAGATAATCAGCGCAAAAAATGTTAACACTCTTTCATCAATTTTAACTGTCTTGAGGGTACAAGATTCAAATTTTCCACAAAGGTTTCAAGAAAAGCAATTTTTTCAGCCTTCATTTAAGAGTAATCAAATGTCCATAGGTGACCTTTAAATGGATGAGCACAGGTGTGTGTGTGTGTGTGTGTGTGTGTGTGTGTGTGTGTGTGTGTGTGTGTGTGTGTGTGTGTGTGTGTGTGTGTGTGTGTGTGTGTGTGTGTGTGTGTGTGTGTGTGTGTGTGTGTGTGTGTGTGTGTGTGTGTGTGTGTGTGTGTGTGTGTGTGTGTGTGTGTGTGTGTGTGTGTGTGTGTGTGTGTGTGTGTGTGTGTGTGTGTGTGTGTGTGTGTGTGTGTGTGTGTGTGTGTGTGTGTGTGTGTGTGTGTGTGTGTGTGTGTGTGTGTGTGTGTGTGTGTGTGTGTGTGTGTGTGTGTGTGTGTGTGTGTGTGTGTGTGTGTGTGTGTGTGTGTGTGTGTGTGTGTGTGTGTGTGTGTGTGTGTGTGTGTGTGTGTGTGTGTGTGTGTGTGTGTGTGTGTGTGTGTGTGTGTGTGTGTGTGTGTGTGTGTGTGTGTGTGTGCCGCCTCTTTAGTGTAGGTGGTGGCGTGTCTGTCTCACGTTCAAGAGCTTGCGAGTTCGGTCAGGGCGAGTTATCTGGATAAGGTTTTCTCTGGGGATTTCCTTATCCTAAAAGATGAATATCAGGTAACTCTAAGCTCTATGAACCCTGGACTTAATTTAATATCGTTTCACCCATTTCATTCATCGTCCGTTAGACCTCACTAGTTAAAAGGACCTCATATCTATAAAAAAAGTTCTCAGGTTTAGCTAGTAGATTAGGTGTCAATTTTATAAACAAGCACAAAAAGATGAAGGTCAACAAGTATTTGGGTAATTATTTAGGATATGATCCATTATACACGAGCGTGGGACGCTTACTAGCCTTGGAATTTCCCTGACTCTTCCTAGAAAATAAATGATCCGCCGACAACATAAGATATTAAACGCCCGTTAAATTTGTGAATAATACTACACGTTGAGACATTTATGTGCTTTAAACGAATCACTGATGTCTTCAGAAACAGTACCGCCTTCCTGGGAACCAAATAACAACACAAAAATTTGATATGGAATACCTATAAGACTTTACATTTTATTAATAATACATATATAACACCGTCCTGCAAGTATTTGTGCTTTTGAAATGAATGATCGTTTCTGAATAATATTTTCACACTGATTGCAAAACTGAAATTCGTTTTCACGTACCACGTAAGAAATTTTTGCAAATCAGAATTTTATGTTTTGAATATTTTTCATAAAGTACATACTGTAGTAATATTACCATGTGCTTATCGTTTGTTAGAAAGGTTCAACAGCTGATTATTCAACTTTTATTTTTTAAATGTGAAATAATAAACTATGATGTTAATATTTTATATTTTTATATTTATTAAAATCTACTAAGTATATCCACCCTAGGTGATGTACAAAACTGTGTCTTCTCAAAGTTAATAATTCCAAAGAATAGAGTTTACTCATAGATTTATTTATTCTCAAAATGTCTTAAAGGTGTTTTGCTTCATAATGGAACATTCATCCTTCCATTCTTGTAGGCCACTGTTTTGGTTTAGAGACATATGAAAATGTTAGGCTTTTGCTACAAAAAACTACAGTAGGAGAACCATCTATGGCTAGTTTGTAAAAATTTAAAGATTATTTGACTATTAATTGGTCAGCAGACTGGTTTAACAAAATATCCTTGTTTTTTATGTGAATGGGACAGCAGAGCATGGTCAGAACAATGGGAAAGGTAACACTGGCCACGTAGGACTAATTTAACATCAGGCGAAAGAAATATAAAAAGTGAACCTCTTACTGATGCCTCAAAATATAGTTGCCAAATCTCCATGTAAATCATACATGGAGATTTGGCAGTAGGATGTGCTTTTGTTGTTTATGAAAACCAAACGGAACTAACTCACTCCACGTTTAAATTGTCACCTGAATGTTCTGTATTCCAGTCGGAGCTCTTAGCAATTAAAGAAGCTATAAAATGGTGTACTGTTAATGGGAACAGTGATTCACAATCAGCTCTACTCGCTATTAATGATAAATATCATTAGCACATGAAATCAGAACCTTGCTTCAAAACCATCCAGGACATATTTGCATGGGATGGCTTAAAGGACACAGTGGAATTTTAGGTAACGAGAGGAAAATGTGAAACTCTTGTACCAAATTTTGTTTTGACACAATTTTTAAGTGGACATGGTAAATTTGGTGAATACTTATCACGCTTTCACTTAACATCCAACCCCGAGTAAATGTGTGGTAAAGAATTTCAAACTGTGGTTCATCTCCTTTTCTGTTGTCCCATTTTCTGGAGAGAAAGACAACAATTAATATTCAAGGAACTGAATTTTCTGCTCCGCACACATCTTTGCTAATGAAGCCACAACAGTATAAGTACTTCATGATGTTTATAAATTCAGTGTTTAAACGTCTGAAATAGTTTAAATTAATATGCATCAGATTAAAACATCATTTCTTCCTTCTAGTATTTAAAATATTTTTGTTAAAATTGTATATTTTTATGTATCAACTCCAACCCTAATATATAACTGTGTAAAATAGGGTTCAATAAATCTGGATAAATAAAAAAAATCTCCATGTAAAATTAAGTTTAATGAAACAATTTGTAAAAACTATCAGTGAGTTCTTTAAACACTTGGCCTCACATTTCTTTCATTATTCTATGTAAAAATTAAAGCAGGTGTATTCGTTGGCCCACATATTCGAAAACTGATTGTCAGTCAGTTCGATAACACTTATTATGAGTCGAAAAGTGAAGGATACCTAGAATGCTTTCAGAAAAGTTGTTTTCAATTTCTTTGTAGATAAAAAATACCTAAATTATGTTAACATAGTGAAAAAGATGTTACAAAATGCCAAACAGATTTTTTGCAACACGAGTGTCAACGTATATTTTCTTCATTCCCATCTAAATTATTCCCCTGGCAATTTAGGAGATTTTAGTGAGGACCAAGGTGAAATATTTCACCTGAATATAACAAATATGGTAAAGGGGTACCAATAGAAGTAAAGTGTTAAAAGGGACTGCTCTGAATAAATGAGAGAAGGTCCAAGAGGAGAAAATTTGAAGTGCAACATTGAGGTAAGGTTATGAATGTAATGATAATGTGTAGTGTTTAACGCCCGCTTTTACTACATACGGCACCGCAGGCGATGACTGATGATACATGAGATGAAGATGGAGCACCGGTGGAATGAGATGGCGGGGGAAACCGGAGATCCCGGAGAAAACCCGCCCCAGCGCCGTGTTGTCCACCACAAATCTCACTTTGCTGTCACCTGGGATCGAACCCGGGCCGCCTTGTGAGAGCCAAGCGGTCTAACCACTGAGCCACAGCGCGGCCGGTTATGAATCTGCTTATAATTATTATTAATTAATGATTAATTATTTGCAAGCAAATTATAATTATGGCCTAGGTTTTCATACACAATTCTTGTTGAAACTATTAAGTTTCAGAAAGCTTTAATGTCATTTCGGTTATTTATGAATAGTTTCAAAACCTGACGTGATGGGAGAAAATGGAGATTAGTTTCGAATTCAGTACAAAAAAATCCGTTTATAATCACCTACCACGTAAAAAACAGGAAACAAGTTTTGAAATGCAGAACAGTGTAATGAACATGCAATATACTACATAAAGCAAACTGTGCGTTTTTTGGAAAAATTAAAAATAACAATGTTCTTGGGGAATTTTGTTGTAAATCTTCACCTGGCATGTGTGCCTCATGTACGAAATTCGGTATTTGAGTTCTACTGTTCACGGCTGACAAACATGAACCACGATATGATTTCACCGTGACTCCTACTTCCAAAGAAAGAAGTTGCAGAAAACAGTTCGAGCATGCTTATGTTAACAGCGTAACTAAAACACGATTTAACATTAATATTTCAAATTTTTAAGGATGCAAGGTGGAGATTTTCGTAAAATTCCCCTCGCCCAAAACAACCATTTACATTAAACAAATTCTGCAATTTTTTCAGATAAAATTATAAACATTTTCATACTCACAAGACAAAATATATTCATTAAATTTTCTTTTTAACCCGTGAAGCGAAATAAAGTTATATAACTCGCAGCTACACATTTTATGGACATGGCAATTATTTCCGAGCTATTTATTACTATCTGTTTGAATTTTTCACTACTTCAAGTTTTGAAGCGTTAAGTCTCCAGTATTCTGTTTCTTGAGATAGAGGTAACGCAACGAAAGCTTGCCAACGGGAGCTGCGCAGAACTTCGGTACTACTCGGACAAAGTTGGGTTGCCTCGCTCTCGATTTAAAGGAACATGATTTAGCACTACCCAATTTTTATTTTAAGAGAGGCATGGTAATTATTATAGGCCGGAGAGATGTGCGTTCGCATGCGACACCAGTCAGCTGGACAGAGTATGAAGTAGGGTGTAAAGCACGACCATCAAATGTGCAAACGTAGAAAACAACCTAACGTAGCACTCTGCGAACTAGTGAAACACTGCCTTGGAAGTTATGCAGACGCAAGGCCAAGATGTAGTATAACGCGACTATTTTGTTTCCTCTCCTAGTGAGGCGGTTGTCATGGTCAGGCGATACCTACCTGCATTTATTTACATGCGCAAGGGATAACAGTATTACTCGACAGAGCGTTGAGGCGTATCGACCTTCAGGTTACCAGCGCTGATATGTCCCTTATCAGGTCTTATCTGGTCGATTAGAAGAGTGAAATATTAATAAGTTCACGTACAATAAGTAACGGAACACAAATAGAGCGATTGGAAGCTGCGTGTGTCTATATGATATGATTTTTTGCGCCTGCCGATGTATGACACATTGCTGTCCAGAAGACATGATTGCATCTGAACAGACTATACATACACTGGACTCGTCGTGTATGTGCGATAAGCTGAGGTGAACATCTCTGTGTTGCGAATATTTTCCGATACGCCTTCTAGCTTTGCCATGTTGTACCTGTATTTGTTTACATGCGCGAGCGATTACAGTACAGTCAATGAGCAGTATACCTATGGAAAAACGCATATGCCACCGACCTTTAGTAACTATGTAATACATACATTCTAAATCAATATATAAAACGTCTATCAAAACACAAACAACGATACAAAATAATAATTAACAGATTCGTCCAGTAATATACTCATTCACTGCGATGTGACAGCTCGAGATATCTTTGGATACTGAGGCCCGTAAAAGGGATAGTGTCGCCCTGTAACAGGCGTAACGGTGGTAAGTATGAAAATACTGTTCAGCATATCAAACGCTTCGCAAGCTTTCGTTGCGCCAAAACTATTGTGCATTTTCGAAGTGAATTTTCGAAGCCAGCACATCGATCCAGCCTCCTGTATCCCTATTATATCTACTACGAAATGAGAAATGAAGACATTTCTGAAACGATTTAACTTCATTCACATGAAAAATAAGTTTTACATGCATTTAATTTCTTGATAGCGGTTAAGAAACAGACTTCTGTCGCGGAACCTTTTAAAATCTACCGATGTTCACAAATAAAGCATCCAAAGAAATGTTACGCACTATTTGCTGCCTGTTTTCTTTACTCGTTAATGCAATTCTTCCTCGGAACACTGAACCCTGAGCCCGACATACAGCTGCAGGGTTAAGTCAATTGGAAATGATATTTGGGCAACCTTGTGCCAGTATGCGGCACGGAAGGAGGAAGTTCGCGTGACATCATGTAGGAAGAGTCACGGCCAAACACGCTAGCGATGTGACAACCAACTATTCTTTGCATTTTCCCTTCTCTTACAACATTCCTACTATATTACTTAAAATGAAGCTCTCGTGAAATCTGAAAAAGAAAAAGATAAAAATAACAGAGGATTTCGAGTGCGAGTTTGCAATTTGATAACATTTCCAAACGTTAATCTTTCATAGTGTTGACATGATCCTCTCGTTAAATTTCTCAACACAAAAATTAAAACACAGAATAAGTTGCTTTCTATTGCAAATAGAAATTTTGATTTAATAATTAAGATATAATGCATATTCTTATACACTTTTTCCAATAAAATTTTAAATAATAAAACTTGGAAATTATGCCAATAAAATCAATCAAGGAGAATACTTTAGCTATTATTTCGTGCTTCAATGTGAAATCTGAAAGTGAATATCTAGATATCATTTGTCAACAGGCTACTCCAGGCTTATCGTGCTTCAAAAACCCCATTTCTAAAGCACTAATTTTAATTTCTTAAAAGATCAAGTGCCCCAAACCAACTTTCTCTATCCTCTATTATATATTGTTAGGTATAAAATTATTCTTAAAAGCTTATTTTTCTGTGTCCATTTTAATCGATATAAACCTTCACGTTTCATTATAGATACAAAGAGAATAATTATAGTCAAATTGGGAGAAACAAATGAATATCGACAGAACTTGAAAAGCATGAAAAAATTATAGATCGTTAATAATGTATATCTTAGAAATGGTTTGTCACAAAAAGTAACATGTGTTTTAAATATTGTCGCGGTAACGGGCATAAAGGTTTCGGCGCAAATAGATAACGGTAGCGTAGATGGTAGCATGTCTGTCTCACGTTCAAGAGGTCCCGAGTTCGAGTCTCGGTCAGGGTGAGTTATCTGGATAAGGTTTTTTCCGGGGGTTTCCTTTATCCTGAAAGACGAATGTCGGGTAACTCTAAGCTCTATGGACCCTGGGCTCATTTAAGCATCATCATCTCACCCATTCCATTCATCGTCCGATATGACTTAACGTTGGAGGACGTAAAATTACAAAAAAAAAAAAAAAAAAAAAAAAAAAAAAAAAACAGAAGGCGGATAGTATTTCACGGTAATAAATGGCTTGCATAAGCAGTTAACGATAGCGCGGCTAGTGTACACGAAGAGCCGGAAAATAAAGATAGCTGAGGTAAAAGACAAAACAAAAGACGAAACAAACAAACTGAGATGAATGGTAATTTCTGGTAACATCTGGATTATTTCAGGTTCTTTATTCTGGAAATCTCTCGAATTATGAATGAGGTATTTAAGGAAGTGACGAGTTGAAACAGAGTAGTAGTGTAACAAGACTTGTAAAACGAGAGTCAGCTGTGAAGTGTTGTAACGAGAGCTGATGTTTGTTATTGTCATCGACCTTGATGCTGTAGATTGTGGTATGTGATGTAATGATGATACGTGAGAATTGAACAATGTATTCCTACGCAAATAAAGATCATTTAGAATTTCGGCAAATTGGACTTTTAATTCTACGAACACACAAAGTCACAATATATCTACATTTTTTGTAAAGTACTGTTTCGTCCAGGGCTTATCGTTGCCGGCAATGTAAGATTTCTTCGGGATTTCTTCGGAAGAAGAGGCCTTCATGCTCAGAATGCACATTTTATTTGTAATGCAAATGCAT
The DNA here is from genome assembly GCA_030765055.1 of Mantis religiosa. Taxonomy (NCBI): domain Eukaryota; kingdom Metazoa; phylum Arthropoda; class Insecta; order Mantodea; family Mantidae; genus Mantis; species Mantis religiosa. The sequence continues at coordinate 13,644,091 of CM060947.1, read as the reverse complement.
TTATTAATGATATTTTAATCAAAATCATTAAAGGCATTTTTCAGAAAATTAAAACAGTCGAAAGATGTATAATATAAATCGCATGTAGTTCATAATCTTCTTCAAAATCGTTGTCTTTTTACAAGAATACTGAACAAGAATATCAGGTTTGGTAGTTTCTGACTTTTCATTTTTGACATATGCTGATTTGTGTTTTCTGCAGTATTTAACGCCCGTTCTTTATACATGCACGCCAAAGGCAGATATAACTGGAAAATCACTTTGAAAAGGAAACGCCCCAAACCTAATTTTGAGGACCTTAACGGCATTTGCCAGTTATGAGGACAGAAGAAACCCTGGAAGAAACCTTGGTCGGGAAGTACGGTCCTGGCGGGATTAGAGCCACGGGCTTCACAGTTACTGGGGGTCATCTAGCTCTGTTCAGAACGGTGTTGAATATGTTTATTTCTCCTGTAATCAGGCAATTGTTATCTCTCGCTTGAGAATCATGGAAGTACAAAATGTAATATGAAAATCGATGTTTATAACATTACAATTAAATCCATATCTGCGGTTAGGGGATCAAGATTTTAAACCTAGTTCTCGCTAACTCGAGGCTCATGCTTTTATTTCTATTGTGATGCTTCTTCATCGGCATCTGATGCCCAAATGAATATAAACGAAACTTCGTTTCTCTTTATCAAGAAAAAGGCGGTAGGGAGCTTGGTTCCTTCGCAGATGCTCGTGACCAACTTCTATCGCAGTCACTGGGACGATGTTTGGACGTGATGTGGCGCAATCCGAGGGAGGGGGCACGCTGTTGAAATTTTGGACAGACTACGAAGGAGCTTGATCCTTTTGGCTTAAAGTGTTTGTACATTTGGATGAAAGAGTAGATGTTAGACTAAACAGTCAGCAATGGTCATGGATTGGCGAGTGAGTGTGTGTTGTTTAGGGGCCCGTCGACAACAAGGTCATTTGGGCCCTCATGGATTGGCGTTCACTGAAGCTGCTATTGAAGCAGTCCATAAGAATTGCAATTGGAGTATGATAATGTATGACCATATGAATTCAGCAAGTCTCAGCAGTATATAACTAAACACGTCCAGTTAAGGAATAAAAACTGATGCAGTTTATCGGTTATGCAAACGTTATTGATAATGAAGAGGACTTCAGAGGCTATTCGCAGGATATTCAAGTTATACATTTCAGTTGTCATAAAAATATCTAAACCAGTGATATTTTAAACAAAAAGTTTAGAACTGTTTTTGAGATAATTTAACGATTTGAAAATTTCATTATGCGAAGGACAATTTAGGATAAAGGGATTTTCTTGAAAATCTTGGTGTTGCATTCTTGAAAGATGTTGAACTTAATTGCCAACTTTGTAAGTATTAGAGAAAGTAATCATGAATAACGACTTCTAGTTTGAGAAAAGTATAAATATTGGAACATTAAATCCAATAAATAGGAACATGCTCAAAATGATTAACTTCACAAAAAAAAGTATTTTACATAAATTATTCATTTTAACAAAATTTACATTTTTAAATGTAATACGATTTTTCTATTATGGTTTAACTGTTATGCGAAAACCATTCAGAATGATGAGGATTTTAGAGGCTATTCCCAGAATATATAATATCGTAATTAAAATCAAAATAATTTGAGCACATTATGACAAAATAAAAAATTTCGAACAATTATATAGTTAAGATATTAGCTGAAATAATAATGTTAGATTTTAGAACGTGCATCGCGTGTATGTGTTGCTATGGCTAAATGCTTACCGCATTGTGCGGGAATGTCAACTTACGATGGATAGCAACAATAACGGTAAGTATGGATTGTTAGTTACATAGTACAAACAATTATTTAAAAGAACTCACACATGTGAAGATCCTACAACTCAGTGAACGTGTGAACAACTTATTTCTGTTTTTAAAGTAGGCTAATACAGATTAACTGTGCATATTTTTGTTGAGGTGAGATAACTCGAACCCTTGTTTATGTTTCGAGTGTCGAGAGGATAAAGAAAGGGGATCTGATGGGCAACATTGCAGCATCCACGTGGAGAAACAGATGACCTTGAAGTATCTTTTTAAAAATCAGACTATCATTTGGGATGGGGGAGTTTTTCTTTTCTTTCTTTCTTTCTTTTTTCTTTCTATTTTTTTTTTAAATTGCATGTTCATCCTTAGAAAACAATGAACTTAAATACCAAGTCTAGTGTTCAATCGGATTTTAGTTTTTGAGTTGTGAGGTTCACAGACAAGCACACAGACGTTTTACTAAAATGTTTATTTTTCTCTTTTAATTCAAGGAGTCTGAAAACATGTATTTCTACAGAAACCTCAGTAACGAATTTTTGGTTGGGGTGTTAAATTCCACTTTATATGTGTAAAAGAGAAAGTAAAAAAGTAAAAGATAATAGAAACGAACTGAAAGTAGAAAAATACTCTACAAATAATAAAGGAATATCAGTATAACAAGAAAGATACGTAAACAGAATTCCAATCACAATAATAAAAAGAAAACTGCAACAAACCACAACCAAAATAAATTTCAATTGGAAGGCGAATAAGATGACAAGCGGAACGAACATTGTAAAAGATGCCAACAACTCTGCATTGTCGACACTGCAGCAGTGGAACTGTATGACAGGAAGACAATACGTGTGACATATTCCATTGTGATTGCTTCATCCCACGTTATCTCACCATGATACTTTTATCTTCCCTATCGTTCCAAAGTTCAATCTGCCACTCCTCATGTCCTTGTAGCCCATGCACTTGGTCCACACAAAACAATCCAATAGTAGAACCCCGAAAAAACAATTACATCGAGGTTGACGGTTAAGCGAAAATCGGGGATAATTCATCTTAATATAAACAACAGATTTAAAAAGTAGCGGAGAAAGGCACTTCACTAAACACACGAGTCCTATATTTTAATTTTTATACACGAATATTTAGAAAAATTACAATAAATGGGTTTATCGTCAATTTTGTATGTACAACGCTACAATAGACGACAGTACACCATGATCAAACTATTGCCTGACTGCATAGTACTTTGTGATTTGAAACCAAAACTTATAAAAACAGAGCATCTGGCACAAATCTTTGTTGCACTAGTAGGTTTAAGCCCCGTGATTTTTTTTAATTAACATCCTCCAACGTTAAATCATATCGGACAATGAATGAAATGATGCTCAAATGAGCCCAGGGTACGTAGAGCTCAGTTATCCGACCTTCATCTTTCAGGATAAGGGAAAAGGAAGGGAAAATATCCTTACTTAGATAACTCATCCTGATCACAATTCGAACTTGGAACTCTTGAACACGAGGCAGACATGCTACCACCTACACTACAGAAGCGGTTATAATGGCTTTGAAATTTTCTTGTCATTCCATGACCAGGAGTGGAGGAAAGAGAGAGAGGAGGGGAAGAGAAGTATAGGTATGAATTAGAAAATTCAGAGTAACAATAAGGAACATTTCGGAGTTTTTTAATTCCTCAAAGATGTATTTTACACAAACTGCGTACTATACCGAAATCCAAGGTTTTTGTATATAGTACAATTTTGTTTACTTCTTACGATTTACCAGTTATGAATAATTAATACAGAATGAAAAGGCTATTTCCAGAAAATTCTCCCTATTCTAAGTACCCTCTACATGAAATGTCTTCGGCATTTTTTATTTTCTAAAAATATATTATTTTGTTTTAAATACCATATGTTTAACATATTTACATGTCTTTTGTACAACTATAAACGTAAGAAAGTTACAAAATGTTATGCAGAAATAAAAATTTAAGAGTTCGTCAAAGCACAGACTTTATCTTGTTCTTTTGAGTTAAACTTCCGAGATATCTACACTTTGCTATTGGTATGAATCGTCATATACTTATTGCTACAAATGCTAAGACGCGATTTGTTTTTTCCCCTCGTAGTCACGCAAAGAGCATGGAATTTCAAAGCAATCACACAGAGAAATGAAAAGTGAACGAGAAAGTTGTACTTTTTATTTATTTTTTAATTTACATCATCCAACGTTGATTTATGAATGAAATAAGTAAAGGAATGCTAATTTGAGCTCAGGTTCCATAGAGCTTTGTGTTATCCGACATTCATCTTTTAGGATAAGGGAAAACCCCGGAAAAACCACTATCCAGATAACGCAACGTAACCAAGATTCGAATTCGGGACCTCTTGAAAGTGAGGCAGACGCACTACCACCCACGCTACAGGGGCGGGTCCAAATCTCCATGACGTATACACCTGTTGCCACATCTGTGAATTTTTGGCTGCTTAAAGGGACTTTTTCGCATGATAACAAGCAAAGCGATTAATAAAGTGACCGATATAAACGAGGAAGAATAAATTCTCCGGCACTAAACCTTTACAAGAAAAGAAAAAAAGTGTAAGTCATGTATTTTCTAAACAATGCTGTGAAGCGATTGTAATTATTAGTGAATTCTAGATATGATGAATCACTCCGCAGAACCGACAAATACAGACAAAACTAACAGAGAAAATAAAAAATTGATCTCACTAACCACTTCCGAAATATTCGTAGTTATTGTTTAGAAGTTACCAGTATACTTTGAAATGTTATTTGTCACGATCTCTTACAAAGAGCAATAGTATTACACTGATTTGCTCTTCAAATAGCTGTTTTCTGTGCATTTTATATAACAACTGTCAATACGGCATTACAAATTATTAAGTATCTTGCTGAAATGATGTTCGAAGAAATAATGTACTATATAAATTATCTGTAGAAATGCTGTGAAATACTAGATGCCAGATATATCGCTAAAATTTTGTGTGGCGCCGCTATTTTAGCCGTGGTCGTTACTGTGACGTCACGAAACAGTCTCCCACGCCTGACCTCGGAGTCTCTTTGTAGCAAACGCGCCTCCGAGTGTCAACACGAACATCACGTCAATACTGCGGACGTGTGACAACCTTCGGAAACTTTAGGAGGCCTTGATAGTTGCATCGGCGGCTTTTAAAACTCAAGCCTTTAATTTTTTGTTGTTCAGCCTTATTCCGAAGGTTACGATCCTCACAAGACAAGCCTCTAAGCAGATGGGCTCGGCCTTCATTGATGATTATAGACGGCCTTACGAGACAATTCCCCGCAAGGCTAAGGTCGTGGTTCCGGAGCACGGTGACAACGTGCTAACGGCCTACATTACTGACATTCGGTTGTGTAAAAACTGCTGACGGTAACCTAACTTAACCTTCGGGCTAAAACAGTACCCGTGTCACTCATTACATCAAGGTATTGACAGATCGGTGAAGATATATATTACTGTCCCTGATTTGAGCCCAAGAGCATTCTTATACTCTACCAATGAGCTAACACGGCAGTTCAACACCTACTAGCATTTGAAATTCACACTTCACTCCTTGGAATGAAAACAAATGCTTTTTGTAAACTAAGGCCAGGCTTCATTTGTTGATTTTTAATGTCAACACAGTTTAGCATTGAAGTCTACATAAATTCTGTAAGTTAACTTCCGCAGTTAATCTTAAATTTAATTTGTGATTCAAAATTATAGTGCATACCTCAGAAGAAAGCATATAGGTAAATTGTAAACACCTCCACTCATGCAAAGTACCCAAATAAATCTTATGCTATAAATCCATAGGTTGACGAAGGTCAATGGATGACCCCAAAAGCAGACCAACAAATATGATTCTAAGCCCGCCTCGGTAGCGTAGAGGTAGCGTGTCTACCTCTCGTTCAAGAGGTCCCGAGTTCGAATCTCGGTCAGGGTGAGTTACCTGGATAAGGGGTTTCCGGGGTTTTCCCTTATCCTGAAAGACGAATGTCGGGTCACTCTAAACTCTATGGACCCTGGGCTCATTTGAGCATCATTTCACTGCTTCCGCTCATCGACCAATATGACTTAACGTTGGAGGACGTAAATTAATACAACAACAAAAATTGGGACAGGCAAATGTTTAAATCGCAAAGGAAAGAAGTAGAAAAAGAGAAGGAGGATGTAGATATTGTGACTTTTGGAATTAAACCCCTATAACATCATATATACCATCATAGACAAGAATCTTCACTACGTTGAGCGTTTGTGACCAACATTTGGAAGGCCATCCCTGTGGGTGACCTTCCTGATCCAAAGGTATTTTAAGTAATTTCCCCGGGTTGTTAGTTTAATGCTGGGAAGAATAATATTCCGAATATCCTGTCCTTCCATTTCATCATAGTTTTCATTTCAGTACACCTTTCATCCTCCTTGGCTGTTTCAGAATTTCTACGAGGGCTGTACAATAAAGAATGATTACAATATTTTTTGACAACGTACCTTTACTCATCCTCATAATTTTGATGGTCCTTCTCAAAATAGTCTCCCCTGAATGCGATGTACTTGTCCCAGCATTTCTGCCAGTCTTCAAAGACATGCTGGAAACCATTTTTGAGAGATCCTTCAAGATCGCCTCTGCAGTCTTCACCACTGCTACTGATGATGGCTAATACCTCCCACGAAGGCGTTTCTTCAAGTTAGGGAATAGAAAAAAGTCACATGGGGCTAAATCCGGACTATAGGGAGGGTGAGGGATGCACTTCACGTTGATTTTTGCAAGAATTCAGCAACAACATTGGCAATATGCGGCCGCGCATTATTGTGGTGCAGCGTCCAACCTGCTTCACAGAAATGTGGTCTTTTGCGTCTGATATGGACTTGCAATGTTTTCAGGACACCGCTGTTGTATTGTCTAGTTAATGATGTGTGTGCAGGTACAATATGCTGATAAACCATTCCATGAATATCAAAGAATGAGATGACCACAACTTTCCCAGCAGAAGCAATCACTTTTGCTTTTTTGGGGTTTGGTGATGAAAGAGATTTCCGCACTGAGCTTTGCTGTTTGCTCTCACGAACAAAATGATGTAGCAGTGATTACGTTTGAAAGAAACTCCGGATCTTCCTCTAACATCAACTTTAACTGAATGCAGACCTGCATGCGAATGTCCTTTTGTTCGGAAATCAACAGTCTTGGAACCCATCGCGCACAAACACGTCTCATGTGTAATGTTTCTATCACCAACGTGTGGGTGGCACCCAATGAAATATTCAGTATTTTAGAAAGTGATCTTAAGATAAGTCGACGATCCTCTCTCACAATGGCAGTAGCAGTGTTGATGTTTTCTTCCGTAAGAGCAGTAACTGGAGCACCGGGTCCACCTTCCTTTGAAATTGTCTCCCCTCTTTAAAAATTTTAAACCACCTTCGAGCTGTGCTGCATGAATGAACAAACTTTCCATAAGCCTGTAAAATTGCACAGGCCTCAACTGAAGAGTTGAGACGAAAGCAGAATTTCAAAGCCACATATTGTTCCTCGCATGTTACCTCCATTGTAGCGGTAGGCGATTCTGAATATATCTGAACTTGCCTGGTTCTCACAGGCGGGAACCAGGAGTACCAACAATGAAACTACTACGGCGTGTTTGTTTCACATTTAGCTAACAGAATATAAGAAGATTGAATTTTAGTGCGAAAAATTATGACCGTAAAAGGTTATGATCATTCTTTATTGAAACGCCCTCGTAAGTGTTGGCGGGAGTTAATGAAATGACAGAGAATTTTCTATTTGTAATTCCACGTTCTCCGAGTCCCAGGCCCTCCAGGGGATGTGGGACATGTAATGCGTAGGTGAGGAGAGTCGTTTGTAAGAGTTTCAGTTTTTAGCTGTTAGAGAAACTGCCCTCTACTTCGTACCTCTTCAGGCCCAGCACCCTTACGATACTCTCCCTTCATCTCTCCCTTCCGGAAGCGTCCCGTCAGTGACAGGAACAAAAAGAGTTCATAGGCCTAAGTGTTAAGTCCCATCTTCAAACCTTGCCATAAAGTCATAAGTCTTCAGGAACTCATTGACTCTGAAATGCAAGGGCCAATGTGAGGTCGAATATTGACTAGGGTATAAACAGTTTCCTTTAATAAATTTATTACTTAGTCTGCACAAAGCCAGGAAGTGAGAGAGGAGTTAGTAAATTAAAATACATATAAACTTAATGTTATCATAAAACCAATGTATTCAGTTAACTTGTACAAAGACATGTTTAATGAACTGGAAACGTTTACCTCAACTGACATGAATTAAATTAAAACGTCAGCTTTTGCAAGAAACGGTTATAAAAGAAAATAATATGAATGTAAGACCTCAATTTGTCTTCATATTTGCGTGAAGATGAATATAAGGTTGATGTGGGGCATACACAGCCTGTAGCGAAATGTATACAACGATATAAACCGCGCTTGCTATTAATACCGACAGCGAACGGGGCTTGAACCGGTGCCAAGTGATTGCCAAATGAACTCTTCTATAAGAAATCGCACATCGTCCATGTGTCGGTCCATGGCAACGATTATTTAAAGTAAATGAGATAATACCGCAAGATAGATACCATATGTGTACTTCCAATACATCTTCAGACTATGACGTCGCACCGGCTATCCCTGATCCGCCACCACGGTTTTTGCGTGTAAACGAAACAATGACGTAATACTGAGACGTCAGTAAAACCTGGCAAATGTGGTTGTGCTGTGCGCGGACAATGATTTTTACTTTCTCCAGTACTACTGACGTAAGTAGGAGAGGTATGGCATTCCAACAATAATTCGATACCATATTTTACCAAAGTCTTCCATTCTTCATCCCGAACTACCCTTTAATAGGAAACTTTTTACTGGATTAAAATTAGCACATATTTAAGAATTTTCTTGACAAATGAAATGTAAACACACTCACACATACACACATTCTCACTCACATTTTATTTTCTGAGAACAGCCGCTTAAATCCTTCCGTCATGAATGATTTTTGCATAGCTGGTAGTGTATAAGACAGACAAAATCTTAATGCACAAAATTGCATATCTGGTTAAAGAACCTAGCTCACCTATATCACTTTTTAAATTAATTAATTAATTTTTTTGTGGATATTATTCAGGATATGATTTTCGAGATACTCCTTAATGGTTTGCATTTTAAAATATTTATGATAATTTTATCTAATGAAAAGTTGCTATTCCTTTATTTTTCTTTACTTCCTTTATTACAATGTCCCATATATGATACATAGAGAGTGAGCTAAAAGTCCCGCACCATAGGGATTATACCGTGTGTTCAATATGAGAACCATACAAGTCAGTGTGCCCGCCTCGGTAGCGTACATGGTAGCGTGTCTGCCTCACGTTCAAGAGGTCCCGAGTTCGAATCTCGGTCAGGATGAGTTACCTGGATAAGGTTTTTTCGGGGTTTTTCCTTATCCTGGAAGACGATTGTCGGACCCCGGACTCATTTGAGCACCATTTCAGCAGTTTCATTCATCGTCCGATATGACTTAACGTTGGAGGACGTAAATTAAAAAACACTGTAAGCGGTCGCCCATGTTCCGTAGAACGCTGGACACCAAGTTTGGCGTGACAACATGGCACTTTGCTACAATACCCTCTCGAATGCTTTTCATCCCTGATCGTTCACCTCCTACACTTTTGCGTTCAGTATCCACATATCGCAAAATCCATTAGATTTAATTCAGGGGGTTGAGAAACCCACTTGTCCTCTACGACCGAACCACCGCGGAAGTTGTCCAGGCAGCTTTGTACTTGAATGACATAATGTGATAGTGCACCATTGTGCACGAACCACGCCTTATAATGCAGGACTATTGGCCCATTCTATACATACAAACATATTCGTACATATTCGGGCATACCGAATTTATTGATAAATTCAACTTCACCCAATTAGAGGCTGCCATAAAATAGGATAAAAAACAATACAAGGATATATAAATGGAAATGTCCCATATCTAAAAGAAAGTGTTAGTTTATGTACCATACAAATAATTTTCCAATATATTGTGACTTTGTGGGTTCGTGAAATGAAAAGTCCAATTGCACCACTCAAAAATGTTCTTTATTTCCACCGACTTACAGTTAAACTCTTGCCAATAACACAGAATTACGTAATGCACACAATTACGATTCACCAGTTCGTCCGTTACAATTTCACTTACACTCGTAATTACGTACAATCCTCCGATGCACTCACACAGTCTTCTCGTCGTACACTAGCACTGCATTCTTACGCCAAGAACTGACTACTCTTGCCCGTCGTGTTGCTTATATAGGGTCAGCGGGCCGATCTGGAAGGTTCTAGATTAGATGAAATATCCCGTAAGTTCGAGAACACACGTGGGACAGAAAGAGACGGCGCAGTGATGTTTTTTTCCCAGCCACCCCTTGTCACCACTATAAGACAAACGAGGGGGGCGTGGCGAACGCCGACCCTCTCCTGCTTGCCCGCTCTATAGGGTGTTCCGACGTTCGGGTGACAATATGTAGTGGCCCTTCAATAACATATAGACTCACTGCTTTAATAAATGAATTGCTTATTCGGTATGTTCTGCAAATTGATACAATCGCACGGAAGGGTAACACGTCTCCAATTAGTAAGGCAACAATGTCAACGGAAGCAAGCTGATATTTATTTACTTTAAAAGTTGCACATATTGCTTATTCACTTTACTTGTAAGTTTAAGATCAAAATTATATTTATTTCTTCTTCTTTGTTTATTTCTTATTATTTGATAAGAGCTATTGCTTATTTTGAATTTCAAACCTTTATATAATAAAAAAATACCTTCTTATTTAATAGACACCATTTTAGCTTTCAATGGATACCTATAATTTGTAGCTTTTCAAAAATAAGAATGGTATTACGCCACCACTTCAATAGAGGGCACTTATATTGAAACTCAATGGCCTTCCACAGACGTCCCTCCTGAATGTGACACGCGGCTCGGGGGGAGATGAAGATTTTAATGTAAAACCCTTTAAATCGCCAAAGAGAACGCTATTTACGAAGGAAAGGCATTGGAATGCTGAAGCTCTAGAGTAACAGACATAAAAATTTGTGACTTTTTCTGCCAAATAATTTCAGTGCTTCTTCTTACAAAATCTTAGGAACGTTGTCAATATGCCAAATAAATGTACGAGGTATTAACATAAAAAGTAACACTATTTACATACATTCCGCTCCAGTATGGCTTAGAATCTACAAATAATATTGGCTGTTACACATTTACAAACACTCCGCATGTTTCTGGGTCCACGTTAACGGGACAGCTATAACATAACAGGAATTAAAGTAAGATAGCTAAGTGGATGTGGCGCATAAAATATTGTTAGTTATTTTTGTGTCTCCTTTAGACTCGAATCTTGTGCACAGGCCAATGGTGTAGGTGGTCCATAACTATGAGAGTAGAGATTTGTCTGTGATGGGATTCAGGGCGTAACGGATCTAACTTCTCATAATTCTAGAATAATTAAGCACCAAGATAGTGTGGTCGTTGACCCTGGTACTCTCGGCAACGATCTTGGCTGTTCTTTCATAAACCAAATCTTTAGAGCAGATTTATCACCACAGAGTCAGGAAGGAACGCTTTGCTGCATTGTTTTATACAAAATCATTCACAGTTACATGCAAAAACTCTTGGAAGAGCTTTTTCTTTAACGACCACCGTATTTAGAGCAGAACTGTCAGCTTATTAAGGATGTGACAAGCAGTTCTTTTCGGGTAACAGTTATAACTATCGCAGTTACGGTTACCAATAACGATTATGCTATTAGATTTAATGGTTATCTGATGGCAGATACATTACATTAATGATCACCTGCAACAATTAGCTGTAATTACGTTTTAATATGAACTGTGTCGATAATGCTGTACGTTTGTTATTTGATTCAATCTAATAAGTTTGTCTAATTATGTCATCACTTTGATTACTACTGCATTCGCATTTGGTTCTACATTTTTGCACATGCAGAGATTGTACTGAGCTATATGGGAATCTAAATATATACCTCACACGATGCAGATGAAACAAATGAAAATATATCATTATTGTCAACATACAAATTATTGAAGTTAAGCTAACAGCAACTCAAATGTCCTTGTAGGATTAGATAATACAGGGTGCTCCACAAAAAGCAGTAAATTTGTTTTAGATTCTGTAATATCAATTGGACACACATATTTTCATTTATATTTCACTGACATTGTCACTCGAATGTTCGTAGTCACTGCAGGTGCTCAAAATGATTCCCTTTGGCTTCCACTTAGAGGCGTAGACGTGGCATTCTGGGTAGTTCTGAAGTGTAACGTTGTTCCAGACGTCTGTCAGTACAGCTTTCAGGTCATCAATGTTTGTTATGTCTCTCCTGTGTTCTTGAACCTTCTGTACCAGTATACCCGAAATCCATCACCTTGAGATCTGGACTTTTAGACGGTCATTGCTGTACGGGCCCACACCGTCTTCTTGTCACGTTCATTTGTGATCACCCAAAACTTCGTTATCACATTATTGCACATGCTCTTATTGTAGTAAATCCAAATTTCCTTCATTTTAGTGGGGCACCCTGTAGTAATGAAATTCTAAAAATATTGTTGCTAGAGAAGAGAAACATTAATGTCTAAACACACACTATTGTCTCACGTTACAAAATATACAGACAATATCAGTCGGTCACATATTTAAGAAGCAAAGGAGATAATTAATACAAAATTTTATCGCCAGACCCAAATGCCACGATCTCTTGTTGAAATTCTGTTGAGTTGAGTTGAAGTAACTGCTGTCTGTGGCCTTGCAACAAAAGCAAACAAATTCTAGGTACACCGCGGTATCTTGTGCTTCTGGTGGCGATTACGACAGTAATGCCAATCTTGGAATGAAATGAAATGTGTAATGTTTAACGCCCGCTTTTACTACATACGGCACCGCAGGCGGTGACACTGGTGATACATGAGATGAAGATGGAGCACCGGTGGAATGAGGAATGGCGGGGGAAACCGGAGGTCCCGGAGAAAACCCGCCCCAGCGCCGTGTTGTCCACCACAAATCTCACTTTGCGGGCGCCTGGGATCGAACCCGGGCCGCCTTGGTGAGAGCCATGCGGTCTAACCACTGAGCCACGGCGTGGCCCCAATCTTGGAATGCGTATTCACGCTAGATTAAAGCAAAAAGGTAGCTCAAAATAGCAAAATGTACATATTAAGTTATTCAGTTCATGCGATATGTTTAGCTAATAAAAGCGATACTTCACCCCAAATAAATGGAGTACCCAGCTCTTCTTCAGAGTCAGACTCATTTTCTCAGCAGGAGGAGTATGAGGAAGAAGAAAGAATACTTGTCATCTAACGAAATGACAATAACGTCAATGAAGTTTTCATCTACACTTTCTTCCAGTTATCATTTTCTATCTTTTCTACATGTTTGCAAAAGCCCTTTCAGTCTGTTTCGATTTCAAATGATACACCATCAAGATTATATCGTGCAATTTCTGTAAAGGTACATCACCTGTTACATTTCTTTGTCTAACGGTTCGTTTCACCTTAGCCCAAACTAATTTCATAGGATTTAGATCATACATACATGTATGGGGTCAAACGAACGACAGTGCAGTCCAATGAAACAAAAAATGTATTCACTTAAAACACGTTCTCTGTACCAAATACCGAAATGGACGGTCGAGATAAAAAAGGCATGGACTCGCGAACAGCAGGTCTGTGGTTCAAATCCTACTCCCTGACTGAAACTTCAGTCCCCATAACCGGAAAATGCTAAGAGTTTTGTATACAGAACAGACACACTGAAACCCTTTTTTCACAGCACTCCTAGGCGGAGATTTATCCACTCCTACACTGTGATAAGGAGCATTGTCTAACACAAGAGAAGTTTATAAAGTTAATTTGTCCATGGTAGTCGCCTGCAGCTGTCCTGGCCTTGTAAACGAGAAGATAATTCTTCAGGAACCCGTTTACACTACCTGTATGAACTATTATCAGCCTATTCCGTCCATTAGTTTTTGTATGAATGCCAAATTGCTCACTTTGGCAACGCCTGGCGAATGTGATGTTACTATCCAACTAGCTTTCATCAATATAGAAGATACTTCCCCTAATTTCTCGCAAATGTTTTATTTTTAATCACATGGCTCCAATCAGGTGTGAGGACCTTTTATTAGCGCCTTTTGTCTGTTCTGACATTCCCTCCCATTAAAGCCAGCTCTGAAATTACTTTCCAAAGCGAACTTGGTCCGCACAGAAAATTTATCTTTTCGTGAACACCAGGTAGCAATTTATTTACAGTAGGAACATACTTCTCAACAACTTAAAGCCATATATAATTCTCTGAATCTCATCAAAATCATCCACATTAACTACAGAGTGTGCAGATCTTTTCTTTTGGTATTTCCCTGGGTCGTTAGAACACTCTTTTCGCCACTTAAAGGCAATTCTTGCCCCTGTTTGCGAATTCTTTTGATTGTTCTTTCTGAAACTCCCTGCGGAAACGTCAGCTCTTGCAGTTCCTTGACTCAATGGAAGTTTTATACACTTGTCATATCCCTCGTTAACTTTATTACTGTCCTACCTTCAGAATGAAGGTATCACTTTTTTTTTTTTTTTTTTTTTTTGGTGAGTAAACAATTATAACGCGAATGCCATCGGAGGTATGATTTGAGGTAAGTTGCCAACGTAAGCAGCATATGCAATAGAAGAACGTTCGCGATGATGTTAAAACTCTGGTTATATTGCGTGGATGTCTCTGTTCTCCCGTGCATTCCCCTGTGCCATGAGCTCGGGGACAGGCGTTCCTGATAAGCGATACCAATACACATGCAGTGAATGCCGTCACCCAGACCAGCGGTAACTTCGGATAACTTGGTCAATTTGGTAACTGTTGTTGGATAACTGTTACTGAAAGTTACTAAATTAGCTGAGATACTGCCTGTTTCCCTGACTAGCACTCGTGGTACTCCTGACGTTACTAGAGGAACCTCCGACCGAACATTTGAGCCCCTCCCTGATGGGAGTTGTTCGGATTGGGTTGGACTCGTGGGGGCAGTGGTTCCCGATACCCGTGGGTGATCGGGTACGTCTCCGGATGGGGTTGAGGGAAGCCATTAATATCCCCGCGTACTAGTCAGCATTGCTAGTAGAAGGTGTGCTAGATCACCAGGCGGCTCTACCGAGGTCATATCGGTAGCCTTCCCATTTTTGGGGTTGGCACGCGTAAGTGGCGTATCCACTTCCATCCCGTCTTGTGTCTACAGGACCACATGGGAGGGCTTGTTAGTCTCTAGGTCCTGCCCTATGGAAAGCCCCACGGAGGCACCGGGGACCCTTTTGGGACAGCTCGGTAACTCCCTGATCATTATAGGGGGGGGGGCCGAGGTCAATCTTCACTTTGTGAGGATCTGCCCTGGTAGATACCCTCGCGTTTATATAAATGATTCCCTTACTTCAGCAAAAGTTACATTAACCTTACATACACTGTAATATTACATTATTTTCTGCCAATTCCATCACCATCTAGTCAGGAACGAACGATTTAAAGTTCACGGTGCAGTGTCATATCCAAACCTGCTAGTTACATGTAAAACCTCTTGGAGGTTGAGGCTGTCCGTTGTCGTCGAGTCGCCCTAACGCGATACCTTATAATTTATGTTAAGTGGATGGATGATGCTTAGAGATGTCGGGGTTTTCCTTGGGGTTACTCTAGTTTTGAGACCTGTATCTATGGATCAAACACACTCGACTAGTTTAGCACAATTTAATGTTCTGAAAACTATTAACTTTACTTTACTCGCTGCTAGATAACTTGTGTATATTGTTTGTTGAGTCCGCAAGTGTATGTGTGACTGTTACCTATCCGCCGTCACTTTCGGAAGTTGTCTGTTTGCCGTCAGGTGTAAGAGTGTTCCCTTCCGTTGGCTGTGGCTATTATAAAGGTTCGCAGAAGTATTTGCTCCATTGTCTCATACATTCCTCTGTTCCCAGGAAAATACGCTTTTATTGTCTACACAAACAGTGGTTCTATTTGAAAGGGGTCAACGTTTTCTATTGAACCTGGGGCCTTCTACCTTGGCGTTCCTAAATTAGAAGCTCCACAAATTTTATCCTGCTCATATGTATATAACTTTATGTATATGTATTTATTTAAACTTATTCTAATGTTATTTTATTAGGCACTGCAAGGACGGTTTCAAGATAAAGTAATGCTGGTGTTCTTTAATATGTATGAAAACAGTAAGACTTAAAGCTTTCACGGCGAGCTTTCGGCCATTCTAAGCTCCACTTTCACACAGCTGTGATCATCCTGAAGCTTTAATTATGTATGAAAACGGTTTAGAACAGAGTTAGACACGAATGAACGGTTTAAATGTCTTGATGTACTGCTTCATGGCAAATCAAATTTAAACATTCAAAATGTGTTGGAAATAAATTAGTACGACAGAGGTGTCAACAGTTCAAAATAGACTTCCTGATTACTGCACATTATGAAAGTTCACACGTGTTAATACAAATTACGAGGGCTGTTCAATAAAGAATGATCATAATTATTTTACGGTCATAATTTCTCGCACTAAAATTCAATCTTATTATATTCTGTTAGCTTAATATAAAACAAACACGCCGTAGTAGTTCTATTGTTGTTACTCCTGGTTCCCGCCTGTGAAAAGCAGGCAAGTTCAGATATGTTCAGTATCGCCTACCGCTGCAATGGAGGTAACACGTGAGGAACAATATGTGGCTTTGAAATTCTGCTTTCGTCTCAACAAATCTTCAGTTGAGGCCTATACAATGTTACAGGAGGCCTAGGAGAGTCTGTTCTTCCCTACAGCACAGCTCGAAGGTGGTTTAAAATGTTTAAAGAGGGGAGACAATTTCAAAGGAAGATGCACTTGGTGCTCCACTTACTGTTCTTACGGAAGAAAACATCAACACTGCTGTTGCCATTGTGAGAGAAGGTCGACGAATTACCTTAAGATCACTTTCTGAAATACTGAACAATTCATTGGGTGCCACATTTCCGTGAAGCAGGTTGGATGCAGCACCACGATAATGCGCGGCCGCATTTTGCCAATGTTGTTGCTGAATATCTTACAAAAATCAACATGAAGTGCTTCCCTCACGCTCTCTATAGTCCAGATTTAGCCCCATGTGACTTTTTTCTGTTCCCTAACTTGAAGAAGCGCCTTCGTGGGAGGCATTATCCATCATCAGAAGCAGTGGTGAAGGCTGCGGAGGCGATTTTGAAGGATCTCTCACAAAATGGTTTCCAGCATGACTTTAAAGACTGTCAGAAACGCTGGGACAAGTACATCGCATCCAGGGGAGACTATTTTGAGAAGGACCCTCAAAATTATGAAGATGAGTAGAGGTACGTTGTCAAAAATATTGTAATCATTCTTTATTGAACAGCCCTCGTATAACATTAACAGTATTCTTGGTACATTATTTCATTATTACTGTTTCACGTTTCTTACCTCTTTTATCTTTCCCCAAATTACTATATTCTACTATTTATGTATATTCGCATTAATGTACACATTACCCTACAGTTGTAGCATTTGAAGGGATATGTTTGAGGACAAACAAAGTCATTAGTATGTCACTTCCATGACAACTGTGTGGTAAGACCACACAACTTTCGTTACGAATGGCTATCTGCATAGATAGAATCAGTTTTGCACAACCTGTCTACAGGGAGGAACCCACGCCCCTGTTGCCTGCTTACTTACTTACATGATGCTGGCATCATTATTTTCTATTACTGATATAACAATATCATCAGGGCCGTGGTGGAGGGGGAACACGGATGTACGCCGATCCCCCACTATTTTTTGGAGGCGGACACAGTCCCCTTACTAATAATCTTTATACCCTTTTAAATTCATTACCTTTCTTAATTTAACATTCAAAATACTGCAAAAATACAATATATATATATATATATATACACATTCAAATAATGTTTATGACTATTAACGGACCTCCAGTACATGTGTGGAACCCAGAGGATTGCATAAAAGAATGGATAAAAAGTCGTACGCATGCTGAGGACAACCAAAGCAGGAAGGCGAATCTACAAGTGCAGACTTCTGATCGGTTCCCCAGCATCTGGAACATTTTTTACCTGTGCGTCCCTCAACTTTTTTTGTTAGGAATACGGCCCTGTATATAATGTATTATTTTCGTACGACTTTCTGTATCCATACTTCTACGAACTACTCTTAAAAGGCTTATTCTGTTTAATAGAGAAACCTTCATTACGTATTTACACGTTTCACTGCAGTGTAAGAAGACTGTAGTACATAGCTAAATAGATAAACTATTAAAACTGTGTTACTAGTCAAATTTCATGCTCTTTATATGATTAAGAAGAAAAAAACTAAATTGTGAAAATTCAAGCCAATATTAAGGAATATCCCGCAATTGGTGAAAGCCACAAAATTGTATTTATATTGTCACAAGTGACTGTTTTGTTTAGTTCAATTAGTGTTGTGAGTAATTATTTTGACTAGAGTTGTGCGTGTGACGTCATGTCACGTGATCTCTCCTACCTCTGGTGAAACAGGTACAAATTTTCCTGTCGTTCTTTGTGTGCCGGCCTATGTCCGGTCTGTACCAGGTATGATGGTCCAGTGGACCATCTTTGTAATTATTTAGTTTAAGAAATATTCTTATTAAGTTAATTGAAGCTTTAGTTAGTGTTACCCAACCTCTCCGCAAAGCACGAGTGAGCCCCCATGCAAGGCCTGGCCATGTAGTATCTTTATCCATTAACATCCATGGTCAGGTCTTCACAATATAAATCGTCTTGTTTTAACAAGATCTACACTCTTATGTGGTAAACCTTTGTGAATCTCTTACTGTTTGCCATCTATGAAAACGTCATTCAGAATGAAGACGACTTAATAAGCTATTCCTAAAATTTGTCTTGCAAATGTTTTAAACTTATTTTAACTCAAACCGTTAAGAGTTAATTTTGAGAATACTTTCCGTGCAAAGTGTAATTTGGAGTGAAGGAATTTTCCTGAAAATCTTCTTGGAAGACGCTGAACTTAAATATTCAGTTTGTTATTTGACTGACTGCGTTTTTGAGTTGTGCTGCTCATCGACAAACACACACACACAGATTCTCCATAATGTGACTTTGTGGGTTCGTAGAATTAAAAGTCCAAGTTGCAGAAATACAAATAGTTCTTTATTTCCACCGAATTACAATTGGTACTCTTACAAATCACGGCAGGATCACGTATCACACATAATTACGTAACACTCACAATTACGTAAAACTCGCTAGTCGGCAACTTGCCGTACAACTCTCTCTAGAGCTGACTAAGAACTGCCTCAGCCGTCATAAGCATCGCTTATATAGGCAGATCGCTGTATATGGAAGTTTCGCGGCTCAGTGAATCATACTAATTTTTCCAGACGTCAGAGGGAGGGGAAAGAGACGGTACAGTAGCTCGTGATACTTTTCTCCACATCCCCTCAGCGAGCGCCACACAGACATATGGGTAGGCGTGGTCTGAATGCTTCCCGTCTGGCCCCTACCTGCCAGCTGGTTCTCTCGGGATGTTCGGGTGGCACTAAATACTGTCGCGAACCCGATCGCGATAACGCGGCTTGTGCACACAAAGGAACTGATGGGCAACACGGAGATTAAGAGTATGCCGGAACAAATAAAGATAGCGCGAGATAAGGGACTTGCCGGCACAGATAGGGTATCCCGTCTGGAAAATTCGAGTTTCGTCTGGTGACAGAACATTCGATTTCTTGATTGTTACAGAACAGTCTCGAATTATCAATGAGGTATTTAAGGAAGTGACGACTCGCCAAGAGTCAGTCGTAAACAGAAGTACTAAACAGCTGTAAAGTGTTGTAACGAAAGTTAATGTAAACAGATGTAAACAGATCGCGGTTTGTTGTGGTCATCGACCTTGGTAGATTAGAATTGTGTAGGTAACGTAGTTCTGCTGTAATCTGCAAGTGTATTTCTACGGAAATAAAGAACATTCAGAATATCTGCAAATTGGACTTCTAATTCTACGAATCCACAAAGTCACAATACTTTTTTAGATTTGGAGAGCCCCAAAAGGTCATTTTCGATTAAACTCGTGATATTCCGGAATGTTTGGGTAAAATGAATCAAATACCTATCTATTTACTATATATAATGGCACCTAATTATCGGAAGGCCCGACCAGTAGCGGTTGGGAGGGCGACAGGAGGCATTCAGACCACGCCTACCCATTTATGTTGTAACGCTAACGAGGGGATGGTTGGAAAAACATCACTAGCCATCTCTTTCCCCTTCCCCTTGCGTCTGGAACAGTCGGGATATTTCATCTAACCCAGAACCTTCTAGATAGGTCAGTTGGTCTTATATAAGCGAAGCGCCGGGCTGGAGTTCAGTTGAGTTCTTGGCGAGCAGCCGGAGGAGTGCCGTGCTATCGAACGGACTGGAAGACTGTGTACGTGCATCGGAGGAGTTGTACGTAATTGCGAGTGCGGAGTGCACCTGTGTCAGACGAACTGGTGAATTGTAATTGTGTGCGCTACGTAATTCTATGTAATCGGCAAGTGTTCCAACTGTAATCGGTGGAAATAATTTCACGAACCCACAAATTCACAATAAGTACTAGATAAATTTTAAATATAGCATGCAATGAGCTGGGGTGTTGCTCTTTCTATCATTGAATTCCATCTTGAGTCTTCAGATTATTTAGATTCCAAGTTAAATGTGCGATAAGTAGAGCATTGGTCAGTACATTTCACAAACTTAAATAGCCCTTTAATAAAAATTAACCTATTATTGAATGATTTCATCTACATAAGCAATTCTGGTGTTCACTTTCGACTGTCTCTATTTGTTCAGTGAATTGTTGAAATCTGTATTTGGGCCTACTGTTAGAGTATTTTCTATATCAGATTCTCTCGCACACAAACGCTAAGGGTCCGTCCAGAGAGAATATTAACTTAAATTAACATATTTGCACTATACTAAAAGACGAGGACCAGGTAATTTTTCTAGCATTTGCATTTCGTAAGTCAAAATAAAATCAAAAGTAACACAATAGCTAAATCTGCATAACTTTCAGTTATCTTCCCCATGAGACCACAATACTCACGCTTGATAAACTTTGAAAATGTGTTATTTGAGCAGCTGCACCATGCTTCTATTTTCCGAAGAAGAGTTTGGTTTGGCAACGAATCTAACGCATGCGCCAGAAGCAAGCTCAGCGTCCGATCCAGGTGCATCTATCAAGATATAATTCTGCAGCCAGAGCAAATGGACTGAAAGAGAGGGAGAGGCGTTCAGAAATGTGTTTGTGTACTGGCCACCTGACCTATTTTGGGAATGCAACAGGTGCATCAAAATTGAAAGAGTACAATGACTTGCTACTATCACCCTAAGAATTCCATTTCTTTTGGCAATCTTTCGGCACTTGTGTGGTAAATGAGGTAGGCGGGCCGTAGATATGTCACACGACAACCCGGTATGTCCACCACCACGACCTGAAGATGAACACTACTGGTGTCTCAAACAGAAAAGAACAAAGAGCTTTAACCCAATTAAACATTGTAATCATAGCATACAAAGAAGAGACATTTGGACGAATGCGTGGATATAGCTAATAATTTGCAATCTTGTCTCACTTGTATACCTGCAAATGAACTAGTTCTAGTTTTTGAAATCTCAGGGTGATGACAGTGTGCGCTTTGGATAGGGAAATGGAGCTTCTCCAGCCAAACAGACTGTGCAAGTACTTCTGCTGTATACATAATTACTTCATCGTACAAAATGAAACACTATAGTACAGAGTGGGTATTTCACGTTACAAATGAATAGACCACAAAGTTGCTATGACTATAAAACCGACTCTCTGCTGTTGAACAGGAAGACTGTTATCCAAATACGGCCCCCTTCAGCTGCCGTGGTGCAAGCGCTGCGGACCCCTAGCACTCGTGGTACCTCTGACATTACTAGAGGAACCTCGGGTCGACATTCGAGCCCCTCCCTGAATGGGATTTGTTCGGATTGGGTTGGACTTGAGGGGGCAGTGGTTCCCGATACACATGGGTGATCGGGTACGTCTCCGGACGGGGTTGAGGGAAGCCATATATTCCCGCGTACGAGCCTGCATAGACAGTAGAAGGTGTGCTAGACCACCAGGTAGCCCTACCGAGGTCATATCGGTAGCCTTCCCATTTAGAGTTCGCCCGCGTAAGTGACACGTAGCCACTTCCATCCCGTCTTGAGTCCATAGGACCAGGTGCGGGGGTGAGGGCCTTGTTAGTCTCTAGGTCTTGCCCTATGGAAAGCCCCACGGAAGTGCCGGGCGCCCTTTCGGGACAGCTCGGTAACTCCCTGGTCGTCAGAGGGGCGGGGGGTCAGTCTTCACTCTGTGTGGATTGCCCTGGTAGATACCCTCGAGTTTATATCCAAATGAGGCCACCTTCCTAGAGTAACACTGATTACCTCAAAACCAACGGAACATTCAAACGCACCTCCAAATGTTAGTCAATGTAATTAGAAAACAGAAAATGAACGATTACTAAACTGATGCCAGCACGTTATTCAAGCAGACAATACAGGAAGAATATTACTCAACTAAAGTCATATATCCGGGGTAAATTTACCATTATATGACACAGAACCCACAGGAAAACCATTGCTACAGTCCACTGAAGCAAAGAAAGTCCCCAGGGAATGAGATGCGGGCAGGAGGCGGTTGGAGAAGGTTCCTACACGCTCCCTTGACAAATTTATGACACTCCATGTCAGTTCAGTTACTGACCATTCAAAAACATTCTGACGGCTTCTACTTTTGTAAATGAATCTTCTCGGTTTTAGCGTACTGGGTGAATAGGGCGCATGTTTTTAACGGTTCTGCTCCTTGTGTAGCATGCATTCTCTGTCACACACATTCGCTGTCTCGTCCCACTGAGCAAGGGTGGCACATTCCTCTTAGGGACCTTCTTTGCGTTGGTGGACAATATATGAACTCACACTAAAATCAGCTCATGTATACACACAAACATACATACACATACAACACTAAAATATTTGTGTAGTTATTTTTATAATCTCATTCAGGAGAAACAGACAGACAGAATGGGAGCATCTGACTTTTGAATTTTCCTAACCGACCATAAACCTTTGGCAGATTTACTGGTTAACAGCATGAAATTGACTGAAGATGGATCTTTGTTCTGCAGCTGAAGGTACGTCACTAGACAGTTAAAGCGTATGGCCATGAAAGGCTGCTTGTTTTGTACGCATGCTAAAAAGTTCAGAGTGACCGGAATCTCTTTTATACTCAAAAGGATATTAAGGGATGATGGAATCTCTGGGTGGTCTGCTGAATTGGTAATTCTGAAAGATGTTGCGTAACAGATCTTCGAGGCCATTAAAATCGTGACTGTAGCGCCTTCTCCCTGCCAAAATTGTTTACAGATGTTAGTCGTTAAGCAGAAGTAATTCAGAAGTTTACCGCATGTGGTGTAAAAGGCTTGAAAAAATAGAAAGCTTTTGAACTGATGGAAGGCGTAGCATCGTTAAGGAAACTAACGATACCTCAGAAACGAGGAAAAAAATAAAAATAATTAAAATTCATTAAGGTCACTGATGGAACTTGGGCATTTGCAGGTATTTAGTAAACAGCAGGACTGATTTCTGGAGATGAACTTTCCTCTTCTTACATTTCTTCTTCTTTTCTCCTTCTTCTTTCTTGTATTGGTTCCACCTTAACATTGGTCTTCCTATCGATCTTCTTCCCTTAGGTTTACATTCTAGGACCTATTGTCACCCAATTATCGGAAGACACGACCAACTGACAGCTGAGTGGGGGACAGAAGGCATTCAGGCCACGCCTACCCATTTATCTTGTGGCGCTAACTGAGGGGATGGTTGGGAGGGTATCGCGGGCCACTGTGCCATCTATTTCCCTTCCCCCTGACGTCTGGAACAATCGGAATGATGCTCCGAGCCGCGAAGCTTACAGAAACAGCGATCTTTCTATATAAGCGCTTCAGTGGACGAGCCAGTCAGTTCTTGGCGAGCAGCCGTGAAGAGCGCAGTGCTAGAGAACGGACTGGAAGACTGCGTACGTGTATCAGAGAAGTTTTTAGTCAGCTCTAGAGAGAGTTTTACGTAATTGAGTGTTGCGTAATTGGAGTGTTGCGTAATTGCATGTGATACGTGATCCTGCTGTGATTTGTAAGTGAACCAACTTTAATTCGGTTGAAATAAAGAACATTTTGAGTTTGTGCAACTGGACTTTTAATTTCACGAATCCACACAGTCACATTCTACTGAGATGTTCTCTCCATTACTGTATATTAGTCTCTCTGATATCTCCTATGGCATTAATCCTTAAATCTCTTCCTATTTCTTTACTAGTTTATCTATCCCATCTTGTTACTCCCTTAACTGCTCTCAGAAACTTTATCTCAACTACTTCAATATTATTTTTATCTTTCTGTTTTGAAACCCAACTTTCACTCCCAAATAAAACTACTGGGACAGCCATAACTTTATAACATTTAAGTTGTGTTTCTTTCCTTGAACTTTTTACAGTTCTTGTAATAGTTCCACATATATGTAGTGCTTGTAAATCTTAATCTGCAAATCACTATACGGATTTAAATACATAATTATTGGTTTTAACTATTGCTGTTAAAATGAAACAGATGTACGCAACGAAAGTTATAATGAAGGCCCCTTCTTATTACCTCTTTTTAGGAACTTGCATTTTTCAAGACAATTCCGTCACATTTATAAGTGACCGTCATTTTACGTAGTTGTAACACCATGAACGAGATGCTTTAAATGAACTCCCTGCTGCAGTTCCCG